>CM056841.1:3955056-4337041 GCA_029853015.1 Chelidonichthys spinosus
GGGGACGTTTTGCCTCAGCAGGTACAGGAGGTCGATCGCCTGGTGCTTTACATTAGCTGGAAGCTCTCAGAGAGAGAATCACCTTATAGCACTATCGAGAAAGAACGTTTGGCTATTCGGTGGTTAGTCAACATCCTGAGATATGACCTGCTGTGGCGCCTATTCACCCTCTGTTCAGACCACGCTCCCGCACCGCATGAAGACTGATGATGCCTGGATCACCCAGTGGTACCTGCCTCTGCAGCTTTTTATGTCGAAGTGATCCATAGGCCAAGGGTGCAGATGGTTGTGGCCAACTTCCTCTGTCGCTCCCATCGGGAGGGGGAGTTGGTTCGGCCGGATTTCTCCCAGGCCTAAGTGGGGCGGTGGGGGTATGTGGAGGTAGCCGTGGTGCAGCATCTGGCTGCAGGAGAGAGAGCTGTGTGGAGGTGGAGTCAGCTGATTGATGCAACTGCAGGTGATCTGGGTTGATTAACAAGCCTTGTTATACTATAGTCGGCTTAGAGGGGAGGGATCCAGAACGCATGTCGTGATGGAAGAGAACGAGAAGCAAGTCTACTGTGGTTTTGGTGGAAGAGATGAGGAATTGCTTGTGTGTGTGAAGCGTGTACGGAGAATATAAAAGAGCTCACTGCAAGTCAAGTTAGACATAACATTAATGCACTAATATGTATTGAGTGAACACGCAGAGGATGATCATTTAGATGGTTGACATTAATATTGTGCTTACCTTTACTGATAGCAACACGAAAGATACTTTTTAATAAACTTAATCAATGTTAACATGCTGCAAGCTTTTATCGCTTGTTCCAGCTGTTTTAATGCTGCTTCTTGTCTAACTATCAGCAGCACTGTAGGTTAATTTAGTCCATAAATCTGAATCTTTCTTACTTCCAAAAATGTGTAATGTTCATTAACGGTGAAGGCAGAGATGTAACATTACTGAAATTTTTACTGCTTATTAATGCAAAAAGGTGATGTGCTGCATCGCCTCCTAAAGATTGGACTTTCATGGTTGTCACATGTGGAGCTGCGGATGAATCTGCAGATGCTTGCAGGACATTGAATGAGACTTTGGGTTAAAACTGTAATTACTTCATTTGAATATTTGTTGACAAAAAAAAACCTGTCCTCATAGTTCAGTCATAGTTTGTCATTTTCAAAGGTCAATTTAAAGTTAGTTTTAGTGTAATTGTATTTATGGTCAAAGCAGTAGTAATTTCCATCAATGGAATAAACAGCAGTTTGTTGTTTGTATTAGAATTAGCATTTAGTTTTCAAGGCTTACAACCTACTAGATATTGTATCCTATAATAAGAATACAGAATTTTTTTTTACTAAAATGCATAAGTGGTCCTAACACCTTAAAATAAATGACAATGACACGAAATAATCAAATAGCGCTGTGAGATAATGTTCTATTTTCTCTTCACCTGTTGGTTCAGGATCCTTTTGGCAAACAACCAATTAAATCTGCTTGTGATGTTTGATTGTGCGTTGAAGGTCAGCTGTTCCCCAGCTGTTACCAAGGTGACACTGACAGACAAACAGCTCATCAACAATCCCGCCGCCAGCTGTTTGATTGGGTATTGACACACGGACTGCCAAGGGTTTGATTGGCTATCACATGAGCCATTAATTTTACAACAATTGGTGTTTTCCCGCCCATCTGTCTCAAAACGTTTGTGTGTCCGGTGTGTGTGTGTGTGTGTGTGTGTGTGTGTGTGTGCATGCTTTTATTGTAAACATCTTAAACTGTCTGTTATCTGACAAACACACTACTGTATGTCTTCTGTCAGGTTCAGGTCATGTTCAGTGAAGCTTCGTGCTGGTTTTTATCTCTCTTTTAGATGATTCTGTGGTTAAGGCTTTTGTCCAGTTAGAGGTCCACTTCCTGTTCCAGGCAGTTCATGACTACAAGTATGTGAACAAGTACCATTGATTATTGAACATTTGCTTGTATAGTAGCCAACACTATTCACAGTGTGCTGTGACTCATCCAGCTATATAATATAAGGTAGCGAAAAAATGTATAACGCAACACTATAACATAATGTAACGCAACGGAATATAACATAACGAGATAATGTGACGACGTAATGTAATGACATAAAATAATGACAAAATAAAACATAATGTTATGTAACAACATAATGTTATGTAACAAGATAATGTTACAATGCAACAGAACTACCACCTGCCCTAACTGGACAATCTGGCTTGTTTATACTACACAACTTTTGAACCACATCATTTTCAAAAATGATTGATATAGTTAGTGACTGGCCCTGACCAAATGCAAAAACGTCCAGATTCATAATTTTGTACAATGCCAACATTTCCAGATGACTGGGCTGGATGAGGACAGGTATTCTGTTTTGGTGTGGTGTAACTGGGCTTTATTTTGTGACACATGAATCTATTTAGTAAATACTAGCTAAGCTATATTTGAACATACACCAGCAGCTGAAACTGGCTTCTGATTTCCACATATTGCACATTATTACTTCCAGGTGGATAAAAACAAATAGCACCACCACCAGAACAAATATTCTAACCCCATAATAATGGCAAAAGCCCTGCATCCACGTGGTGTCCTTCACTGGCAGAAAGTGTCCATCGGGTGCTGTGGGGGCGTTATATCAAAGAGTATCATAAATATGCATCATCCCTTTGCTTTTATATCAATTCAGACTACTATTCATTTGTTAAACATTGTTTTTTTTTCACCAATGAAAGCTCTGGAAGATCCTGTTTAATTCATTATATCAGGGGTGGGGAACCTCAGTTTCATACGGCCCATGAGGCAATCCAAAAAATCACAATTATTAATGATTATTATTACCATTTAGGATTGTTTTGGACAATTAGTGGGTGGTGACCCAAAAGCTATCACCTGAGTCCTCTGTGCCACGAATCTGGTACAATCACCTGTCATAATATATGATGCTGCTAAAAACAATAAGATGGATGAACTTCAAATTGCTGTGATAGACTGGCGTCCTGTCCAGGTGTACCCTGCCTTCGCCCAATGACAGCTGGGATCGGCTCCAGCCCCCCCGTGACCCTAAAAATACAGGATAAGCGGTAGAAAATGGATGGATGGAACTTCAAATTGGCTAAGAGCATGAAATGAATGGTGATGATCTTGATGTTACTTCAATTAAGTTAAAAAAGACTGTAATAATGCATTGTGAGCAGCGTGTCTCAGAAATTTCAACAGAGGTTATGTGTTCAATAATTTAGTAGTGGCCCCTGAGGGATGATATAAAAATGGAAATGGCCCCTGATAGCAAAAAGGTTCCCCCCTCCTGCTTTATATGCATGAACTTTGTTGTAATGTTAGAGCATGAAGGTAATCCTACAGAAACGACACACATGGCAATGACAGCACAAAACTCCCCAGCAACATTCAATGTCCGGCGGCCGATCAGCTCCACCAATGGGCTTCTGTGAGCATTACAATGGTATCTGACACATAAAGCTTGGGACAAACAGACACGGCCAGGACAAGCTTCTCCTCTATTGTCTACAGCAATTTTCAACTTGAAGCGCTCAGGGGCAACCACACAAAAAAATAGGTGCTGCTCAGAAAAAGGACGGCGGTGCAGCGCTTTAACAAGGCGCTCCTCATCAGGTGAAAAACGACGCATCGCCCGTCCATCATTTATAATGTGGCGGTTTATGAACGTCGTATAGTGTATAGCGAACACTAACAGAGGCAATTGACGGTTTTATCGGAGACATAAGCAGTCTATCTGACATCGCATAGCCAATTAGAATCCTATCCTATCCAACTGGATCAAGGTGGAAAACAGCAGGGAGAGAGAGAGGGAGAGCTAAGTGGGCGGCACATTCTTCTGCCTCGGGGTAGATTGGTGTCGAGTGCAGAGAACACACACACACAGTGGGCAAAAAATATAATGAATGTGTATCACTTGTTAGAGTGTGTGTGTGTGTGTGTGTGTGTGTGGTCTCTGCACTTGACACCAATCTAGAAACAGCAGCAGCAGCAGAGTAATAAGAGACGCAAGTGTGTTGGAGGCAGAACAGACTTAAAGCTGAACGTGTACTGATTTAAACATCAATATTTCAAATTCCTTGAAAGCGCACATCCATCCATGATTCATCGTCAGGCTTACAATAAAAGAGGGGGATGCAGACGCAGACTCTGAGCTTCCTGTGGTCAGACTACACAGCACAAACAGAGGCGGGCTGGTTTTCTGCGGTGGACTGAATCATTGACGATGTTTATTTTGATGTGAAGGCAAGCGCCGGTGGGACGGAGCGTGGCTCGCAGCCTTTTTAACTCTCAGCATATTGTTTTTGTACTCTAATGTTTTGTAGCAGTCTTCTTTGTCGCACTCTGTTGGCTTTTTCTGGGATGAAAGGGCGACATAACACTCGGGGGATGATCAGCAGCCGTTGCTTCTCTGATGCAACCGTATCGCATTTTTCCCGCCTACCTGAGGAGGCAAGCCTCCGCCAGCCTGCAGCCTCCACCTGACTGCTACGGGGATACCAGACATTCCAGCTAAAGCTATTTATATGTTGTTTTTGGGGCAGGTTGAAGACTTAAAGGGGACATATCGGGCTTATTTTCAGGTAGGTATTCAAGGCAGCGACCTGGTTCGGAAAAGTGAAGCCAAAGTTCAAGTACCTTAAACTTGCATTACTACTACTGGCCATCAGGGGGCAACTGCTCTGGTTGCAAAAACAAGTCTGACTGCATGGAAGCTTATGAGAACATTTCCCGACCGTATTATCTAGTAAACATGAGGTTATGGTCTCAATCTTGAGTTTGAAGTCTTCTTCAGTGCAGCAGGATGCTCATTTATTAAATTTGACATTCATCTCCAGAGCTGCCGCCTCTCTCTTCCCCATGACACTTTAAAGCCCTGGTAATGTCTGTTGTCACCATAACAACCACTTTCTTTTGTACCAGTCAAATGACAGTTCTACTTCTATTCTATTTCTATGGGGGAGTCGCATGTTGTGTTTTCTGTTCGAGGCAACCCACCAAAAAACCTACGTCCTGTTTCACAGTTAGTGGTCTGGTCAACACTCCAGATACACAAAAGTACGTGCACAAGTGTGCAAAGTGAGTTCTTCATGATATATGCCTGGTATTATGATGGGTTATAATGGCTGGAAAGCAAAGCACAAAGCAACACCATCTGTAAGTGAGTGAGTGGGAAAGAGACTGTTGTATAAGGCTGATGAGAGAAAGCGGCGACTCAGCACCACTAGCAAACACTTGGTAAGCATGTCAGAAATACAATAGAGGGGCTAATAGTGTATCTGTTCACAATGCATCCAAACAAACTTGTTATATGCATACATTTATTCATTTCGCGGAAGCTTTTGTGACAAACAAACAAGGTGCAATACAAACCTCAGGGGACCCGAGAAGAAGCCTTTGAGAATAAGGGCCTCAACACTTTGTTCAACCTGACTTAATTGCCACAAGGCTGCAGGTGCAGGGAGTAACACCAATTTATGTTGTTTTTAGAGAGAGGGAGAAAGAAAGTACTCTTGGAAGAGAGTCCTTGAGCTATCTGAGGACAAAGAGGCATTCTGCTGATCAAATCCAGTTCAGGAACATGATTCACCTCAGAAGAAGAGTTTGGGTTCCCTGCCCCGCAGTGGCAATAAGGCCAAAGAGGGTTCCTGACTCAGTGTCGGCCATGATAAGAGCCGTTCGACCTCTCTACATGCCTCCTCTCTTATCTCCTCTCGCATTGGAAACACGAGAAAAAACCCATTCTGGAGGGAGAGGAAATAATATTGATGGCAGCATTTAATGCGACACTCCATTCGGCCTTTTCACTAAAACAAAATGACCGATAAATGCAGATCGTGTAAGTTACTTCTGCTATAACTTGCTAATGCTAAGATGCGTTTGAATGTTGTTCTATCGCCATGCATTGAGTATTGCTATGCTGTTATGTTCATAAAGTCATGCTCATTGGGATTCATACTGTCAACCTTGATAAAGAGGTAATACTCAAGTGAACAAGCTGCTGTCAACAGCACTTTTCGGCTAGCGCTAACTGCCGTTTACTGTGGTTGTTTCAAAAATAAAAGCCTCCCTGTGGTTTAAAATGTTTGATGTGAAGCAGCAGCTACTTAATACAGCTCAGGGGCCTCATTTCTAAAGCTTGCATACAGGTACACACAAAACGGGGCTGGAAACGTGCGTACGCCACTTTCCACGCAAATGTTGTGATCTATAAAAAGCAAATTTGACGGGAAAGTGTGCGTACCCGTAAGCAAACTCTGAGGCATGCGTACCGGTACGCACATTCTGGAGACTGGAGGGGAATCAGCGACACAGATGGAGCTGTGGTAAACTGAAGTCAGATTGTAGGAAGTAAACGTGAGAAGAACTATTATAGTTTTAATGATTCGCAATTTTTAATCTGCATTTTGTCACAGCAGGAGGAGGAGACTGACTACATTAATACAGGATACAACAAAAACCCTCCGATTAGATCAATGCAGAACACAGCGGGAATAACTAAATACTCTCCTTAATTACTGTGCATATTCCATCAACACAGATATAAATACAGCCATTAAGCTGTCAACAGGGCGCAAGAATCTGTAAGGTTGTCATGAGACGTTTGTTAGGTAAGGAGGACAACGATCAATGTTCACCTCTTGTTTGCCGTAGCTCATCTGCAACATTGTTTATTGCGCGGTATCTCTCTGGACGGAATCCGTGAGCACCCGACCGCTTCCTGGTGTGCCAGGTTCCTGGTGTGCCATGTGTGCAGGGAGCACCCTAAAAATGGTAGTGTACAGGGCGGGAGAAGAGGCAGATTCAGGTACGCACAGAGGCGGGTCTTCCATGGTGGCACGGGGGGGCACGTGCCACCCCTGCATTCTGATTGGCCACCCCGCGTGCCCCCCCAATGGTCATTGGCTCGTTGGTAATGTCAATCATCGTGTAAAGTTTGCTACACACACGGCGCACGTTAAAACGGAAGTAGATGTGAAACCTAAAGTGACGACCGTGTTAAGGACTCATGAAGGCTTTTATTTTCGAAAAAATACAAAGGAAGTAGCTCTGTGGCTCTGCGGTAATGAACTCGTTTAACTTCAACAGTCGGACTTTCTTGCAACATGATGCTTCGGTAACTTACCGGGTGCAACGAGTTAAGGTAAGAACAGAACACTACAGGTTCTTTAAAACTGTCGGTCACAAAAATGTTTTGCCAACTTCTGTTAAATTTGCATGAAAAACTGATCTTAAACAACACGACGACAGGTGTGTTTTACTTTAGTTAGCTCTCCACCTGAAAAAACGTCAACACATCTCTCCACTGTTTCAGTAACGTTAGCATCTGTCGTGTGTTTTGCGACATGAATTAATAGTCAACAACAGAGTAGCCTATCATCATTGTTGCTACTGTTGGTACAGTGCAAATAACATGCTTTTCATTGTGTTTGTGAACACGTTTTCAATGTATAGCCTACTACAGTATGAAACGGAGGCAGGGAGATATCTTCGATTTCTTCTCCAAGAAGAAAATTAGCAGGGAAAGTGCAGGTGACCAGGATGAGAGTCAAGCTGAATGCAGCCAGGCAGAACAGGGTCAAAATTCCCAGGGCCAGAGCCAGACCAGCACTTGATCTGATTGTGATACAGGACATAAAATTGTTTATAAAATGTAAAGAGCTGAGAAGTTATTTTGAAGTGTCAGCACTGAGCAGTACATTGAGTTTTACTTGATCTGATTGTGATACAGGACATAAAATTGTTGACACAATGTAAAGAGCTGAGCAGTTGTTATTGTCAATTTCACTGTGAGAATTTGAGTGGCAGTGCTGTCCTAATTTAATTTTGATGTTGTTGCTTAATCTTAATAAAACACAGAACACTGAGCTTTTTATTCTATTTTTTGAAAATTCTATTTCACATTTTAATTTTATTTATTTTTAATATCATGGGCTCTTTTTTTTTTCTTTACATTGTTTCAGTGGTGTTTAAAACTGATTACTAAACAGAACTGCTATGTTCACTGTACAAAGCTTTCTCCCCCGCCCCCCCCCCCCCCCCCCCCCTCGTTTCTGTTACTTTTGGGCGGCCCCCCCAGATTAATGGTCGTTACCCCCTGTGCCACCCCACAAAAAATTCTCTGGACCCGCCCCTGGGTACGCACGCTTGTAAGGAACATTGCTAACAGTTGTTAGCAACGGTTTTATAAATCTGAATTGAATCTGAACTTTGGCTTTTGGGCATACACGCTTTTAGTAAGGATCCTACGCACACGTTTTATAAATGAGGCCGCAGGTCTGTAGGAGAGTGAACAGTGAGATTGAGGCTGGATTACATTCTGCATCCATTCCTGTGAATCCCTTGTGTGTGTGTGTGTGTGTGTGTGTGTGTGTGTGAGTGTGTGTGTATGTGTGTGTGTGTGTGTGTGTGAAAACAATTTAAAACCAGCCTGGGAATTTTGGGCTCCAATGTTAAGAGATAACACTCAACAATAATAGCCATACCACGTGCAATATTACTTTCAACACTGTGCAATATTCCATTTAAATACTGTGTAAAATATCATATTGTATTCATTTTCATTGGCACAGTTGTTTTCTTATTTTAATGAATTTTTAAATGCATCTTACTTTAAGTAACTGTATTAGGCATCACCTCTTAAATCTTTTAAAAACGTCTTTATAGCCTTGTGTTGCTGCGATTTACTTCCTTTAATTGACTTGTTTTGCTAAAATGTAAATTACTTTTATTGCTTTTCTGTTTTGCAGTTGTGTTAGTATTATCTCTTATACATTTTCATCATGGATTAATAAATTCATATCGTATCTTATCTTGTAATATTTGATTTCGTTGAATGGCTATTCATGAAGAAAAAAACCATCAGCTCATAACTTTAAGAACAAGTCCTGAATATCTTTAGTCCTTGAAAGACTACGACAGGTTTTCCAACTTTTCCCCAGAGTGTGAGGTCGTGTGAGTGGATGAATGGGTGAGGAGCCCTCAGTTTGTCTGCAACCAGCAGCTCAGACAGAAATCCCATATAGCTCTGTGATAAAACAAATACCCCACTAGAATCTACCTCTTCACCGTTTGAGCAGCCTCGGCAGCGGTGACAGCTCGTCCTCGGGGCTCCTCGCTTGGATCGATGACGTCTGTCACTCGGCACTTACGCGGCAACCCCTGTGGCTGAAAAATGAAGCGGGAGTGCTAAAAACTGCAGTTCCTTGAATGGCCACTTGAGGCTCCAAAAGGATGGCTCCATGTTAAAATACCCAAGTTTTGGTCTCTTTACCAAATAACCCCAACTGTCAACAAAAGAGCATCAACCACAAAAAGGTGGAGAATGCAACCTAAACAATTAGGCTTTCCAAATATGTGCTATCAGTGATGTGGGTCGGATATATTAGGAAGTGGCTCAATATTTAGTGTCCATTGTGTAACGTTACACCAGTGAGACATTATGAGCAATTCGATGATCGACTGTGATCTCAACTCATCTACAGAACGTTGAACACCACGACATACACTCAGAGCTTTGACCTCATGGCAGGGCTATTCAATTAGTTTTGAATAAGGGGCCAGTTGATGGAAATTATCCAAAATGAGGGGCTGAAAAAATATGGCTTGAAAATGATGTACATCACATTAATAGCTATAGATACTGTAAAACACTACGACATATGAGTGCATATATTGTCTTTATTTTACTAAGTAAAATATAAGTTATAGGTTTGTCCCAATTTGGAGGATGTATCCTTGGTGATCTGGTCTACAGAGGATTTCCTATTTGCTGCCTTCACCGAGCAACCAGCTGTGGTTAACAAGAAAGAGCGTTGAAGAGGTAACTGATGTTAAATGATAAAAACAATAGAGCCAGATATCATATTGTATTATTTTTATTTTACATTATAATAGAGGATGTGCTTCATGATATATTTCCGGCTGAGGGAGTGTATTCCACTGCGTCTCCCGCTGCTGATCCACTCGGAGACGCTATGTTGATTAAAGCCCATAGTCGCTGGGGTGCAATTCATCTTGGGATAAGTTGGGCCGTGAAGGATCCATTAGTTGGACATGTTCTGAATCAGGACAAGAAGGCCACATTGCTAAGCTTTATCTGAAGGAGACTTGGAAAACAACCTTGTCTCAGCCGCTGTGACGCATTCACTCTCCAAACGCAGCCTCTGTAGGATGGACGCTGACTCGGGACACAGTGATGATGTGCTCCGTCGTGTTGTTGTGTGTTTGTGGGCAAACTTGAATGCATTTTACATTCAGGGCATTTAGCAGATGCTTTTATCCAAAGCGACTTACAAGAAGTACATTTGTTGGAAAAAAACTGCACGAAAGGTTCAATCTCCGTTCTATCGCACTTTTCCATGCACAGTTCACTTGAGCTAGCCAGCGTTATTTGTTCACTTAGCATTTGTCTGACAACTCTCTTCCAAATATGGTCACTTCTGGTTCCAAAAAAACAAGATGGCAGAGGCCAAAATGCCAAATTTGAAAACAAAACAACGGGCGACTTCAAGGTGACTGTCAACTTGTATTAAGTCTACGGGGATGGCTCAATTTACAAAATCAGACTGCTTCGCTCCTCTTTTGGATTGTAGCCGTCCTGTCATTTGCGTGTGTGTGTGTGAGAGAGAGAAATAGTACACTAAACACACAGTAAGTGTGCATGTGCATGTTTTTCACCCATTCACATGCAGCCCTCTATATCCATTTATTCTCTTAATGTGTCTACTGTGTCTTTGTTGTATTCTCTCACCATACTGGAATCGTCAAACTGATTTACAACAGTGTGTGTGTGTCTGTGTGTGTCTGTGTGACGCTGATTAAAAGTGAGAGGTTTTTGATTGCATCGACCCTCCATGGGATTATTAGCATAGCATGCGCACACACACACGCGCACACACACACACACACAGTAATTGAGCATTTCTCTTCTGCATTAGTTATAACAGGATCCAGTCCAAGACTGTTTACTCACTAAATTAATATTAATGTAATCGAGGCGAAGGAGCAGACGAATGAGCTCATTTGTGTTTGTCGCCTCCCAGTAAAACCTGCTCTTAACTGGGACTGTTTTAAAGGTGCCCTGCTTGTATTTGCATCATGTGATCATTTGCAGCTAGAACAGATTCACTGGGCAGCTCGGAAAGACGAGATTTCGGGTGCTTTCTGCCTTCCAATTCATCACAATCCATCCGTGAAAAGTGCCACGAAGCGAGCGAGCGAGCCTCCTCGGACGGCACTCGTCTCCATGTCCGTCCTGGGATGCGACGGCGAGACATTTAAACACTAAGAGGCAGAGCTTTTATCCGTCAGTTGTCTGACAGAACTGAACAACATGTTGCACCAGTATTTTTGGTTCCGGCAAAGAAAAACAGCAACTCCACATCCACTTTAAAATAACAAGATCCACAGACACACACACACACACACACACACACACATTTATTTGTAAATGACCGCATTCAATAAATAAATAAAAATCAAAGCTAGCATATAGTTTGCAAGAGTTCAATCAAATTAAGCACTCGATTCTGTAAGTTGAAGCATCTGAGATAAAAAATTAAGCAACTGAGTCACTATTGACCTTTTGCTAAGTCCCACCCCTGGAACGCAGACTCACCAATCAAAGCTTAGCATCAGCCAGCTTTTACCAGGGTCCGACGCCCGTCTGGCTCCGCCCCCACAGACTCTCACAAACATTTCACCTATTCTTCATTCTCAGGCTGATGTGTGGATTTGGAGCTCGTCATGGTTTAAGAGTTCTGAAAAGTGAAGCCAACGCTTGAGTGCCTTAAACTTGCATTGCATTGTCTTCTGAACAATGCAAAATAAAAGAGTATTTTCAAATTTGACATGCGTTAAATAATACAGTATAACATGCAAAATTCATCAAAAGAAAGCTGAAAAGTGAAGCCGAAGCTCAAGTGCCTTAAACTTGCATTCTCTCTTCCAGCCACCAGGGGGCGACTCACCTGGTTGCAGTTGACTTCACTTTGCAGAATGGGAGGTTGCCGCATGGCAGGTCTAACGATCCTGCATCTGCCTGTGTGTGAAATGAATCACAATAATAACAGAGTGTACGAATTGAATTTCCCCGATGAGAGATTAATAAAGTGATTCTCAACACGGTGTAATGTAGTGCTCGGTTGTTAAGAATCCGAGGTAAGCATTTCAGGGCCAAACATGTCACGGACCAGAATGCACAGGCAGGAAACTGAATCAGTCTTGACATTCATAGCCCCTTCAGTCATGCGATATCATGAATCTCAGTCCTTTTGTCATTAGCAATTAGAGCATTGTGCACTTTTGAGTCTTTCCATTGAGCAGTTAACAAGCTACAGGTGTTTCTACGGTGTATGTTTCAGTATGTATCATGTTGGAGAGACTGGTGGGAGGAAACTGAAAGAGACAAACAGACAGTTTGTTCATTATTCTAATTCCTTCCTAATGACTGCATGGTTGATGCATCACCATCTGGCACACACACACACACACACACGTACACACAACTGTGATAATGCAGCTATTGAATCTAATGACAACGCAGCGCTTGTCGTAATGAGACCACTATTTTTTCATGCCAATCCAGAGCAAAGCATGATGGGTAAACTGGCTCAATTAGCCTCTCGTCGCCGTGGAAATGACTCAAGTGTTTGTGCTTACAGGCGGTTTACCTTTTAAGGGATGGATGTTTTGAAACAGCGCACGGTGTCCTCGGCTTACTGGAGAGTAAATGTGATGTTGTGTTGCCAGATAGTAAATAAAGAAGTCGCCGCGTTGCCAGGTCATCAGTGACACTCTCCTCCTGCAAATTGGGTTGTAACTCAGCACAGTGAATCGTGTTGAGTGTGTGTGTGCACGTCACGCTCAGACAGAGGCACTTGAACTAAATTGCCCCCCTGGTACCCACAATGCATCTGGAGCTGGCAGGAACGTCTGAGTGTCTGTCTGTGTGTTTAAACCTCACGATGCCTCAGTGTAACACACAGCTGCTTCACTGTGACCCCTCCGTCGTTTCTATGGTAACTGGCGAGGCCTGTTGATGGATACCATCCAGGCTGCTGGTGACCGAGGTCGGGCGGTGACTTTGGGTGTCGGGGGCACGGACTATTTTGACATTAGCAGATAATGACAAGACTTTTAAATTTGAGATGTGTGTCAACCTCCGGATCCGAGAAGGGGAGCTCATGCTGAAGTGCCTTAAACTTGCATTCTCTCTGCTGGCCATCAAGGGGTGACTCCTCTCTGGTTGTATAGAAGTCTATGAGAAAATGGTCCTACTTCTCTCTTGATGTATTATCTCAGTAAACATTGTAAATATGAGTTTATGGTCTCAATCTATAGTTTCAAGTCTTCTTCAATCCAGCATGATGTTCATTTAGTAGTATATCATTATGGTCCATTTAGAGTTACAGTTTTTTTAGTCGCTTTGGTACATTTCTCACATCAGAATTGAAATTCTCAAAACTACTTTTTTAATCTTCACATCATTGTGTCAGTTTCTCATTTATTTGAACAAGTTGCAAATCCTTTGATACATCCATGCAAATGATTATGTCCAATTCTCTGCTATTTCCTACATTGTCAATTGCTGTCAATTTGGAGAACAAAGAGAGATGTTTGGGCTCATGAATAACCTGATTGTCATGTATTTTGTTCCAACGGCCCATGATTCCAAAATCTCAACTATCCAACCGCCACCAACATGTTTCAGGCTATTGAGGTTTCAGAATAAAAGTCTGAAACAAGTCTTATTCAGAAGACATAATGGTGGTACACAGCTGTTTTTCCTTTTCATCTCCTCTGAGCTGGGTTCATACAGGTCAGGGGTCCGTTTCGCAAAGCAGGTTTAGTGAAAACCTTGAGTTAGTTAACCCTGAGGTGAGGGAAACTCTGGTTTTTCGGTTTCACAAAGCCAGTTCAGCATAAATCTGAGTCAGTTACCCGGGTAACATGCTCCGTGAAACTAACCTGCTCGCTAGCAGGTTTGCTTCAACAAACCCTGAGTTTCTCCCTACATGTCTCCGCCTTTTTCCGGAATCTGAACCAACTCTGAAAAAAAATGTACCGTCTTTTCATCGTCAACCTAATCGATACGGAAATAAAAGTGATTCTAGCAGCTTTGCGTCGGGAGAGGATTTTGATTACCTTTCCTTTCAATCACATTAGATATTATCTAAACAATATTCTCCGACATTTTCAACATTTCATATCGCGGACATAATCCGCACCCAGATTCTTTGCGGAGGTCGTGTTTTTGCGATCGGGAGATTTATGAAATGTTTAAGTACATTCCTGTGTTGAAATACCTGCTTATATTTACTGTTTAATATGTGAAATATGATTAAAATCATATGCCTTAGTCAACGTATTTGCGCAATATTCTTATGCTTTCAACTGACAACACTTTCTTTCTGGGCATGGGGGGATTGCACCCGATGAAAATGATAATTTATTTGTTGCGCTACTTTGTGAACGACAGGAATTGAACCACTGTCGCCTGCATCATAGGCAGCGTTGCTAACCATTACACCACAGTGTTGCTGTGAAAGTCTGAAAATAAAGACTTATTACCTTCAGATCAATAGACTGTTTCATTCAGTTATACACATTAGATCGGGCAGTAAATGTCTGCCACGCCAACTATCGCTACTTTGCTGCAGTTACGGTGCTCCGCTTTCTCAGGATGAGCTCGTTTTCTACATAAACACTCGGTAATATATAAGGACGCTCTCCCCGTTGCCATGGTGAATCGTAGTATCGGAGCTCCATTGATGATGGCTTTGTAGAGTCGGCAGGCACGTGTGTAACTCAGAGTTTACATACTCAGAGTTGAGTGAACTAATTCAAAACCGCTGTTCTGAAACTGAAAACTCAGAGTTGTTCAACTCAGAGTTCAGGGTTAGGTTCAGAGTTTGTTGAACCTGCTTTGTGAAACGGGCCCCAGCTGGCTCTGCTTCGTCAACCAAACACAACAACAACAACAACAACAACTGTTACTGCGGCAACGGAGCAGCCGTCATTGATGGAAATGGAGGAAATACTGTAACATCTGGATACAGAGGTGAACTGGCAGATTGTACCTATGTGGAGCAAAGAGAGAGAGAGAGAGACACATGAGTGCATTCATGTTGAGGTGAAAATGTAGTCGTGCAGCTATAAAAACACACACACACACACACACACACACACTTCCCTCCTTCCTTCAGGCAGCCAAAGTCACTTTGCCTTTATGCTTAACCTCTATTACACCCCCTGTGCGTGCATGTGCATGTGCACACACACACACACACACACACGTGGTTACACACAAAGCCTGCAATGTGGAAGGCGTGGGCTGTTCTCCGGGTTACATCTCTCTGTGCAAAGATGATGGATGAAGGATATAAAATCCATCTCTTCAGGCCATTTAGAGAAGAAAATGAACACAGACACTGAAGGAGATGACACCTAGATAGATAGATAGATAGATAGATAGATAGATAGATAGATAGATAGATAGATATTTAGATAGATAGATAGATAGATAGATAGATAGATAGATAGATAGATAGATAGATAGATAGATAGATAGATAGATAGATAGATAGAACTGTGCCGTTTTCATCATAAGATTATTTTTTATTTTTTATATACTGACCTTTATCTTCCCAGCATGTTCCCCTGATATGTAAATCTGTTTCTGGAGTCCTCTGAAAATGGCAGTTGATGTTCAATGAACGTACACAGTAACACAAAGAAAGAGGACAAAAAGCATTCAATAATACAGCTGTCTAAGCTGGCCACTGTTGCCTAACTAATGTAACTAGTAGCAGCTCCTGTTTTCATTGTGCTCATACACTCAACAAAAATATAAACGCAACACTTTTGTTTTGCTCCCATTTTTCACGAGATGGACATAAAGATCTAAAATTCATTCCAGATACACAATATTACCATTTCTCTCAAACATTGTTCACAAATCTGTCTAAATGTGTGATAGTGAGCACTTCTGCTTTGCTGAGATAATCCATCCCACCTCACAGGTGTGCCACATCAAGATGCTGATCTGACATCATGATTAGTGCACAGGTGTACCTTATACTGCCCACAATAAAAGGCCACCCTGAAAGGTGCAGTTTTTTGCTTTATTGGGGGTCTGGGGACTCAGAACCAGTCAGTATCTGGTGTGACCACCATTTGCCTCATGCAGTGCAACACATCTTCTTCGCATAGAGTTTATCAGATTGTCAATTGTGGCGTGTGGAATGTTGGTCCACTCCTCTTCAATGGCTGTGCGAAGTTGCTGGATATTAGTGGGAACTGGTACACGCTGTCGTATACGCCGGTCAAGCACATCCCAAACATGCTCAATGGGTGACATGTCCGGTGAGTATGCTGGCCATGCAAGAACTGGGACATTTTCAGCTTCCAAGAATTGTGTACAGATCCTTGCAACATGGGGCCGTGCATTATCTTGCTGAAACATGAGGTGATGTTCATGGATGTATGGCACAACAATGGTCCTCAGGATCTCATCACGGTATCTCTGTGCATTCAAAATGCCATCAATAAAATGCACCTGTGTTCTTCGTCCATAACAGATGCCTGCCCATACCATAACCCCACCACCACCATGGGCCACTCGATCCACAACATTGACATCAGCAAAGCGCTCACCCACACGACGCCACACACGCTGTCTGCCATCTGCCCTGAACAATGTAAACCGAGATTCATCCGTGAAGAGAACACCTCTCCAACGTGCCAGACGCCATCGAATGACGCCCACTCAAGTCTGTTACGGCGACGAGCTGGAGTCAGGTCAAGACCCCGATGAGGACGACGAGCATGCAGTTGAGCTTCCCTGAGGCGGTTTCTGACAGTTTGTGCAGAAATTGTTTGGTTATGCAAACCAATTGTTTCAGCAGCTGTCTGAGTGGCTGGTCTCAGACGATCTTGGAGGTGAACCTGCTGGATGTGGAGGTCCTGGGCTGGTGTGGTTACATGTGGTCTGCGGTTGTGAGGCCGGTTGGATGTACTGCCATATTCTCTGAAACGCCTTTGGAGACGGCTTATGGTGGAGAAATGAACATTCAATGCACGAGCAACAGATCTGGTTGACATTCCTGCTGTCAGCATGCCAATTGCACGCTCCCTCAATGCTTGTGGCATCTGTGGCATTTTGCTGTGAGACAAAACTGCACATTTCAGAGTGGCCTTTTATTGTGGGCAGTATAAGGCACACCTGTGCACTAATCATGATGTCAGATCAGCATCTTGATGTGGCACACCTGTGAGGTGGGATAGATTATCTCAGCAAAGCAGAAGTGCTTACTATCACACATTTAGACTGATTTGTGAACAATGTTTGAGAGAAATGGTAATATTGTGTATCTGGAATGAATTTTAGATCTTTAAGTCCATCTCATGAAAAATGGGAGCAAAAACAAAAGTGTTGCGTTTATATTTTTGTTGAGTGTATATCTTCAGAATGATATCAACATGTTTTATGTCGTTGTGTTCACTTTCAACTGAGTTGCAGCTCAAACTCCCTCAGTCAATATCTTTTCATCTCTGCTGTGGAGGCTTCTGTCTCTGTCCTTCTGAATGTCTTTCACACTAAATATCCCGTCGTTTTCACAATGGCTCAAACCTCCGTAGAGCAGCTAAGTCCCGCCCCCAACAATATGTGTAGCCAATGGAAAGAGTTTGACTTGTGCCATGAATTACATGACATCACAATACATTTGTTTCAAGTCCAGAAAGCATCCTATTATCATTGTATCAGTGAGCTACATCTCTTGTCAACAACATGGTAGTTAGCTTGGTTTGCTAGCTAGCTAGCTAAATTAGCTACATTCCATCACTAATATATCGTTATTTTACCTGATGTGTGTTATCCAGTGACTCTGGACCTGTTGTTAGTGTGAGTAACATTACATCCTGGTACTGAACACACAGAGAGACCTGTTGTTATAGTAATATTACATCCTTGTACTGAACACACAGAGAGACCTGTTGTTAGTGTGAGTAACATAACATCCTGGTACCCAACACACAGAGAGACCTGTTTTTATAGTAACGTTACATCCTGGTACCCAACACACAGAGAGACCTGTTGTTATAGTAATATTACATCCTTGTACCCAACACACAGAGAGACCTGTTGTTATAGTAACGTTACATCCTGGTACCCAACACACAGAGAGACCTGTTGTTATAGTAACGTTACATCCTGGTACCCAACACACAGAGAGACCTGTTGTTATAGTAACGTTACATCCTGGTACCCAACACACAGAGAGACCTGTTGTTAGTGTGAGTAACATTACATCCTGGTACTGAACACACAGAGAGACCTGTTGTTAGTGTGAGTAACATAACATCCTGGTACCCAACACACAGAGAGACCTGTTGTTATAGTAACGTTACATCCTGGTACCCAACACACAGAGAGACCTGTTGTTATAGTAACGTTACATCCTAGTACCCAACACACAGAGAGACCTGTTGTTAGTGTGAGTAACATTACATCCTGGTACTGAACACACAGAGAGACCTGTTGTTAGTGTGAGTAACATAACATCCTGGTACCCAACACACAGAGAGACCTGTTGTTATAGTAACGTTACATCCTGGTACCCAACACACAGAGAGACCTGTTTTTATAGTAACGTTACATCCTGGTACCCAACACACAGAGAGACCTGTTGTTAGTGTGAGTAACATAACATCCTGGTACCCAACACACAGAGAGACCTGTTGTTATAGTAACGTTACATCCTGGTATCCAACACACAGAGAGACCTGTTGTTATAGTAATATTACATCCTGGTACCAACACACAGAGAGACCTGTTGTTATAGTAACGTTACATCCTAGTACCCAACACACAGAGAGACCTGTTGTTAGTGTGAGTAACATAACATCCTGGTACCCAACACACAGAGAGACCTGTTGTTATAGTAACGTTACATCCTGGTACCCAACACACAGAGAGACCTGTTTTTATAGTAACGTTACATCCTGGTACCCAACACACAGAGAGACCTGTTGTTATAGTAATATTACATCCTTGTACTGAACACACAGAGAGACCTGTTGTTATAGTAACGTTACATCCTGGTACCCAACACACAGAGAGACCTGTTGTTATAGTAATATTACATCCTGGTACCCAACACACAGAGAGACCTGTTGTTATAGTAACGTTACATCCTGGTATCCAACACACAGAGAGACCTGTTTTTATAGTAACGTTACATCCTGGTACCCAACACACAGAGAGACCTGTTGTTATAGTAATATTACATCCTGGTACCCAACACACAGAGAGACCTGTTGTTATAGTAACGTTACATCCTGGTATCCAACACACAGAGAGACCTGTTTTTATAGTAACATTACATCCTGGTACCCAACACACAGAGAGACCTGTTGTTAGTGTGAGTAACATAACATCCTGGTACCCAACACACAGAGAGACCTGTTGTTATAGTAACGTTACATCCTGGTATCCAACACACAGAGAGACCTGTTGTTAGTGTGAGTAACATAACATCCTGGTACCCAACACACAGAGAGACCTGTTGTTATAGTAACGTTACATCCTGGTATCCAACACACAGAGAGACCTGTTGTTATAGTAATATTACATCCTGGTACCAACACACAGAGAGACCTGTTGTTATAGTAACGTTACATCCTAGTACCCAACACACAGAGAGACCTGTTGTTATAGTAACGTTACATCCTGGTATCCAACACACAGAGAGACCTGTTGTTATAGTAATATTACATCCTGGTACCAACACACAGAGAGACCTGTTGTTATAGTAACGTTACATCCTAGTACCCAACACACAGAGAGACCTGTTGTTAGTGTGAGTAACATAACATCCTGGTACCCAACACACAGAGAGACCTGTTGTTATAGTAATATTACATCCTTGTACTGAACACACAGAGAGACCTGTTGTTATAGTAACGTTACATCCTGGTACCCAACACACAGAGAGACCTGTTGTTATAGTAATATTACATCCTGGTACCCAACACACAGAGAGACCTGTTGTTATAGTAACGTTACATCCTGGTATCCAACACACAGAGAGACCTGTTTTTATAGTAACGTTACATCCTGGTACCCAACACACAGAGAGACCTGTTGTTATAGTAATATTACATCCTGGTACCCAACACACAGAGAGACCTGTTGTTATAGTAACGTTACATCCTGGTATCCAACACACAGAGAGACCTGTTTTTATAGTAACATTACATCCTGGTACCCAACACACAGAGAGACCTGTTGTTATAGTAATATTACATCCTGGTATCCAACACACAGAGAGACCTGTTGTTAGTGTGAGTAACATAACATCCTGGTACCCAACACACAGAGAGACCTGTTTTTATAGTAACGTTACATCCTGGTACCCAACACACAGAGAGACCTGTTGTTATAGTAACGTTACATCCTGGTACCCAACACACAGAGAGACCTGTTTTTATAGTAACGTTACATCCTAGTACCCAACACACAGAGAGACCTGTTGTTATAGTAACGTTACATCCTGGTACCCAACACACCGTCGTGGACTACTGTACATTTTTTCTGAAATATGAAAGAAAGGGGCCACAGTACATGGATACATCACTAGCACCAGAAATATACAGCCCTTCCCTCAGTGAAAAAGAAATTAATCCAACTAATGATGGATCGCCTTCGTCAACGGAAGTCGATTATAATGAAATAGTAAAAAATATTGCTGACCAATCAGGATAAAGTTGTAGGTGCAACCACAGCAATTGTTGCAGTTAATGCAGCAAATGAACCACTTTACTGAAGGACTGGTCACTACTGCAGAGTGTGAGAGTGAGGGAGACGGATCAGTATTGGATTTTGTGTTGTTTATATTCAGCAGGGGTTCGCAGAAACTCACTGCTACAGTATAACACACGCACACACACTCACGCACACAGACACACAAATGCACATACTCTGCCTGGCTCCTATATATAAATCCATTTGAAGTTATTGTTTGTCGCCGTGTTCCTGCGCCAGCTTCTGCTGAATAAAACCTTTGAGTCAATTCCGAATGTTATTGTCTCGTGAGGATGATTTGGTTTGTAGAAACATTTTTTTACGGTGAAAACAATAAAAACAAATCAAAATGGCCGCAGCAGATGCAGAGCAGCGTGAGGCGAGTGGATGAGAGTCAAAACCTGCAGAGTGAAAATCGGGTTTGCAGCGAGCGTTGGACCAAGTGAGGAAACCTGCTGAAGTAACAGTTAAACATAATTACGGAGGCAGGAGCCCCCTAGGGACCACAGAGGTCATTACATACAGCAATATTGAAGATGAGAAACAACATATACATGTTCGGAGAGCCTTTAGACAGCTGCTACTGCACCAACAGTTTTAGTTTCAGTGGAGGAAAGCAATAAAGATGAGATTGCAAACACGCTGGAAGGATGGCTCAATTATAGAAAATGAAGGTTTTTTGTGGAAGGAATTTTGGTGTGCCACGAACTGAGACACAAACTTTGATGTGAACCCCATCAAGTTCCAGTAAAACATAAAAATGAATGTGATAATAAGTCACTTGTCCTGCAAATTTTTTCAACATTAGGAGTAGTGTTTGTGCGACGAATTCAAGTCCAATATCCTCTCTCTTTAAGCTCTTTTTTTGGTCTCCACCAACTCCCAAGGGAAATAACTGTGTCTTCAGCTGCTGAACAAGTCTCTTAACGGTCTCCGACTGCTGTTTGCTTCTGAGCAGGTCGTGTTAAGTGGCTTTCAACAGCTTGTTCACTGAAAATGCAGCCATAACAGCTGTGAGACCCCCAACTGTAAAGTTGTGGGCCGGACTGTTGAATAAGGCCATCCAGCGGATCGTTAGAGAGATATTTCACGGTTTCATTTACTACATGATTGTTACTCAAACAAAGTTGATTAAAGCAACAGCTAGTTATCCGTCTACGTACATGACGCTACCATCGGCACACATTTAGCTTAGCTTCGCACAACGACTTACAGCAGGAAAGGCTAGCCTTCCTCTGTGTAGAGTGAATTTTAAATGAGTCAGCGTTTTTTACACTTCCCCTTGCCTCCTCTCAAAGTCAATGTGTCTTTTGAATTAGTTTGTGGATAGATGCCTGAAATAAGGTCGGTCTTTAACACAAAATAAAGAGATTGGAAGGTTTTGTTCTATGCTATAAAATCAGTAAATACCCCTCTGATGGATTTTGAGGCTTTTAAGTGTTTTTTAAAAAAGGCCATCACTAACAAGTGGCTACATAAGACGATAAAACATCATCACTGGAACACAAGTCGGCCACATGAAGATGTGTCAACGTTAGCTTTTTTAACTCTGACGATTGCATTCACACTTGAAAAAATGCATTTTGTTTTTGTGGAGGAAACCGGCGCGATGCTAACATACAAAATCAGCGTGATCAGCGTGATCATCAAGAAAAAAGCTTATATGCATCATTTACGTCACAAGTTGAATGAAGTGCAGGTTTTCTAAAAATGATGTTGCCACTTAACTAAACTGCTTGTGAATTGCAATTCAAGGGAAACATATGGATTACACCATACATGCATTAGTTTCCCTGGAAACATACAGCAACAGACAGACAGACAGACAGACTGGGCAGGTGTACAGTTGTACTCTATTGTATATTTCTCGGAGACAGAGCTGCGTCACTGAGGTCCGATGTTGTTCACCGTCGCTGTTTTTTTTAAATGTATTTGTTTCTTTTATTGAAACATTTGGACAAAAACCAAAGACAGAGAGGTTTTGTTTATTAACTACATTATGTCTGTTACTAATTTACAGCGTGACATATTTCTCAGCAGAGACATTATGACTTTATTTATTATGAAAAGTAAATCATGACATTTTTCAGGTTATTAATGATATACTGAAGCTTCATTGTGTGTGTGTGTGTGTGTGTGTGTGTGTGTGTGTGTGTGTGTGAAACAGAAACAGAAAATAGTGACGACGCAGCAGAGTTCAGTTCAGTCAGCTAAATGCTAATCACATGTCCAAACCAAACCTGCACTCATCAATCCTCCTTTCATCCCTCCTTCCTTATTTCCTTTCCTCCTCTCCATCCCTCCTTCTTACTTAGTTCCTATCCTCTTTCCTTCCCTTCCAATCCTTAGAATGATTCCTCATACTCGTTCCTTATTTTACATAATTCCTCGCTCTTCTCTCCTCTTTATGTTCTTCTTTTTCTTCCATCATTCTTCCTTCACTGTTTTCTGTCCTTCCTCCATCCTTACTTGTTCCTTCGTTCCTATCCTCTTTCCTTCCCTTCATCACTCTCTTTCCTTATCCTTACAATCTTCATCGTTCTTGTTCCTTTGTTTATATTATTCCATATTTATATTTTTCACCCTCCTTGTCTCTTTCCTTTGCCTTTCCCTCCATCTCCAGTCATCCTACGTTTCCTACCTTCCTCCTTTCCTTCTGTCCTTATTCTCACATCATATTTTCTCTTTGAATCTCTCCTTAAAGCCCCCATGCTCATACGCTGCAGCGTTATCCATCTATCCATCCATTCATCCATCCATTCTTCCATCCATCATCAACTGCTTATCCTGTTGAGGGTCGGGGGAGGGATCAGGGTGTAATCTCTGTGTAAAAACGCCTTAAATGGACCATAATGTACTGAATGAACATCATGAGAAAGAGCTCGAGACCGTAAACAGTTTACAATGTTTACTGAGATAATAAATCAAGATTTATACAATGAGACTTGTCTTTGCTACCGAGTCGCCCCCTGATGGCCAGAAGAGAGAATGCAGGTTTTAAGCACTTCAGATTTGGCTTCACTTTTCACAACCAGAGGTTGCCGCCTGGTACTGATCCATCTGTATCAATAATATCTGAGTGTACTATTGTAAGTACACTCCAGAAATATGTGATTACAAGTTTCTTTTGGTTATTATTATATTATTAGTATGATTATATTATTATTTAATTTCACTGAATAGCTGAACTTGTATCTTCCATCCCTCCCGTTTTTATTCTTCCTTCTTTTGCCTCCCTCCTCACTTCCGTCTTTGGAGCATTTCTTCATTACATCTTGCAAACTCTCTTTAATCTCCTTGATGCATCCCTCCATTTTCCTTCCTTTACTTTTGTCCTCCCTCCTTCTCACTTCTCCCCCATCACAACTCTATCAGTACATCCAGTCTCCTCTTCCTTCCCTCTTTCTCACCGTTTCTCCTCCTCTCATCTCCTTCCTTTCCTTTCCTCCTTCACTATCTCCATCCTTTGAAGGCAGAAATTGATTTGATCACTAATTGCACTGGAACAAACAGAAGTTGATTAATTCATGTTTGTGCTGCCTCGCTCTGATAAATGAGTCGGCGTGTGGAGAAAACAAACTTGTTAACATGGGAAGAGAGAGAGAAAGTTAAAGTCTTGGCATCGTGAGCAGTAAATGGGATCGGCGCTTCGTTTAGCCTGCAGGCTAATTAGAATTCACGGCGTGCGTCCATTTCTCTGTATGCACTGTGTGAATGTTTATTTCCAGTGTGTGTGTGTGTGTGTGTGTGTGTGTACATGTGTGTGTGTAGTCATTGATCAGACTGACAGAGACTTATTATGGTGTCACTACATGTGACCCCTTTTGACCCCTCTGGTGCTAAAAGTGTGTTTATTCATGCACTCTGTTTGTGTGTGTTTGTGTGTATTTGTGTTTGTCCTGCTAATGATTTGTCAGCTTCCACCACGAGTGCTAAAGGTGACGCTTCCTCCTGTGGGACACACACACACACACACACACACACACACACACACACACACAGAATACAAAAGTAGACATTATTTATGCTGCAGCTGCGACAAGAAGTTATATTAAAGGAATTAGAGGTTCTGTAAAGTTGGAGTCCGTTTCAGTCATTAGAAACCTGCTGGTGTGAGTGGGCATACATACAAAGGGAAGCAGCAATAGACCTATCCATCTTAGCTTTTCACAAGCAAGTAAACACACAATCATTTTGAGCTTTAAGTGGACACACGATAGGCACAAACACCAACTTTTATTTTTCTGTGTTTCTTCTGTAACATGTTTTCTTACAGACTTGAAAACATAAATAGGTGATTCTATTCAGAAACACTTTCTGTATTATTACTTGAAATCTTCACAACATACCGAAAGCAATGAATACATTAAATGCTCTGACATTAAAAAAATGTGGCTGTGGCAGGACTGTAAAAACCCCGTCCAATCAAAAAAGTCTGTCAATGCTTACCTTCTGGGGAGCGGCTTTGAACAGAGGTCTGAACCGAGGGGGCGGGACTTAATCAGTTCAACGATGCGTTCAAAGTCTCTATGGTTTTGCCAAATGACCTACTCTACCTTTAATGTTGCCGTTTTTCTGAAATGTTATGTTTAAATATTGAAATGAGGCATTGTCTCATTAAATATTTCCAGAACAGAAATAGAAACACTGGATGAAGCCGGCTTCAAAATCTGCATTTCATTTTGATGACATAGAATCAAAGATTTTCTTTTTTTCAGGTATTTTATCTCTTTGTGTCTCTCCATAAATCAAAGAATACTGTCAATAGCCATAAAAAATTCATTTTCTCCATGCTGTATAAATCAGGCAATGAATGATACATGAACAAAACCTTCAGAATGTAAAGAGGAATGGAACTGGAACGTTTGGGGGATGAAGTGTGACTGAAGTTGAGATTTCTGGCTCAGAGTCGGAGAAAAATATAATTTAGTAAAAACAGCCATCAAGCGTATTGATTGTAAAATGACATACAAGTGGAAGATACAACAAAAATGAACTAATACAACAGTTTTATCTAAGAAGTTATGTTTAAATAAGGCGTTATATAACGATAACTTTGCACAGATGGAAACCGACAAAGTAGTAAAATAAACAGCTAAATGTATATTCACAAATCTATAATAATCCTTAATTGACCAGAACCTGGAAAACAATGATTTGCCTGCAGTGTCTCCGCAGACATATTTAACTGTAAATATGGTATTTAAGTTGTATCTCAAATAGAAGCACTGTAGAGTACACAACCCGGAGGGGGTGCACATCATTTAAATTCTGTGCAAACAGAAACTCTGTAGGTTACATCTTCATGCATACAGGATTGAAATTCCATTCATGCATATTCATTCTCCCTTCTATGTGAAGTCACTTCCCCCTCTGAGACTCAGACTCGCCTCAGTCTGGGAGCTGGCGAGCTGTGAACGCTCCCTTTAAAACCGATTAAAGTGTCGAAACACATGAGGTTGGAGAACTTGTGATAACCTCTGAGCTCGCGAGGCCACATTCAGACTGAACCTGAACTTTTCCACCAGCAGCAGCCACAGCTCAGGAAATTCATCATTATGTGAGCAGAAATGCTGTGCTTCCCATCCAAACACGGTAAGAAGCTGCAACAATTATTTAGAGTGCAAATATTTCAATTATATTCATATTTTCCACATTTTAAAAATGAATACAGCTGTGAAATAACTGATAATGTTATAAAATGAAGAATATTTGTGTCTGAGTTGAAGAAACATGTCATTGATTAACAAAACAAAACAAGCTCTTGGTTCCTGGGTGGTGGTAAAAAAAAATACAAAAACACACCACCTCCATAGACCGGAGTCCATGGAAGTCCACATACGGAGGACTTGGTAAAGATAAAAAATAAATAAATAAATAAAAAAACACATTTCATCCAGATCTCCTCCCTATGTGGACTTCCATGGACTCTGGTCTATGAGGACCTTGTTTTGCATTTTGAGGGAATGATGCGCAGCAAAGGGCCAGGGACTCAAACCCAGGACTGCTGCAGTAAGACTCTGGTTTTGGGCTCCAACTCTACGAATCGAGCTATCAGAGCGTCTTGAGGACTTTACGTGTTAAACAACATATTACACCTGTATACTTAGATCTTTGAAGAAAGACATGGAGATACTCCTGAACAACCTTAAACATTCAAAAAAACACACAAAATATACGACTTTGCTTGTAGATCAAAGACAGTAAATGTTCGTTGATGGTTTTTGCTCCAACACTGAAGAATGACTGAGCGTCTTGAGGACTTTACGTGTTAAATAACATATCTACTCATGTATACTAGATCTCATTGAAGAAAGACATGGAGATACTCTCTGAACAACTCTCTAAACATCTCAAAAAAACACACAAAATATACGACTTTGCTTGTAGATCAAAGACAGTAAATGTTCGTTGATGGTTTTTGCTCCAACATGAAGATGAACCGTGAGCCAGACTGAACAGAAATACATTCTACTCATTTCAGTCTCATTCTCTCTCTCTCTCTCTCTCTCTCTCTCTCTCTCTCTCTCTCTCTCTCTCTCTCTCCGTGATTTCAAGTCAAGATGCTCAGCGCTGCATGGTGACCTCCCGACCTTTCGAAGGCCGACCTCTCCCCACCACTCTCTCTCTTCTGTCACTTCCACTCCTGCGGGACCGAAGCCGATGCTAATATCCAAACAGCTTCATCGTGGAGGAATAACTCCACCCTGTGCGCCTGTTCTGCTCCTGCTTTAAATCCTTTTGAGTGAATAGTACTGATGACGGAGCCTTATCTGCTAATATCCAAACAGCGGCAGCGTGAAGGTCATTTACTCTCATTCATTTGAGTTCTGTTCATTGTATGACTTTTGAGTGATAGTACTGATGACGGTGCCTTATCTGCTAAATAAAGCTCAGTCAAGGTCATTTACTCTCATTCATTTGAGTTCTGTTCATTAGGTATGAAGGTTTCAACATGATTCATGAACTCAAATGCTATACCTGTTTATAGCTTGTTGTGGGTTAAGCATGTCGACTAAAGTCATTTTGAAGCTGACCGAAGGCTTCTTATTACATGATTCATGAACTGTAATATGTTAATAGCGTATCAACCTTTGTTGTGGAAGCAGTCGACTACTCATCAGCTACCGAAGCTTCTTATTAATCATTTGCTGTAATATTTTGAATATATAAACTTTGTTGAGACTTCAGACTGAAATCATCTCCACATTAGAGCAACTTGTTGTCGTGCTGTTTTCACTTCCTGGCCACCATCTTGGATTTTTGCAACCAGTAAAGGAAATGACTATATTTGGACAGCGGAGGAGCGACGGGTGGATCTGATGAACACAAGCCGCAGAGCAGCACCCTTACTTTATCTGGATCCATCTGGATTCTGGTGTGAAGCTGCTAACAAAGTTAGCTTCATAATTCAGATCAACTTTTCAGCTAAGTGTTAAAGTCATCATGGTAGCTAACTAGCATTGGTAGTGTGGTAGCAACCTGTCAATCAGCAGGTAGCCCCGCCCCCTAAAGCATCTCCTGCTTTCTGGTCTGTTTGACTCTAAATGGACCATAATGTACTAAATGATCATCATGCTGGATTAAAGAAGACTTGAAACTAGAGATTGAGACCATAAACTCATGTTTACAATGTTTACTGAGATAATACATCGAGAGAGAAATAGGAACATTTTCTCATAGACTTCTATACAACCAGACTTCTTTTGCAAGCAGTGGAGTCGCCCCCTGATGGACAGAGAATGCAACCTTAAGGCACTTCGGCTTGGCTTCAGTTTTTCGTACTTTTGTTAAGTTTGCATTTTTATTTGTTTTATAGATTATTTATTATTCTGCTAAACTACAAACCATCCAGACCTCTCAGATGGTCTGGGACAGGTCTGCTCTGTGTCCCCAGAGTCAGAACCAAACATGGAGAAGCAGCCTTGAGTTTCTACGCACCACATATCTGGAACAAACTTCCAGAAAGCTGCAGGTCTGCTGCAAATCTCAGCTGTTTTAAATCAAGACTGAAGACTTATCTGTTTGCCGCTGCAGTAAACAACACTATCTGTGAACTTCTTATGCTGCACTGTATTTTCCATTCCCTGATATTCTTGTTTTAATTTAATTATTTTTATTTTATCATTATTTTTACATTTTTAAATTTGAAACTTTATTTTATTCTTAGCTTGTTTTAATCTGTAATGCATTTTAATTTTGCCTTTATTTTCTTTTGATTCTTTTATTTTTTCACTTTATTGTATAGTAGAGCAGATTAGTGAGACAATTGTTCACTTTGGTATAAAAGCATGAAATTTGGCACAGATACTGTCTAAGGGCCACTATTTTGGAAAAAGATGTTGGCCACTCAAAAATTCAATATGGCGGCCAGTTTCTAAGATGGCCATAGCTATTCAATGGTTATTAGATAAATGATTCAAACAGTGATCCAAGCATAACATTCGATATAAATACTCTAAATCATGTCTAAAAGACATGATAATGGGAAAAGATGCTTGTCCCAAATTCAAGATGGCTGTCATTTTTAAAGATGGCCACCGGTCCTGTAAAATATTAATTATTTCAATTGTCCCAATGGTGATGCAAGCATAAAATTAGGCAGAAATACTCTTCAAGGAAGTCTCTTTTGGAAAAAGGTATGTGCCACTCAAAAATTCAGGATGGCGACCATTTTCTAGATGGTCACCCATCCATCCATCCATCCATCCATCCATCCATCCATCCATCCATCCATCCATCCATCCATTGTCTACCGCTTAACCTGTATTCAGGGTCGTGGGGGGGGGGGGGGGGCTGACCATGTAAGGTTCACTGCATCATTGATTTCTTCCGCAACTGTTTCTTTCTCTAGCCACTCATACTCAAGGGCAAGTTGTGGCCTGAAAACATTGGTGTCTGGGCTTGGCATTGGGGTATTTGGTGGTAAAGGATTCTTTTTCTTGAAAAATGCAGGGTGGATGTTGATGAAAAAGTCTGGAAATTCTGTCACAGACTTGACTTTTTCTGGCCCAAACCTAAGCTGCCGACGCTCCTCACCACTGCTTTCTTTTGTCGGATGCTGAACTACATTAACGGGGGGGGGGTTAGCTCAGGAGGTAGAGCGGGTTGGCTGGTAACCGCAAGATTGCTGGTTCGATCCCTGGCTCCTCCTAGCTGAGTGCCTGGTGTCCCTCAGCAAGACACCTCACCTTAATTGCTCCTGACAAGCTGACTGTCGCCCTGCGTGGTTGACTCTGCCGTCGGTGTGTGAATGTGTGTATGAATGGGTGAATGTCAGTCAACAATGTAAAGCGCTTTGGATAAAAGCTATATAAATGAGGAGCATTTGGTGCCATGGAATGATGTTGTAGCAGTTGTTGCAGAAGGATTGTGGTCAATGTTGTCCATGACAGCAAAGGTAAACAACCCTTTCCGTAGTACCGGTGGACAGACCACACCCTCCTAAACATACTTCCTTACTGTGGCATCTCCCAGTTGAGCTGATATATCTAGCACCCGATCATCTGAGATACTCATACCATGTTCGTGCAGCATTTCTAACAGACTTCTCTTCCTGGTTTTGGTGAACACAGACATACCAATGTATACTGGGAATGGAGTTTCTCTGTCTTTTGAATACCTGTGGGCAGCTGCTCCCTCTTTGTACCAGGAGAAGCAGCTGTACTGCAACAGTTGCGACTTTCATTTAACATTTTGGGGGTTTGTTGTATGATTAAGGCCGAGGGGTTATCCTTTTACCACCTGAATCATAGACATAGTACACATTTATGTATGGGACACAACTAGGTTTGGGTAACCTACACCTAGCCCGATCATTCATTCAGTGCCATTTAAGTCTTGTGTGATCTATACACCTTCCGAGTAAGCATACATGAACAAGTATTGCCCCTTTTACCCTTGGCTCGGCTCTCCCGCGCTGGCACAACCTGTCAATTCAGATGCGGCTATCTAACTACATAAATTACTAGCTAATTGATGAGGGGCTGTTAGACAGCATTTGGGACACTAAACTTAGCTATACTATTACTACTAGTCAAGAACTACAGTCTAAGTTAAACTAGATCAGCTGACACTGAACCCCATGCTGAGTTCCACAGCAGTGAAGACACCAGTGTGCCCTGGTTATGTAATGACATTCAATCTATTAAACAAAGCCTTCCTTAACACATTACATTGAGCTCTGACAGAAATGGTGGCCATCTTGAAAATGGTGGCCATCTTGATTTGTTGTGTGGCACACACCTTTTTCCATGAGAATGTTCCTTTAAGAACATTTGTACCAGTTTTGATGATAGCATCACCATTTGATAAATTGATGTAAAGATTTAAGAGAAATGGTGGCCATCTTGAAAAATGGTTGTCATCTTGATTTTTTTTCAGGGACAAGCACTGTTCTCCAAAAAATCATTCTTAAGAGAGTATTTTCACAAAATGTCATGCCTACATCACAGTTTGAAAGATCGACATAATGAGCATTTGACAGAAATAGCGGCCATATTGAAAAAAATAGCCGCCATTTTGAATTTTTGGGTGGCCAACGACTTTTTCCCAAAAAGTGACCCTTAGAGAGTATCTGTGCCAAAGTTCATGCTTTTATACCAAAGTGAACGATTCTCTTGAAATTTGCAATTAATCTGCTGCACTAGTATGACATGTTATGATGTGAAGCACTTTGAGACTACCTTATGTATGAAATATGCTATACAAATAAAGTTGCCTTGCCTTGAAAGTTTTTTTTTTTTATATAATTTCTTATTGTTCATGAGACAAAGTTGATTTTTACTTTTTATTTATTGTAACATATATTTTGGAATGAGTGGGAAAAAGACCAAATTTGCTGTGTCTTCTACTGCATTTTACAGGAATGGACACTTTTGGGATGGCAAAATGTCTTAAAAATGTGTTTCTTTTCAGAATATTTAAACTAATACCACATTATTACATAAATAATTCATATACCCATTCTTACTCCCAAACCATCAAATACAGACGGCTGGTCAGTGGTCAAATGGACTCAATGAGGCCCCCACATACCATGCTTTCCACTAATGCTAATGTAAACCCTCCAGCAGCATCAATGAATGGTAAGAGCGTGATATAATGTAGTACAGTGATCGCCAAGTGGCGCAGAATAATAATGAATTCAGAAAATGTGGATTTGTATGTTCTTCCTATAAGGAAGTTACCCCCAAAACAATTGAGATGGACATAATCATTTTAGGAATGATTTATCAAGCTCAAATATGTGCCTTTGGTCGGCAGGTCTTGGCTTACTACAGATGTTAAATCCATATGTCTGATTATTATAAGCCAGTAGTCTACACAACCGGATGGATGAGTCAGTAGTCACCGAATACAGAGGCTGTAATGAATTCCCATCTTCTAGAATGCGTATCAGTAATCTGCCATATGTTCAAGCAAGAATGGGGGAAAACACATAGCTCTCATTTAACATGTCCTTTTATTTATTTATGTACACATGCACAATAACTGTGATTCGTAAACAACCAAAATGGTCAGTCAAAAAAATAACGGGGATTTATTTAAAAGCTAATATTGATGGTTCCTGTAGTTGTGTAATTGTGAAAATGACATAGTTTTATTTTAAAATGTACACACTTGTATGTATACACTTCATTATCATACAATCATCATTATAATATGATACATAGGAAAAAGATCACTCAAAAAAATGCAAGCCTCAATCTAAAATGTGGAAAAATTCTCAAAATGTCTCACAGCACCGAAGTCATTATAACATAAGTGCAGCAGAACGTCAACTTAAGTGTGCTGGTTGTTGGCAAGAAATCAATGACCAACCAAACGGTCATTTTCGTTGATTGGTTGGAAAGTAAGTTAAGAATAGCGAAGGTCAGTTTTCTTTTAATCTCAATTTAAAGTTACAAAACTGATATCAATTAACTAGTGAAGGTCACAGTCAGGTTTCACCCAGACCCACATAGACCTTCAGTCAAACTCTCCAGGTCCACACAGGTTTGGATCTTTTTCTACCTTTGTTGGGTTGTTTCTTCTTCCTTGTCACGTTTACTCAAGGTTTAAGATGTTTCACACAAATACAGACAGAAAAGAGGTCAGGTTGCTTCTTCACAGATATCGATCGAACTCTTGATGTTCCAAAAAGGTTGGCTCGGTGTGTGTAGTTTGGTAGTGTAGACGCGGGTCCATTTACAGAGTGAGCATCATATGACAGTGAGATGAATGTGCATCGGTTGATACACTTATCTGCCCTATAGACCACTTTTGGTGGATGCCACGTTCATATCACTGCAGTAGCGTGCACATTGTGGTGGCAGAAAATTATTATTTCTGTTAATTAGCTGCTATTTTTTTGTGCAGAAGACACAAACGTTGATTGGTTACTAATTGTTATCGAAACTGTCAAACAAATAAATGGGACGATGGTCAGGATGGAGAGAAACACCCGGCAGAGGAAAATAAGCAGTGATGGGAATAACGGCGTTATAAGTAGCGGCGTTAGTAACTCCGTTACTTTTTTCAGTAATGAGTAATCTAATTGATTACTCATCTCATTATTATAACGCCGTTATCATTACTGCCAAAAAATGTGTCGTGTTACTTCATTGAAGGCAGAAAAAAATAAATGTTACGTTATATTAAACAGAGACGCGTCAAGCACTAGGACCAAGCAGAAAACGGCCGCTCAAGCTGAAGCCTGTGTGATTGGCCGTCCCCGCTGTCGCTCTATCTTGCTCCACACCGGTCTGCTAGTCTGCGGTCAGGAGTCCTACAGGAGTCCGCTACTGGAAGTTGGGAGTTTGTTCTGCCTGGTTCACGTCAGCTAGAAGGATGTTAATATCAGAGGTTTCATTTACATTAACGTTTGAATCGGTGTCCGTGTGCGTATGTGCGCGCGTGCGTGTGTATGTGTGTTTGGTAATTAGACGCAGCCAATATGTCAAAAAAAAGAAAAGTGGACATAAGAGACTTCTTTAGAAGTAAGAGACTTCTTTAGAAGTCAAAGTGTAAGTTACTCAAAGAAATGCGTTACACCCATCCTGCAACACCTTCACTGGCTCCCAATAAACAGCATTATCCACTTCAAGATCATCCTCATCATCTACAAAGTTCTCAATAATCTGATCAATAAAATGTATTAGTATTATTGTTGTTATTATTACTATTGGATTAGAATTAGAATTGGGTGATAATGTTTTGCTAAATGCTTTTCCAAAAGATATATTGTGTTATTTTTATCAATCCACTCTATAAGCATAGTAATTATAATATCTCCAATAAATGGTTTAGATTTGTGCACTGTGGATTTCTGCTTGTAATGTATTGAGTTCCATTTCATTATAATACTCAGATTTATCATAAATAATTGAACACGCACATGTATTTTAAGTTCCATCAAAGAGGGTTGGAGATGGGGTCCAAATTATTTGACACATCAGTATTTAAAAATTATTTGAAAGTAACGCAATAGTTACTTTCCAAAGTAACTAGTTACTTTTAGAATTTGTAACTCAGTAACTACTTTAGTTACTTTCTGGGAGAAGTAACTAGTACTTTAACTAGTTACTTTTTTAGAGTAACTTCCCCAACACTGAAAATAAGTCAAATAAAGCAGGGAAACATGGAAGAAAAATCAAAACATAAAAAAGAAGCAAAGGGAAACTTTCACCTAAAAACCCTCCTCTGGTTCTCGGTCCAAGTCGATGACATTCAGCAATATATATTAATCAATTTTTGTCCAAAAGCCCCTGATATTATTCATCACCATAGAAACGGACACACCCTCATTTATGGGATGTTCCACTCCAAATGGACCAAGCAGCATCTCCAATGCCATGATGTGTGTGTGTGTGTGTGTGTGTGTGTGTGTGTGTGTGTGTGTCTGTGTTGACATTTTTCAGCTGTGGTGGATGAGTAAATTGTGTGTCCTCAGGCAGTGGACGATTTTCACACACACACACTTGGTTCATCCACCACAATCTAATAATAATTCTAACTTCCTGCCTTTATCCCAGTTGCACTTTGCCCGTCTGACTCTAACACTGCTGAAGTTATTCTGCCATTTCAAAATAAATCAGCAACCTGGTCTCATTCCCAAAGTTACAACAAAAGTGTCAGTCAGTTTTCCTTCGAGGGAACATATTTTCTCCCTGTTTTCATTTGTTTCTGAGAAATCGTATCGTAAGTCAGCGTATGAAGGAGGTCCAGGTAGACGGTCAATCATGGGACATTCACCCAGGAGACCATTGTTTGTGAAACCAGAAGTAACACTAAATTGAACGCAAAACACAATGTTTTACTCCAAACCTAGCCGTTTTGTTGACTAAACCTAAATGTAATGCAGGTTCCAAATTGCAAAAGTGACCATGAATGATAAAATTATACCTTAAAAACATCAAATGTTATCAGGTGGCAACCTGCGGTTCTGAAAAATGAACGCGGAAGTGACTTAAACCTGCACTCTCTCTACTTACCATCAGTGGGCGACTCCTCTGGTTGCAATAAACATTGTCCGTATAGCCCTTTCTAAATGTACTTAGTTACATTCCATCATTGTATATCTGGCTTGATAAATAAACAACACAAAAATACTTTCCTGTGAATACTGTGTCCAGGGCTTTTATTGTGAAAGAGTGAATCTGGTCCATGCTGCCATTATCGAGATTGAAATAATAAGTTTGATGTCTTGGTTCAGACTACGGAGTCTCCGTGTGACACGACTCAACCTGTCCTGCACAATGTGACTGCTTGATGAAATCACCATTTTTCCCCAAAAATGTAATTTGCTGCTTATTCGCAGCATGATCCTTAGGCTACTTAAGAATAATATGATAATGTACAAATTAATCACACAATAAAAGTTCCTGGTGAGTAAAGGCCTTAATGTGTTAATCTGACTGCTACAACAATGTACCTCACACAGTAAGAATGATTCACTCCAGCAGGAAAGAGACAAACAAAGAAACAGACGTACAGTATAGAAGAGAGTGAGGGAGAAGGAGACGAAAGATTGGCAAAGAAAAACAGACTTTGACAGTCGAGCTTCAGGGATCGACCCTGAGGAACTGAGTCAGCCACCACACACACACACACACACACACACACACACACACAAAAGACCGATGTACACTTTCTCAGATAGTCTCGTATCACCACGGGAGGTTGACAAAAATCCGTCATGACACACCCATTGACTCAAAATGAGCTTTGAAGCAGAACCATGCTGTCTGCACACACACACACACACACACACACACACACACACACACACAAAGAGTGCTGACAGTTCTGACTTCTTCTTTTCTGCTGTCACAAGTTTATCTCAACAAGAACTTCAGAGAGAGAGAGAGAGAAAAAAGACACAGGAGCAGGAAATATGAAGAAGGACAGAGGCAGGACGAATTTGTGGAATAGAAAAGGAATCTCATGGTAGCTGGTGAACTAATCACCAAAATGAAATGTACTGATTTTTGTACACGGACATGAATTTCCCACTTTTCATGTTGCTCAGTAGGACTTTGAAACCAATTTATTTCAGTTTGAAGAACCGTTCATACCTGCATACTTTTTGTGAGTTGGGTTGCATCATAACACTATGCAAACCAAGAAAAGCAATGTTAGGTTTCAGCAAGAAAAGCAACACGTTTGATATGAAGGTCAAGGTTGGCAGGTAATCAAAATGTCATCCAAGTAAACCAACACAAAGGGCCTTAGTTTCGTTCACCAGGCGCAGTCGGGCGCAGGCACACCTCCCGTCACTCCTACCCCCGCAAGTGAGAAAGAGGGAGGAGAAGAAGGCGTGAGTGGGAGACGAGGAGGAGACGAGGCGTGGACTGAGATTAATACAGCCGATTCAGATCTTCACCAATCAAATGAGCTCCTCTCCTCTCCTTTAATGCGTTAGGGGAGGTTCAGTTCCGTCACTTGACAACCCGATGACAGAAGCAGCGCCGCCGCTCCCACCACACTCATCACGCGCTGTATCGTCGTGCACCAAGTGCTGAGGGGCACCAAAAATATTATGAAAAATCATCATAGTCATAATAATTATAATGCCGATATTGTATCACTATATAAATTGTAGGCACATTTAAGGCATGTCTATCACAAAACAGGGTCAGGGCACACAGCAGTAGACATAATGGTGGCGAGAACCCGGTGCCTGCACGAGCCGGCCGGACCATTCATCATCATCGTCACCGTCTTCATCACAGCTCCACAGCGCTCCACAGCTGCACCAGATTCCCTGTCCAACACGCCGCTCAGACCAGCTGCAGCCCCAACTCCGGTTCCAGCTTGCGGCAAAGTTGCGCGTTTCTCCACGGACAACAGGCTGCCGAGGCGCGAGACCAGGCACGAGCTGCTGTATTTTTTTTAAAGATTCTTTTCAGGCATAGACGGATTTTATTAGCAGTGGATAGATATGAAAAACAGGAGAGAGAGAGGGAGGTGTGACATGCAGCAAAAGACCTTCGGACGGGATTCAAGCCGGGCTCGGTGGCGGGCACCAAAATGGCTAGCAGCGGCGCTGGACAGAAGACAGCAGCAGCAGCACCAGACGGCCAGTTTCCCAGGATGAAACTGATGTTTTGGTCCAAGAGGTACAAGTTTCAGCTGTGTTAATTCAGTCAGGCTGAGTTTCCGTTAAGCGTGCCATCCGCCTTTGATCTGACGTCAGATGTGACGGGACAATCTATATAGATATAAATTCACGTGTTGATTCAATTATTTGCATTAAATAGTGTTTGTTGTGATTATTTATTGCATTTAAATGTGCCTGGAACTGTGGAAACCTGCCTGTGAGGTCTCGGTGACGTGTGCGCACTGTGCGCCGGTGAGCCAAACTGCCACTCCGCCAGCTGTAATTCGCCTTGCGACAAGAGTATACTAGGTTGGAGCTGGCGGGCTTTCGGCGAAGTCTCGGCGAGGCTTTTTGCCATTAAACTTCCGCTGCGCCAAGCTGAATCTGTGACGCCTCCCCCTGCTGCGCCGCCACACCCATCTTGGCACAGGCGATCCACCAAACTGCCAAACTGACCGTGCACAAGGCTGCGCTGGTCGAGACTTGCATTGCCCGGCTCCGCCACCCTGCTCCACCCTGCTCCACCCTGCTCCACCCTTCGACGCGCCACGAAACTAGGGCCCAAAGATGTTAAACAGATCATGTAAGATCTTGTTTACCATGTATTGGAAGACCGCTGCAGTGTTAGTGAGACTGAACGGCATCACTAACTACTCGTGGCTGCTGGGAGGGTTGAAAGTAGCCTTCAACTCATCGCCCTCTGATTCCTACCAGATGGTAAGCATTGCGGAAATCTACCTTTGTGAAGATGTTAGCTTCTGCAGCATCTCAAACGCAGAGTTAATCAGAGAGGGGAGAGGGCAGGACACTTATCCTTCTTGGCAGCGGAGAAGAATCCAGCCTTGAAGGACGAGGGTCGAATGATCCCTACTTTCAGGGATGCCTGGCCTTCCTCCCGGGGCGCAAAGGGAGTAGAGGCGTCCCTGGGGAGTGGAAGCTCCTGGAAGTAAGTCTATAGGGCAGTCAAAATCGCGGTGAGGAGGTAAGGATGTGGCCTTGGTCCCCCCCTCCCCCGGAACCAGCATTGCCTTTCCTCCAGAGAAAGCATAGTTCTCCCAAGCTGCATGGGTTCAACAACCCATTTTAAAAAAGACTAAAAGGTGAACCTTCTTTTAATGGATGAAGTCAGGACCTAAAGGAAAAGTTATTTTAAAATATACATATTATATAAATGCAACCGAGACAATGCACTGAGGATATTTTTCTATCCAGATATTGACAAGGTCCTTGAAGGATTCTAGAACTACTTCCAAAACAACAGGATGTGTTATGAATAATTATTAATTAAATCTGCTGGTTGAAACGATGCATGTAACGAATGTAATGATGCATGAGAGGAATAAGTTGGAGCCGGCAAAAAAAAGACAGAAACTTCCAGTTGTGGATGTAATAAAAAGCCTTTAATTCTTCATGGATGACACCAACAAATTTCATGTAGATGTCAGGATGAAGCACTCAAGACTTTGAGGGGTCTTGGTCTTCATCCAGTGACCTTTGACTCCTCAGAGCACCTGAGTAATTGCTGTTGTCAATGTTAAGTTATTTTGTGTTTCTATGATGTGGTAACTGCTCTTTAAACTGCTGAGAAACAGAAAATGTGACCAAGATCCAAATAAGATGTTTATTGTGTCAACAGTATAGGAGGGAAGGGAGGCACAGGAGGACCACGACCAGAACTGTCAGACCCTGCTGCAGTAAAATGAGAGTTTTTTTTAAAGGGAGTCTCGGAAACACTCCCGCTTCTGTCAAAGGGGACTGTCTAAATCAACACACAGTTTAAGTCAACCAAAGCGGTGACTAACTAACATTCTGCAACAATAATGATTGAATAAAGGAGCTGATATTGCATGTCTGTCTCAATCTAAAGAAAATCGTATTTACATTCAATAGCCATCTGCGTTGTATCAATTTTAATTCAACACTTCTCATTGTCTTCAGGTCAAAAGAATTCAGCAGCGTGTTTTCATTTAATCAATGAATTAGCCCTTATGTTACAAAGTAATAGTTATTGACTGTGGAAGGTCCCCAGATGCATCTAAAAGCTCTGGAAACAGCACGTGAGTAGACTTGATTTAGTCAGGATTAGAGCTGGGCCTGTCTTCTGGGACCAGGATGCCCGTCTGTCTTCCAGAGGGATCCCTACTCTGTGGCTCTTCCTGAGGTTTCCTCCATTGTCTTCCCTACTACAATGACGAGACCTACTTTATCTTTATCTAAGGACAGATTGTAAAGCCCCTTCATCAGTCAGTATACAAATTAACTTCACCAGAGCATGACCAGGATACACATGTATGGGGGACAATCCAATTGCATTTTTTTAAAGGGAAGCCAAAGCTGAAGTGCCTTAAACTTGCATTCTCTCTACTGGCCATCAGGAGGCGACTCCTCTCTGATCGTATAGAAGTCTATGAGAAAATGGTCGTACTTCTCTCTTGATGTATTATCTCAGTAAACATTGTAAACATGAGTTTATGTTCTCAATCTCTAGTTTCAAGTCTTCTTCAATCCAGCATGATGTTCATTTAGTACATTATGGTCCATTTAGAGTCAAGCAGACCAGAAAGGCGGGGCTACCTGGGGATTGACAGGTCGCAACCATGGCATTGTCCACGTCCAGTGTGAGAATTGTTCATGTTTTTTCTTACCAACTTGCACAGTATGTTTCCTAGTCATGGACGTTAACTGAAATGTTTTGGTCTCCTTCTTGTACTTAGCTCCACCCTCTCGTGTCTCTTATCTTGTTGCAATCGAACCAAGACCATAAACCACGATGATGGCAATGAACCAAGATGGCGACTCCTAAAACCTAAGGTCAAGACAGCCAAAATGCTGAACTCTAGGCTTTAAAGCCTAGTCCACAAACCAATGAGTGATGTCATGGTGACTATGTTCACTTCTTATATACAGTCTATGGTTTTAAATATACTACAGTTTTTTCTTTGGTTCTCTTCTTTTTTTGGACGTCTCGGCAGCAGTTTTTAGTTGTTTTGAAGAAACATCTTTCTGCCTCTGAGGTCACGACCACAACTGTCACACTGTGGTGAGAAGCTTTGTGTAGTGTGTGTGTGTGTGTGTGTGTGTGTGTGTGTGTGTGTGTGTGCGTGCCAGATATAAAAGAAAGTGAGTTTAAGGTCACGAAGGTCATGCAGAATTTAAACTCCATTTACACTGCTGTTGTACTGTCACTGAGAGTACGCTCAGTAAACACATGCACGCATGCATGCACACACACACACACACACATCACAAACACACACACACACACACACACACACATATGCACAACCTTAAGCGGCTCCTGTAAAGACCAGATATTGTGGCTGACAGCTTAAAAAGGTTTCAGTGTCGGCAGCAATACAAGACTAAGTTACACCTTCAGAAGCCCACTGGAGCGCACACACACGCATTCATGTTTCCATTACTTTAGAGGACATTACATTGACTAACATTCATTTTTCCCGGAGACTTACCAGGGGTACGTGCCTATTCCTGACTCACAAAACTAAATGATTTACGTTATGCCATGTTGTCCCAAAAGAAAGCCGAGTCCCCTCAATGTGACAGTGTGAACTGATTCATGTCCCCACAACACGAGTAATACAGCACACACAAACACACAAAAACACACAGGATTACAGTCTCAGCAGTGTGACAGCTGTGTGCAACCCTCTGAGCCGTTTCACAAAAACAAAAAACTGCATCAGCGGCACAAAAGCAGACACATAAAAACACACATTACTGCCTGAAAGCCAGCAGAACTATCCAGAACCTCTAAGTCATTTAAGGACAAGTGTAAGAGAGAACGGTGAATTTAGGTGTTACAGTTGAAGCATGACGGTGAAAACTACTTATTTTAAAAGGTAGGGGGTGGGTCCCCCTACAGATATGGTGGCAACGCCCACAGTCTGTGATGTATGTCTTGCTGCTATTTGCCATTGTTTTGCATCTCCTTGTCATTGTTCTTACTTCACGGCCATCTAGAGTGTCATTGTCTTCATTTTGTTTCTCTAAAAGTCGAGCTGAAACATACTTTCCAGAGTTTCTAGCTTCCATATTGGGATGTACTTCCCAGTTCACACCGGATGGGACATAATGCTAAGCATTTGATGTGATGAACCTTGTCCAGCTCTGTGCATTGCTGATGTTGCAGATTGATGGGTAGGTGGACTGATGTCATGATATTATTGGTTGAAATTGGTTGGTTCCAGGTGATGTAATGTGCTTTCATTACTCATCTGTCTGGTTGTGTCCCGTTGTTTTTTATCACATGATTGTTTTGGTTTCCTGTGACTATTTTTCTTCATGGATATTCCCCCATCTTCTGTAGTCTTTTTGCATCTCCTTTGAGTTTTTCTAGTTTATTTGTATTAATATTGTGACTCTTAGTCATTAAGTGTCTGAAGTTATTTTTTAAATATTTTTTTTTTTTTACATGTTGCGTCCCTTTTTGAAGTAGTTTTCTCTCTCTTTGTAGTCGTTATCTCTCTGTGGCTTTGTGTCTCTTTGTAATTATTTGTGGGTGTTTTTGGAAGTTAATTATTGTTTATGAACATGTGGTACGTGGAACTCTGCTTAGAACGCAGGCATTTAGGGGGAGCTCTATGTGGCTCTTTCTTCCCGCTAAACAATATATTTTCCTGTATATTTAGGTTTCTGAAATAATTAATAAGCACTTGGCTGTTTATTTGTGCATAACAATTTCTGTTATTTTGTGTGGGATAAACACAAGGCAGTATTTTCTGGTAGAGCTGCACCCCACGTATGTTACGCACCATATGTTGTTTTTCCCACTCTAAATATTTAAATGTATTGATATTTTTCACATATATGCAGGCACATTCATGCGTCACATGAGGAAATCTAGATCATCTCTGAGGGCCACGTGTTTAGCCTAGTTTAGCACAAAGACTGGAAGCCCATTCATGAGAACTGAGTCACACAGCGGTGAGGGCTGTCCTGTCTTGGGTTTTCTGTCTTGTGAATTTTATGTTTTATTTTGAAAAGTAACTCTCCTCTTGTTTCAGGTCACTTGCCCTTCCTCATGTGTCTCCGGTCTGACGTCATCCCTAATCCCTGATTGTTGTCACCTGTGCTCCCCTCCCTGTTCTCTATATAGTCTGTGTCTTCCCCTGTCTCGTTGAGTATTTCGTTCCACGTCTACGTCTAGCTCATGACCACAGCTATCGTTCTCGACCAAGTTTCGTATGTTCCAGAGTTTCAGGTTTTCCTCAAGACGAGTGCTTTTTTGTTTGGTAAGGTTTTAAGTTCCAAGTTCCTAGTTAGAGAATCTCGTAGTAGTTTTGACCTCCTCTTTTGGGAGCGTTTTCTGTTCTTCAGCCCTTTAGTGGTATCGTTAGTTTCCTCCCTTGCTGGAGTGTTTTCTGTTCTTGAGTTCTGTTCTAGAGTTCTCCTAGAGTTAGTCTTAGAGTCAGTGTAGTTAATCTTTTTGTAGCCCCGTATCCTCCCCTTTGGAGCGTTTTCTGTTCGTCAAAAGTTCATAGATTAGTCCTCGCTAGAGTAAACTTTAGTTAGCCTTTTATTTTGTATCCTCCCCTTCGGAGCGTTTTCCTTTTTCTGTGTTTGTGCGTCCGCTACCCTTTTCCCTTCCCTTTCTCTCCCCTTGTCCTGAAGTCAGGGATCTAGTAATTCATAGCCATTTTGTTGTCACTCTGTTTATTGGAAACGTGCAACTGTGAATAAAAGCTTGGATCTACTGTCCTAACTCTGCGCCTGAGTCCTCCTTCTAGTCCAGTCCTGACAAACTGGACTTATTCTGGACGGATGTTGGTTGGTAACTCTTATAATAACTGCTGCTAAAACCACAATACCTCTTTTATTATTTAATATTTATATATCTACACATATGAAGCAATCCGTCCAACAATAAACTGTAAAAACACCATCAGGACCCATCTGAAGTGAAATAATTTTGTTTCTTTGGAAACCGGGCAAACGTACAGAAAGAAGAATCGTGTTTTCCTTATTTTAATCTCCCACTCATTGGCTGTGTTTAAATCACACTCTACTCCCTGTATAGTGCACTATATAGAGAGTTCGCCATTTTGTAGGGGTGTCCGAATGTGTAGTGAGCATTACTATTCCCTATATAGTGCACTCAAAGTTTCCCACAATGCATCGCCAAGAGTAGTGTACAACTGATGGTCACTAGCCGAGCAAATTTTACCATCATGCATTGCGCTGAAGGACAAATGGCAAATGGACAAGAGGAGAGAGAGCAGCAACATTTTAAAAAAAATGTTTAATATTTAATATATTTATTGTGCGGAGAGCAGAACAAGACAACACAAAGGCCGTGAAGTGTGATGATTTTCTTTATTTCTTTAAAAAAAATATGCAATATAAATGTATTATTTATATGAGATTTTGGCTTAGGCTGTCGGCTGTGGCAGGGGGAGCGACGTCACTCAAAGCAAAGCGCTGTATGACTATAAAGCACAGATTGTGGCGAGCGATCTGTTCAGGTCAGGTGGATCGTGGAGATGTGGGGTCCCGGTACCGGTAGTGCTGCAAACTGGTCCTGAAGTCACCTGGACCCGATCAGGATCGTTGAAAATAAACAGTCATCCAGCAGTCCATCCATGACGATGTAGTGATCGTCTCATTACTTCTAAGAAGAAAATTTATTTTCAACGATCCCGGTTGGGTACATGTGGACTTCAGGAGGTCGGTGGTCCAGTATTACCCCCAATAGTATAATTTTCAAGAAGTGAGATGGTCACAGAATCTTCCTCCCTGCTGGAGGACTCCATTACTTTTGTTAAGTACATTTTTGCAACAAATATGTATAAAAAAAAAATTTAATTTCAGCGTGAGATATACTAGGAAGTGTGTGCTCTCACAGAAGCTTTGCAACGTCTTAGGTAGCCACAGAGTCTGGAATGGTGATAAAGTCAAAGGTCATAGCGGCCAAAATCACATACAGTGGAAACATGCCAAACATGTCAGATCGGGCTGCCATTATGTGAGTGAGGGTTGGGGTTGTTGGAGCCAGAGTATACGCATCTGAAAGAGACAGATTTGGTTTTAATGGGATCAGGCGATCGGGATGAAAGTGTTTGATGAGAGTATTGGACGGGTTCAGATGGGTTATCGGATGGCGGGGGCATGGAGGCAGTCTTTTTAATGGCGAGGGAGGCTGACAGCTGAGGGGAGAGCGATGTCTGGCCAGTGACTGACAGGCAGAGATTAAAGTAGATCCAGAGCTACTAGAGCATGTACAACGATAGCCGATCTAGAGACGCTGATTCGGATGAGGTGGTTGACAGGTGAGAAGTTTGTCTGGAAGCAACTAGCAGGAGATAGGCAGGACAATGCTACTTGTGCTGATCTTTCAAAGCTTAATTGTAGGCAACTGGACTCGCTTTAGGTTTTAGAACCCGTTTTGCCTCTCATCCAACAGGTTTCCTTAGTTCTAACTGACTCGTGGGGAGTTGAGCTATTACAGTTGACCTTGAATTCTGAAGCTAACTTCTTAAACATCTTCACACCAGAATCCAGACTGATCCAGATCCAGTAAGGTTGCTTCTCGGAGTGCTGTTCTGCTGCTTGTGTTCATCAGATCCACCCGTCGCTCCTCTGCAGTCCAAATATGGTCACTTCCTTCACTGGTTGCAACAATTCCAAGATGGTTACGGCCAAAATGTTGAATTCCAGACTTCAAAACTGTAGTCCATAAACCAGCTGGTGATGTCACCATCGTGTACACTCCAGATGAGATGATCTCGTGTCTGTTGGATACCAGATGGTATAAGTAGAATTGGTTGGGTTTGTTAGTTTATTATGGATTTCTGGTCCGCAAGTAAATATTTGTCAGTGTACCTTTTGAATAATCAGAAATGACCCATTGGTAATCACTTATATGTATTAATGGAAGAAGTTTCTAATCGCAGCCTCCACAGTTGTTTTACTCTCTGGGAAGTTTTAATGAGGACGCCTGTAGAAGTCACTCATATTTCACCAGATTGCTCCCACACAGATGGAATTATTTTATATGCTGGCGGCTGAATTAATGTGATGACTGATCATTAAGTGGGACTGTTCAGCGTTTTCAGCCATTTGTGTTGGAGAGAAAAACGACCAGAGCTGAATTATATATTGTGTGCAATAACAAGCAAACGAAGCAGCCAGCTAGCTGATGGACGGTTCGTTTTTAGTGGTGGATACTGATGGGTCGCCTTGGTGGAAAACAAGACGCCAAACAGAGGAAACATCTCTGTTGATAAATACAAGCAGAAGTTCTTCGTGAAATATTGAATCTGCTCTGATTCATGTTTGTGTAATTCATGCGGTCGTCTCGGATGTCAGGAGGTGAGATTCATCCCCATCAAAATAAAACTCGCTGCATCAGCTCCCTTATCGGACTCTTACAAAAACCAGCAGCAATAAATAAAAAGTCATTTTATCTGAGCCCTGATTGTTGACCTGCCTTGTTATAGAAGCTGGCACAGAGATAGTAAGCAAGACAAGGTGAACCACTTTAAATATTCAGTGGCACTCCTCTCCACAACCAAATACAAATAATCTAGAAGTATACCCGATACACATTGTGTATGTCATTCACAAGTGTTTAAGTGTCTCCAAGTTTAGATTCTGTTTTCTGAAATACACGAAAAAACACGAAAGGCAAAAAGTACGTAAGTAAAGAGTCTTCTTTTTCCCGATTCCTCGCTTTTTACCATCACATTTCTTGTTGATTTCTTGTTCATTTGGCTTTTTCATTTAAATAGATTTCTCTCCCAGTGGATTTTTGCATGTCTGTATGGTCATTTTGTGACTCTTTGAGGTTGTTATCTGTCTCTTTATAATTAATAATTTTGCATGATTTTTGATCGTTTTGCATGTCTTTATGGTCATTTAGCATGCATGTTTGGTCGTTTTTTGCGCGCGTGTGTGCTGAAGGTGAAACCTCTGAAATCAGGGATCATTCATGTTCACCACTGCAGCAACAGCAGAATGTATTGTAAATATATGAAACAAATTTTTCCCCAGCTGCCATGTTTGTTAAGTTGATCTGATGTCACCGTTTAGACTTTATTTATTTAGACTCTAATTCTCGGTTGAGTATGTCAATGAATTATTTAATTATTGCCAAAGTGTTAGCTGTTTATTTTTAAAGTGCAGCATGTCGCGGATGTTTAGAGGATTGTTGATTACTTGCACCATGTCTTTCAGATTCGAATTGCTATGACAGAATTAATTTCCATCACCTTGATTGAACACTGTGTTTCTGTAGCATGTGGCTGCTCAGAAAAGCACATTTACTCCTTTTTCTCATCTCATGAAATCGAGCAGCAGCACATCAAATGTGACACGCCTTCACGTTTCACACCTTTAGAGGATACGTTTTTACTCACAGCGCATTAACAAAAAATAACTGCTGTTTTTAAATCAGCACATTAAAGAAAAATGGACTGAACAGCATTGAAAGCTGTGCTAACAGTCAGGGCTATAAATGAGCTATTAGTTTAAAATACACACACACACACACACACACACACACACACACACACACACACACACACACACAGTTAGTGGATGTAATGAATAATTTATGTTTTGTGAATGTTGTGGGTTGAACATAGTTAAATGTAAGAACAGCCTGCAGGGAAATCACAGCGTTACATTTCCTGTCTGTCTGTCAGACTCTCTCTCTCTCTCACATTCAATTGACTTTATTTGCATGGATGACTATTAGACACAACATAAAAAACAACAAGGAGAAGAAGGAGTCACGACTCAAACACTCCTCAGACAAATGACACATTAATATTCAATATTCGATAACAAGGAAGGAGAATAATATACATAAATGCATGTGTGCATAACATAAAGACTTATTTACATAATCAGGCACATTCCACAACACACGTTTTCATGATTTGTGTTGTTTCCAGGCTTCATCCGTGAAAAGAACATGGCAGGAAATATTTCTAATGACATTTCATTATTTAAACATCAAACGTGTACATGTGTCTCCTGTATTCTGCAGCGCTGGAAGAAACACAAATTTCTGTTATAAGTAACAATCATGGCTTCAAAGTATTAGTTAGATACAAAAATACTAATATTATTATCACAATACTGGAAGTACTCATTATGGAGCATTCAATTAAATTTGATTAATAGTGTCACATCACCATGGAAGATATCTCAGGACGAGAACACTCATTATTTCCTAACATCCCCAGCAGCAAGCATTACAGCGCCACATAGTGGTGAAGAAAAACTGCCTTCACTTTTATGAAGAAATCTGGAGCAGACCAGAATCTTGGGTTCCATTAACATTTTGGTCGATGTGTCAAACAAACACAGGACTTTCATCCAGTTCATCCTGTTCGTGTCCCATGTGAGACTATAATATAACACTTTATCACGTTAATGGTCTTTTAACACATTGGTCGCTTGCTAGTCACGTAAGTCATTAGTCAGTCGAGTTAACAGATATGTTTCAGCATCTACACTCAACAAAAATATAAACGCAACACTTTGGTTTTTTTTCCTCCCATTTTTCACGAGATGGACATAAAGATCTAAAATTCATTCCAGATACACAATATTACCATTTCTCTCAAACATTGTTCACAAATCTGTCTAAATGTGTGATAGTGAGCACTTCTGCTTTGCTGAGATAATCCATCCCACCTCACAGGTGTGCCACATCAAGATGCTGATCTGACATCATGATTAGTGCACAGGTGTGCCTTATACTGTCCACAATAAAAGGCCACTCTGAAATGTGCAGTTTTTTGCTTTATTGGGGGTCTGGGGACTCAGAACCAGTCAGTATCTGGTGTGACCACCATTTGCCTCATGCAGTGCAACACATCTTCTTCGCATAGAGTTTATCAGATTGTCAATTGTGGCCTGTGGAATGTTGGTCCACTCCTCTTCAATGGCTGTGCGAAGTTGTTGGATATTAGTGGGAACTGGTACACGCTGTCGTATACGCCGGTCAAGCACATCCCAAACATGCTCAATGGGTGACATGTCCGGTGAGTATGCTGGCCATGCAAGAACTGGGACATTTTCAGCTTCCAAGAATTGTGTACAGATCCTTGCAACATGCATTATCTTGCTGAAACATGAGGTGATGTTCATGGATGTATGGCACAACAATGGGCCTCAGGATCTCATCACGGTATCTCTGTGCGTTCAAAATGCCATCAATAAAATGCACCTGTGTTCTTCGTCCATAACAGATGCCTGCCCATACCATAACCCCACCACCACCATGGGCCACTCCATCCACAACATTGACATCAGCAAAGCGCTCACCCACACGACGCCACACACGCTGTCTGCCATCTGCCCTGAACAATGTAAACCGAGATTCATCCGTGAAGAGAACACCTCTCCAACGTGCCAGACGCCATCGAATGTGAGCATTTGCCCACTCAAGTCTGTTACGGCGACGAGCTGGAGTCAGGTCAAGACCCCGATGAGGACGACGAGCATGCAGTTGAGCTTCCCTGAGACGGTTTCTGACAGTTTGTGCAGAAATTGTTTGGTTATGCAAACCAATTGTTTCAGCAGCTGTCTGAGTGGCTGGTCTCAGACGATCTTGGAGGTGAACCTGCTGGATGTGGAGGTCCTGGGCTGGTGTGGTTACATGTGGTCTGCGGTTGTGAGGCCGGTTGGATGTACTGCCATATTCTCTGAAACGCCTTTGGAGACGGCTTATGGTGGAGAAATGAACATTCAATGCACGAGCAACAGATCTGGTTGACATTCCTGCTGTCAGCATGCCAATTGCACGCTCCCTCAATGCTTGTGGCATCTGTGGCATTTTGCTGTGAGACAAAACTGCACATTTCAGAGTGGCCTTTTATTGTGGACAGTATAAGGTACACCTGTGCACTAATCATGATGTCAGATCAGCATCTTGATGTGGCCCACCTGTGAGGTGGGATGGATTATCTCAGCAAAGCAGAAGTGCTCACTATCACACATTTAGACAGATTTGTGAACAATGTTTGAGAGAAATGGTAATATTGTGTATCTGGAATGAATTTTAGATCTTTAAGTCCATCTCATGAAAAATGGGAGCAAAAACAAAAGTGTTGCGTTTATATTTTTGTTGAGTGTTTATACCTATAAATATATCAAATGTTTTCTGTCTTATTATGTGTATAATCCTGATTTATGTTTTATAATTCCATTGCAAAGTTTTAGGTTTTATTTTAGTTTTATTTATTTTGCACAATTTAAGAAAAATACACAAAGAATAACAAAGAATAACGTACAGTGCAGGGAGAGGCAGAAAACCCAGTGGGCTTATTTGAAGCCTCTGCCTGATTAATGTTAAAATTTCACAATGTTATAAGGAAACACAAAATTAACATACAAAAAAATCATATGACTACATAAAAGTGATAGCAAGCTAATAGTAACAAATTATATATAATAACAAAATAATAACATCAATATAAAAGCAGAGAATGTGAGTGTGTATGTGCGTTTGTGTGTGTCCAAAAGAGGTTCCAATGCAATATAAGCCACGTTTAAATGAATATTTTCTGGAAAACAAATATAATAATAATATAAAGTTATATCAAGTTTCTCTAAGAGAATAAACTCCTTATGGTCCTTCCTCCAACCGCTGACATTCCACTTTCTTGTCTGTGTGGAAGCTGAATCTGCTCCGAATCATTCGAGACTCACGTTTCTTGTATTTATTGATAATCCTGCAGTGAAATCTCCCACAAGTAGAGATGCATGTGGCGGTCCTCATTCAAGGTCGTCTGCATACAACAGACGTTTTATTGTTCCGTTGCCTGCGGGGAGCCGACGTGATGCAGATGACTGCAGACTGTTTCAGCTTCATAAATGATGGATCAGGTGGAGTTCGGAGGGCATCACGTGTCGCCAGAAGGTTTCTGTTCATTTATTATCAAATACTTTTTTTCATTTCTAAGCCACTGACTTGAGAGAACTTTGCCTTGGACTTGTTTTTGAATGATGGTGTGCAGGGTTTTGTATGCAGCCTCCTGTTCAAATGGATTCATTTTAATTGGAAGCCCTCCGTATTCATGCATTTGGGATGTTGCAAAAATTTTGAATTCAATTTTACGATTAGAAGTATGATATTTTGGAGAAATACAGGAAAATAGGACTTTAATGGTTAATCATATGCCAGGACAGTGTTGGAATATAACTGAGTACACTTACACAAGAACCATACTTTAGTATGATTTTGAGGTACTTGTACTTTCATGCCACTTTATACTTCTACTCTGCTAGTACTTTTTTCTTGACTACTTTAATCTGATATCTTAAATTCAAGTCAATCAAGTATTGAAATATACCAACCAGGGTTTATAAGTCCTAGTATGAAAAACAAAATGGCTAGTGGCTAGAATAGGCGTGTGTGTGTGTGTATTTGTATAAAGTTTGTATGGCTGCTGCTGTGTGGGATGGGTCAGCAAAGGTTTTTTGGAGAGAGAGTACAACATCCGATCTGGTTCAGGCTCAGCGGCTCCGGTATCTTCTCCCAGATGGCAGGAGACTGAAGAGGCTGTGTGAGGGATGGTAGGGTCACCGCTTTAAATAGACTGTATGTAAGAATTGGAACCAGCCACCATGACGTCAACCTTTAGTTTCTGGTGTGCCATTTCCAATCCTGGAGTTTGGCGCTTTGGCTGTCACCATCTTGGCTTTTGGCTCCAAGGTTGGGAGGGCCGTCTGTAGGAAATGTAAGCTAGCGCTAGCATTCACGTTGCTCATGGAAATAGACTAGTATGCTTTGGCAACCTATGTTACTGCTTTTTGAGTGGGTGTTTCCGTTTGAAAAAGAAAAAGAACACAAATGGCAAGTATGATTTTTACCAGGACTATTCTTGGTCTGAAAAGCGAAGCCAAGGCTGAAGTGCCTTAAACCTGGCCATCAGGGGATGACTCCTCTGGTTGCAAAAGAAGTCTGATTGTATGGAAGTCAATGAGAAAATGGTAGTTTCAAGTCTTATTCAATCCAGCATGATGTTCATTTCGTACGGTCCATTTAGAGTCAAACAGACAGGGATGCTTTACGGTGGGGCTACTTTGTGATTGACAGGTTGCTGCCACAGCATTGCCCAGTCTGAGAGTCTCGTCTTACTAAAATTGTGGTCTTTGCCTAAAAATGTTCCATTCCTTATGTTGTACTCGCGTATCACAAAAACCCGAAACCCAAGTTGCCAATGACCAAAACCCCAAGATGGCGATGTCGCACTCGAGGCTTCAGACGTCCACTTCTTCTATACAGACTATGACTTTACCTGGACGATTTCTATACTATAGTATTACCATTGTTGCTTCAGTAGAGGATCTCAGTTCCCCAGCACAGGAGTGAATTAGACTTTCTAAAAGGGATCTCAGCAAAATAACTGCACATTTAGAGAAATTCCATTCGTGGGATACAATTCAACCATTGGAATGTAAGTGTTTAAGACAGGACTCAGACAGCTCAATGCCTTTCCAGCAGATACCCTCACTTATGTTATCAGTGTGATGTTTCCCCTCTCATCTCGTGTCAGTCTCTCTAAACCAGGACCGTTTGTCCTCATCACAGCTTTAATGGGCCTTTTATTTGGGTTGCAGAGGCTGATTAGACTGTGCACTCCATTATTCCCTTCATTGAGTTCAGCGGCATTCACTTTAATTTCCTTCAGTGGCTCATTGAAGAAAGCTTAGTCAGATGTTTGTCTGGCTTCAGGAATAATGTCTTTTATATTCAAATTCCATTCATTCCTCGCATTGTGATTTTTGGTTTTATTTTAAGCTGTGATTGGCTTCCCTGTTAAATGTTTGCGTTACGTCTCAGTTGTTCTCAAATTGTAATAAGCCCTCCTGGTATGTGTAGTTCTCCTCATTATCTGATCTGTGGGGATTCTGTCTCTCTGCTTTGATGATTTTTTACAGCCTGTGTCTTGTATTTAAGCATTTTCTGTCAAACTACTTGTCTTGGTTGTTTCCTTGTTGACACAATGAAAGGAAAGTAAGAGGGTTGTTTTTTTTTTAAATAAGCATTGGGCATAAAAGCACTGAGAGTGTTTGCAGGCTTAAAGCAATAACAAGCACACAGATGTGTTTCATTCTTTTATTCTCTCAGACAGACATCAGTCATGGAAATGTCGGACAGGAAGAGTGACAGATGGATGATGCTGAGCAGTTTCATGTGACAGGTAAATGTGTCGTTCCCTCAAACACGCCGTCAAATCATCACACAGAGTGAGAGGAGAACCTGCAGGAATGACGTGTGAATGACACGACAATTTGTCGTTTAGTGTGCGATATCAACACCATTACAACTACTACGTTCTGTAACATTCTTTTTCTTTTTCCTGCAGTATGAACACATTCTTGACAAAAATAAAAAAATATCGTCAATTTACAAACTGGTTAGGTTTATTCATGTTCAATACTTTTAAATTGACTAAGAAATTGAAAGGAAACAAAAGTACTTGGTTGGAAAGGGACACTGATATCCGCCTGGACGACTCTGTATCCTCTACAGTACCTCTCCCCTGCGGGGTGCCCCAGGGCTCAATTCTTGGGCCAATTATATTCATGCTGTATTTGCTCCCCCTAGGATCTATACTTACAAAACATTGCGTCTCCTTCCGCTATTATGCAGATGACACTCAAATTGACCTGCCTTTGAAACAAAAATAATCCTAACTCTATAAACATTTGTTAGCACGCCTTGAAGATGGCAAAGCATGGCTGGCCTTAAACTTTCTTTATTTTAATGACAGTAAAACTGCAGTTCTGGTCCCAGCAATGTCCATGTGTCTCCTCCTGGTGATTTGGGCCCCCTTGAACTGTTTGTAAAGCCAACTGTCACCAATCTAGGGGTTAAAAGCGACTGTGACCTTAAGATGGACAAACAGATAAATGTAGTGGGAAAGAGCTTTTTCCAGCTTAGGAGGCTGACCAAGGTCAAACCCTTTTTTATGTCATAGTATTTTTGAAAATGTCATGCTTTTATGACTTCTCGTCTTGATTATTGTAAGGCCTTGTATGTTGGTGTCAGTCAGGCCTCCCTCTCTTGCTTGCTGTTAGTCCAGAACGCTGCTGCTCGTCTGCTAACAGGTACTCGTAAGCAAGAGCACATTTCCCCAGTACTGGCTTCCCTCCACTGGCTTCCTGTGTGTTTTAGGATTGATTTTAAGATTCTGCTGTTTGCTTTTAAAGGGATAGTTCCGAGTTTGCTTGTGCTATGGCTAGCGCTAGTCAATCGTTCTAGCATGGCATTAAAAACAGTCTTGCCCACTCCACAGTGCACCCGAGGCAAATCAATTAAAACACTAGACTGTCGATGTACATATCTGTGTTGATAGAATAATATTTGAAACAAAACTAACCTCGCATCGCATGAATCATCCATTTTTTGAGGGACTAGTTTCTAAGATGCGCTGCCCGAAATACTGCCCGTAATTAGGCAATCGAACCCGGCCAATTGCCCCTCAGACCTGGGTGAAAAGCGCTTGGACCTCACGCAAACACCGGGCAGCCCACGGCCCAGCCAACCCACAATTACGCACTGCGAACCTGAACCTCTACTCCGTCTGGAGAACCGTAAACCTCGGACGCGTTGCGGGGTATTCCCTCCTGGCACCACCAGTCTCCATTTGTTCGGTCCCGGTTCTCAGCTCCAGCGGGGGCTATCTCGATCTCCACAGGCGCTCGTTCACGTTATGCCCTTTGAGCATCCCTCCTGCGCAATTTTTCCTCTGTATATTCAGGCTTGTACAGGTACGGTTGGGTTTGGGTGGAAAAAAACTCCTCATCAGAGTCTTAAAAAGTTTCAGTATATTCTCCGAAATTGGCCGTTTCTGTGAGATTGAAGAAACTAGCACTGCAGGCTACTCAGTGTCTGTAGCAATGACAGCAGGTAAACAAACTATTATAGAACCGGTAACTTATAAGCGCTAGGTGATATCACTCCGCCGCTGCCATAGCCTACTAGGAAGTATGACACACTGCTGCTGCTGAGACATAAATCCTTAAAAATGCAAGGTTGGTTTTATTTCAAACATTCTATCAACACAGATATGTACATCGATAGTCTGCCGTTACAATTGATTTGCCTCGGGTGCACTGTGGAGTCAGTATGAGTGTTTTTAATGCCATGCTAACTAGAACGATTGACTTGCGCTAGCCATAGCACAAGCAAACTCGGCAACTAGAAGAACTGAATGAAATTTCTTGAAAACGTCTCCAAACGTCTCCAAACGTCTCCAGACGTCTCGAACACACCGGCTGAGTTGGAAAATTGGTCTTATGTCCAAACTTCTGAACTATCCCTTTAAGTGCCTGAATGGCTTGGCACTGTTCTACCTCTCGGACCTGCTGGAACCTTATGTTCCTTCAAGGTCCCTCAGGTCCTGTGATCCTCAGTCCAGGCTGAAGCTTCGGGGAGACCGGGCCCAGTGGCAGCCCCAATGCTCCGGAAGGAGCTGCCTCTGCATGTTAGGCAGGCCCCCACTCTGCAGGGGTTTAAATCATGCCTCAAAACACATTTTTTTTCTTTGGCTTTTGACATAGCTTAAGAAACTTGTCTTTTTATGTGACATACTGTGTATGTTTTATTGTGTGCTTTTGATCTCTGTGTGATTGTTGACTTGTACAGTGCTTTGGTCAACTTTGTTGTTTTTAAATGTGCACTATAAATAAAGTGGTTTGGATTGGATTGGCTCTGTCACGGTTCTGCTGGGACAGTTTGGGGTTTTCTGTTTGTGTGTGTTTTCCCCTGTCTGTTTTCCCCCTCCTTCCTGTCCCTCATCGGATCCTCCTCTGGGTGTGTCCGGTGGGCGTGTCGGCGGTCGAGGCGGAGCGTGCACCTGTTCTCCATTCAACTCCTCAGCTTCCAGCCTACAGTCTCTCCACCACTTCAACGCCAGATGATTCCGTCCCTACGGTGATGTTGACCCACTCCGTATCGTTCACCTTCGTTAGCCTAAACGTGCTTCTGTGTACCGTAGCTTTCTCCGCTAATGCCTGTCTTGTGGCTTCGCTCTCCAGGAAATCCCCAGCGCCTCTCCGTCTGGACTCCTGCCTGTCTGCCTGCATGTCTCCTTGACTGTCCCATGCCGATCTGCCCGCACGGCCACATCATCCGCACCAGCTCGATGCACAATTACCTGTTGTAAATAAATACTTTACCTGCCGCTCAGCCTCTCTGTCCCTCAGTCCGGGTCCGCAAACAAAACACAACAGGATCCTGGTGTTTTTGGACCCGTCCTTCACCCAGACCTCCTCCCTATGTGGACTTCCACAAAGTCCTTTGAAAACGAGTCTGAGATTCAGAGCGAACATAATCTGTGAAAAAACAGTTCCTCAAAAAATGTCATTCACATGGTTTGTTTGCGTCGGAACATAATTTGTAGGAGAGCAGGCTCAACATGTTGAAGTGATGATAATCTCTTGAAACAGATTCTGCATTCCAGACATGGGACCAGATGAAAATTTCATGTAACTGTAGCAGCAGAGTGCTTTGGCCTCTGGGCCACTAATTGAGCACCAATGGTAGTATAAATACACCAGTTCTACCCGGCGCTTTCTCTTTGTGCTCTTGTCTGACGCGTCACTTCCGGTCCGGAAGTTTTGGCTTTCAGCAGGTAAGACTGCACGCTGCTCATTGTTTCCACGTCGCAAGGTGTTTTCATTCTTGGTTCTTATGGGACATGTATGTTGCACTGCAGAGCGGCTGAGCTGACGTGCCCCGCTGCTAGGTGTGCGCTGGTCCTGTTGGGTTACGGCGGTAAGTGTTCTCTCTGTCTGCACAATCTTGATCGATACCTTGATGCTAACGCAAGCATGGTTGCAGGTAAACTGCCGGTAGCCGCGTAGGTCCCTCTCCTATTCAACGTGTGTGTGTATCTGACCCGCCCAAAAGGTATGTTGTGGTTTAATGGCGACATTCCAAACCGGTGTTGTAGGCCCATTTTAATAGTTTTAATTTTGTTTCTTTGGATGAGATACAGCCATCGGGCCGAGCTAGCGGGGTGACATAATAAACATCACGATCCGGACCGCTGCTGCTTTGTCTGCCGCTTTGTCTGGTGCGTAGTGGTCGCTCCGTCGTAGCTTTGCCGCTGTTGACGATCACTGTTATACTCTGAAGTGTCAATGAAGTGTGCCTTTGTGCCCATGGGTTTAGTTTCATTTTTGATATTTTAACTTGGTTTAATTTGTTTATTTGTTTTTGTGACCACTCCGTCTTGACTTTTGATATATTATTGGTTAATTTGATTTAATTGATTTGTATAATTCATTTGATTAGGACGGGTGGAGTTTGGTTTCTGTATATAATTTGCTTTCTTTACACGATTTTCGTTCCTTTCTTTGCAGAGGCCGGTGGTGGTGGTGCTGGTGATCTGGGTGGTGGTGTGCCGTCCCTTCCTGTGTGCTGTGCTCCCCTGGGATTTTTGGTTATTCACAAGTGTGTGTGAGTGTGTGATTGTCACGTTCCTGGGTGACTTATATTTTGTTTTGGCCCCTTCCCTCACTAGCTTCCCCACACCAACGGGCCTCAGTTTGAATAGTCTTCTTTTATAATTTGTGTGGATGTCGTTTTAATAAATAATAAAGTGTATTTAATAGTGAACCACGTCTCATGTCTAATGGGTAACCTTACTTGCGTGTCCTGAAAACAATTGATGAGTTAAATCTTTGGGTGAAAGTCCCAAGGTGGCGTTGTCGCAGTCCGTAGGCTACGAGTGGGATTCCGTTAGCCCTACTACCCTCCTGTACACAGGCAATTTGATATTGTTGTGTCTTGTGTCCTCCCTACGCTCGCCACATAACAATTATTTGTGGTTAAAATAACTGATTCACGATATCGTCCCGATAATTACGCTAAAAAACTTGGCCCGGAAATATAATCCCGACGGCTAACCGACAGGTTCAGAGATTGCGTTCGCGGTGTTTCTGATGCATTTTCCAAATGTACGTTATGTTGTTTACGCTTTTTTATATTAAATCCAATCTCTTTTTGAAGAGTGCTAACATCAGCTGGTACCGACCAATGATATTGTGGCATCCGTCATCAATCTGCAACTTTTCGCAGCACAGAGGGGCAGATGGTCATGAGTTCATGTTTTCAACCATCAAATCAAATTCCATAATTAAAGTGATGTCCCGACTCCCGACCTGTTTTATTTAGAAATACGTCACCATGCAAAAGATTCTCTGCAAGCGTTTTAGCTCTGTGATGCATTTAATCAAACTAACTCATTTTCCTAACCTAAAAACAGTAATCATGTGGTGAAAATCACACAGAAAGTCTAAATCATGACTATGTTATAATTGTATGGCCTTCATATTTGTACACCTTTCCGTTCACTTTTCCGTTTGTGTTTTCACAGGTTGAAGTGTGAGCAGCAGAGAAACACACACTGACACACACTCATGTGTGTCCCTTTAGTGCATTCGTGCACATACGAAAGTGTGTGTTTGATGGTGTTTCTGCTTGTTGCATCACTCCACAGGAAGGTCTGACGGACACTTTGAATCCATGAAAAGACCCCGTCTGTCTGCATCTGTCAGTCTGTCTGTCTGTCAGCCATCAGCTCAGGGTTCTCACTTCCTCACAAGAGCAGCCCCGATGTGCTCACGTCGTTTCCAATCCTGACCTTTCCTCGCCGACCACATTTCATGAGCTGAAACACATGAAAGAGCTTAAAGTGCTGCAGCCAAACATGGTTTTTATTACTAATCGGAGAACACGTTTAAAAAGTGTGTTTAGGTTGGAAAACATGCCTTTAAACCGATAAACATGTTGCAGCTGAATGTGAGACTCAAACTGATCCTGAATCTGCTCACTGTGCAAGTTCAAAGGAGCGTTTCAATCACAGCCGAGGAGAAACCAGACAGGACACATGAGGAGGTGGAGCTGAGAGAAGCTGCACAGACCCTTTTTACCCCCAGAAATGGATGATTTACACAAAACACAAACTGTTCTCTCTGTAAATTAAAAAAAAAATAAAGATGAAGTGGGGAGTTATTTGGGTTGCTTGTTGTTTTTTACAAGTTCTTTGCACGGTTTGATCTCATACATGTCCCTGCTGTCGTTGCTGTCTCGTTGCTTGGTTTTGTATATAGTCGCTGTTATTTTCGTGCTTTCTGTGTTGGTTTTGTGAGAAACAAAGATGGAGAGTGAGAATGTGAGAATTACCTCCCGCTGGAGTGTCACATCACTGAGGCTGCTGGAGATCAGCTGGGAGTCTCCGTATGGAGGCGTTCAAGTCCCCTGGCTCCCCTGGTATTTCTCGCCTCTGTCGTCCACGTTACATCTGATTACAGCATGTGCTCCAGTGTGACAGGAGCCAATGAGCATCATCGCAGCACTGCCACCTACAACTGTATATTACAGGTGTGTTGCTGGCAGGTTGCAGTTCAGACCTGCATCAGTGTCTAACAAGACTCTGAATGTGTCACATTTATTGGTGTTCTCCAAGCCATGCAAGACATCATCTAAGATGTGTTCATTTCAAGGTAGTCCACAGAATAATGATCGAAACTAAACCAAAAACATAATGCCGCTATTTAGGTCAGCAGGGGAGTGACTAATAAATACTAGAATGAAGAGATCTCTCTCTTCATTATGGCAGCGATACAAATGTGCAACACTTCCAGCATTTTTTCAATAAACAGTCTAGCTGGATTCTTGCAGGCAGAGCACCAACTACCAGGATGCTGTGGACCCAGAGCAGCGTCTGTTAGTCTGGCTCAGGTAAATTATTATCTCGTTTGAGCTACTGTAAGATATTTATTCAGTTTCCTTTTAGTGAAATAAAATGAAATCAGCAGGATTTTCTTCTAACTTGCATCTCATGGCTTCCGTAGGTTTCCTTTCTCTCCAAGATGATGTGGAAGGAAATGTGTTCATGCCCACATGTCAACTGGACTGGACCTCACGAAATCTTAGTTTTTCAGCCCTATTCAGACCTATGGATATTATTGTTATTATTGTTTTAACTTTTTATCTGTTAGGTTCTTCAATTGCTCCAAGTCACAATTATCATTATTATTACAAATCTGTAAGAAAAGTAGAAATTAAAAAACGATGGTGTTTTATCATTATATTTGTTTATTATATAAAAATATTCTGTAATAAAATTGAAATAAATAAAACACTAATAATGATTGTTTTTTTATCGGGATTTTTGTTATTATTGATTTGATTATTACATGAAGAAAAATATTACAAAATCTATAGAAAAACATTATTATATGATTACATTTTTATTTTTATGATGTTAATAATAATTGTTATTATTATCAAAATATGTAAGAAAATCAACGTATAAAATATAATATATTGATGTTATATCATTATTCATATACTTGCTGATATTATTATTATTATTTTTGTTATTGTAATATCACCATATGGGAAAGGGGGGAGAGAGGGGGTGGGACACAACAACACAAACACACACACACACACTCATATACATTGAACACACTTTCTCTCGCAAACACACACACCACAACTACACACAGAGCAATGCTGCTGCTTTTTGGGTTTTATTAATTGTCTTTAGAAATTAATTCTGACTTAACACATTGGCAACATCATCTGTGTTGAACTCCAAGATTATTGAATTGAATTGAATAGAAAAGAACGGTTGGGGGGGCTGCATAAAATCACAGGCTAAAGACATAATTTGTCATGGGAATGACAGACTTGTCTGCCTCCTCTTTGTTCTTTCCTCCTCCTCGTCTTCATTTTATCTTCATTACGTGTGTGTCTGTGTATGTGTGTGTGCGTGTGTGTGTGATGTCTGACAGATTGGTGTCAGTTCTGCTCTGTTGAGACACACAGACTCCATCTTGCTCCGTTCTCCATCGTTCTGTCATGTAAATTTCGACAATATGAATATGAACTCTTAAAGACACACTCACACTTGTGTTTGTAACCCAACAAATCCTCCAAATTATTGTTTTCAAAACCTGGGAAGAAATCAGACTGTCCTCCGCGAGAAAACGACCACATAGGTCGTGTGTCAAGCACCGAATTACGACCATATGTTACGTTAGCGCGCCCTCTAGCGGTCAAGTAAATATCGACACTCCGGTGTCTCGACCTAAACCTACCCCCCCTCCCCCCCCCCCACCCCCCTTGTTGGAAGAAATGTACTGCACTCTCAAGTGCTCCATGAAGTCAGAGAGATGTTTTTTTTTCTTCTTTTTTTTTTTTTTTTTTTTTACAAAGAAACCGCCTTTGGGTTCTTTAAATTTCTCAGGAGGCATCAACCAGCTTGAAGCACAATGAACAAAAATGAAGTGAGAGCTGAGTTTTAAGATAGCGGAGACAGTGGAGGTTAAAAATGTAATTAAAACTATCAATAAAAGATTATAACAGATCAACCCACAAAATAGAATGACTTCTACAATGTAGCTAAAAGGTAAAGGTAATAGTTCACCCAAGAACAATATAGACGAGACTGTCCTCCTCGAGAAAACGACCACATAGGTCGTGTGTCAAGCGACGAATTACGACCATGGGCCCTAGTTTCGTAGACCAGGCGCAGTCAGCTTTCAGCGCACCTGCGCCGACGGGGCGTGTCCGCCCGGACTTTGCAAGTTTCGTGCACCGCGCAGGCTCGCGCAGGCACACCTCCCGTCTCGCCCACCGGCGCAAGTGGGAGAGAGGGAGGAGAAGAAGGCGTGAGTGGGAGACGAGGAGGAGACGAGGCGTGGACTGGGATTAATACAGCCGATTCAGATCTTCACCAATCAAATGAGCTCCTCTCCTCACCTTTAATGCGTTAGGGGAGGTTCAGTGCAAGATCCGTCACTTGACAACCCGATGACAGAAGCAGCGCCGCCGCTCCCACCACGCGCATCACGCGCTGTGCGCGCGTAATATAATAATAACAATGCCGATATTATAAAAAACAGGAGAGAGAGAGGGAGATGTTTTGGTCCGAGAGGCTGAGTTTCCATTACGCGTGCCATCCGCCTTTGATCTGACGTCAGATGTGACGGGACAGTCTATATAGATATAAATTCACGTGTTGATTCAATCAGTTGCATTAAATAGCGTTTGTTGTGATTAATTATTGCATTTAAATGTGCCTGGAACTGTGGAAACCTGCCTGTGAGGTCTCGGTGACGTGTGCGCACTGCGCGCCGGTCCACCAAACTTCCGATCCGCCAGCTGTGATTGGCATTGAATCAATGGACTTTATTTACGCCTTGCGCCTTGCGCTGAAAGTAGACCAGGTTGGAGCTGGCGAGCTTTCAGGGCAGTCTCGGCGAGGCTTTTTGCCATGAAACTTCCGCTACGCCAAGCTGAATCTGTGACGCCTCCCCCTGCTGCGCCGCCACACCCATCTTGGCGCAGGCGATCCACCAAACTGCCAAACTGACGGTGCGCAAGGCTGCGCGGGTCGAAACTTGCACTGCGCCGGCTGCGCCACCCTGCGCCGGTCTACGAAACTAGGGCCCCATATGTTACGTTTCAAAATAGCGCGCCCTCTAGCGGTCAAGTAAATATTTTGTATTTGACGTTTTGCACAGAATACTACTGTAATGTGTACTGCCCCCCGCGCGCGGACGATTGCCCCCCTGTCAATCATCGGCAGAGACCCCCCCACACGTCGACCTAACCCTAACCCTTAAACCCAATTTACTGTACTTACCTTCATTAGTCCAATGAAGTGTTCAAGCCACTACAATATTCATTGCGGAAGAATCTCCACAATACGCACGTCGAGGATTAATCCAGGCAATATGCAATGCTCTTATGTCACCAGTAGGAGTGCTCATCTAACGTACGCTCCCAGAGGTCGTATTTGAGAACGTGACACACAACCTATTTGGTCGTATGAGTTGGAGGGATGTTGATATAGACCCAGAAAAAGCTTTCTATTTAGTTAAAATAAAGGATGACTTCAACATACACAGAATGAAAGAAGGCAAAAACATCCAGTAAACTCTCTGAACTGTAATCGCTAAACTAACGCTCACAGAGCATTTTGAGGATTATCACATGTACACACATATAGCAGTGCAGATGGAACCTCCAATCCAGCCTTATGGTAGTCACCACATGCAATCTACTGGTTTTGTGCACAGGGATACGAATTTCCCGCTTTTGTTGTGTTGCTCAATCCCGAACCATTGCCAACGGAAAGTCAGGATGCTTTTTTCATGGTGAACATGAAATAAACGCATCCACCTGACTACGTAACGGTAGCTTGCGTTCACTTGTTGCCTAAAGCTAACATTCATCTTGTTGCCTAACCTGGCACTAACCACTTCTGGAGCGCTCACTGACAAATCTTCCCCGTGTTCAACCTCATCAGCATCAGTCTGAGCCGGCAGGGCACAGCACACGGTCGCTACAGGACTCTCGTAGGCCTTCAGTGCATTCACATGACACAAACGCGTCTTCGACCTTCTATCCGGGGTACTCACAATGAATTTTAAGTCACCAACCCTCTTCAAAATCCTATATGGACCCACAAAACTGGTCCCAGGGGTCCCTTTCGGCCAGAGTTCAAAACCAAAACAACATCCCCCGGGTCAAACTGTCTGATCACGGCCCTTCGATCGTATCTGACTTTCATGCGAACCTTGCTGGCAAACAGGTGCTTTCTAGCTGCCTCACCAGCTGACTGCAACTTGGCCCTGAAAGACGACACATACTGCAAAAGGTCGCCAGGTTCCTTTGGGTCAACCACCTGTTCTTTAAATAACTGTAGTGGGCCCTTGATCTCATGTCCAAAAACCAGCCCGAACGGGCTGAAACCTAGCGACTCAGTTGGAGTGTCCCGAGTTGCGAACAACAGAAGAGAGATCACCTCATCCCACTCCTTTGGGTGAGCCTCCACAAATCATGCTCTTCAGGGTTCCGTGGAACCTTTGGATGGCTCCCTGTGACTGAGGGTGATAGACTGAAGAATACCTAGGGGACACCTGCAACTCTGCCATGACTTGTTGGTATAACCTGGAGGTAAAATTAGATCCTTGGTCTGATTGAATGGAGCATGGCAGCCCAGCCCAAGAGAAAAACTTTATCAGATATTACACAATGGTTTTTGCTTTAGTACTACGTAATGGCCTCGGGATATCTAGTAGCTACATCCATTATTGTCAAAAGATAGTCATTTCCTCTCCTAGACTTTGGCAAAGGCCCCACACAGTCAACCATTATGTGTGCAAATGGTTCCTCCTCCACTGGTAGAGGTTGTAGGGTAGCCACTGGTACTACAACCCTTGGCTTTCCTACCATCTGACACGCATGGCAACACCGGCCAAATCTCTTCACATCCTTACGAATGCTAGGCCAAAAAGAAATGCAGACACATTTTTTCCATAGTTTTCTTGGCCCCCAAGTGCCCACCAAGCACTGACTCATGAGCTAGCCTCAACTACTCCCTTCGGTAACACTGGGGCAAAACTAATGTTCAAGGGTGGCCCAGTGGGCATCTGCAGGCCTAGTAGGGGGTCTCCATTTCCTAAAGAGCACGCCATCTCGAAGGAGATAGCACTTGCACACCTCTCTAGCTTCCTGCACTGTCACTGCCAGTTTTAGTGCATGCTTTAACGAAGAGTCCTCCCACTGCTCACGCACCAGTGACTCGCGGTTCAGAGGGACCTCTTCAGTTCCTACTCTCAGCACCTGCTCTTCACTCACAGCCCCCTCACCAGTCCCCCCTGGAGGATCCACTCCTGGCTGCACCTGATCTCCCACAACACTGTTCACTGGGTCCAGATCACCATCTGTAACTGCTGATTGTAAACTGTGATCCCACTGGCTGAGCAGGGAGTCAGACAGGTCACTCAGCATAGGATCCATGGGCTCTTGCTGCACCTTAGTTTCCTCAACTCTTTTGTTAGCCTGCGCACGGGTAAGCACACAGGTGGTCAAAACCTCAGGGAACTCCGACTCTAACTCCCTAGTCTCAGGAGGATCAACAGGACATTCGGACACCTCAGTCGAAACCCTAACTCCGGCCACTTCATTACCCATGACTAGGTCTATGGTTTTAAATGGGAGGTCCGGTGTTTCCGCCACCAGCACAACTCCGGTTACTAACCCAGACCGTAAGTAGAGGCGATGTATCGGTAGCCACTCATAACCACCTCCTACTCCTAGCACTGTAACAAACTGTCCTGTAAAACTTGAGCTGGGCAGATCAACAACCCCCTTCCGGATTAGTGTCTGCTTAGCCCCAGTGTCTCTCAGGATAGTAATGGGCACAGATAGTCCCTCACTCGAGTCAGACAAAGAACCCCCAGAAATAAATCCCTCATAGCCTCGCAACTCAACAGACACAAGACCTACAGGCTTAGCTGCACCATACCTCTTAGCCAAACGAGGGCACTGAGTTTTCTTGTGACCCACCTTGTGACCAAAAGCAACGTAGCTCACCGGAGGAGGTCTGTTGCCGGTTGGAGACCTGAGCTGGCCCCCTCAGCTGGGCCGAACGCAGGAACCCATTCCTTTCACTCATAGGGGGGGTGCCAGTTTCCAACCTCACTCTGCCTCAGGAATCGCTCCTCCCCTCTGTCCTCCTGCAGACCATGGGTGAGGCATCCCCATGAGCCACCTCATAGCCGTCTGCTACCTCAGCTGCACGCTTGGGCGTTGACGCATCACGATTGTTCAAATAAACTTCGACCTCCTTAGGAACACTTAGCTTGAATTGCTCCAAGAGGACCAGATCCCTTAGCTTCAGGAAGTCAAAAGCCTGACAAGCCTTGATCCAGTGGTCAAAAATCACCTCCTGTCGCCGCCATAAATCCAGATAAGAATCACCCTGCTGTCTTCTGAGCTGTCTGAACTTCCTTCTATAAGCCTCTGGAATACTTCCATAGGCCTCCAAAGCAGCTTTCCTGAGTTCCTCATACTCCAGCCTCACTCTAACGTCCAGAGCGGCCACAGCTCTTTGGGCCTTCCCTGTCAGAACACTCTGCACTAACAATGGCCACTCACACTCCATAGCCATCTTCTCAAAAATTTCAAAAAACACATCAACAGCACTTTCCTCAAACACAGGCATGAATGCACAAGCTCTATTCAAATCAAAACCCCGCTCAGGTTTCCGACCTCCAGCAGAGGTCTTCTCCACTTCCAACCTGGCCATCTTCTCTTTATGTGCCCTTTCCCTTTCCTTTTCCTGGACTTCTCGCAGTTGTCTCTCCTTCTCATCTGCCATTTCCCTCTCTCTGTGTTCCCTCTCTTTCTGCTCTGACCACATCTCCTCCAGCCCCAACCGCGCGGCAATTTGTGGCTTCCTCATGTCCTCCTCCAGAGAAACATCCTCTTCCTCGGCTAACGCTATCAGCTGATCTTTCTTCATCTTTCTGAACTGCCCTTGTGTCAGGTCAGCAACCAACAACACACTATCAACCGGTCCCGATGCCATCACAACGGTGTTTGTCGTCACAGAGATGAACAGGATTAAACTTTTTGATTCATTTGTAGCATCATTAGGAGATAAAACTGTGCACGTAACCAGCAGTAGGATTAAACATGACACGCAGTTTAACCAGATCAACTCGTACTCAGTCTCAATCCTGACCCAAATGAACCTTCCCAGCATGCAACACGTAAAGGGCATACTCATCAATCGATTTATAGCCAGTCAGGCGGATCAATCGTCACACGGCTGCAATCGACACACACGTATATCAAGCAACATGATTTAAATAACCTTGCGGTGAGTCATGTGTCTTATCATCGGTTGATGATTAATCTGTCTCTGTCATCGATGAAATATTTGTCTCAGCTGATGCCTTTAATGTGCAGTTAATTCACACAAAATCTCCGAAGTATGTTTAAATGTGTCACATTAACAGGATTAATTCATATATTCACGCAATTAAAGTCGGCACCTGAATGCGTCACAGGGAAGGAGCGGAAAGAAGAAACATAAATGTATCAGAGAAAGACAGTAAATCAAACTCTAATGTATCTTCTCCCCCTACAGCTCCATTGTTGTCCACAAACTATTAAACACACATCAATGAGTCACGATGTTGCACTGGCTGACACTTTCCTTCACCACCGTGAACACACGCCGTACACTTAAGCTGCTTATTTGTCTGTTTATACACTGTTCTGCTGCTCCAAATACTCACCAGAGCACCACGCATGGATTCATCCGCCACTGAAAATAACCCCCAATAAATGCACAATTTTCTCCTGATTGTTTGTTTATTTATTTTTTTAATTTTTTTATATTTTATTGATTTTTCAATTTTTTAGAACAAACAAAAATAACAAACACACATGACAGCAATAATAACATATATACATGTTAAATGAAAGACAGAGTTGTATACATACACAGTACTCATACATGGGATTTTACATGGACATTTCTCACCGCACAGAAACAGGTCAATGACAAATCAGTATCCAGGAGAGATCATTTAGGTGTTTGCTGTGGTGTTGGAGGGGCGCCAGTCAATGCTGCAGCGTCCTCTACGTAAAAGGTCCACGGTGCTGTCTGGTAGATAATCCAGGAAAGGGGCCCACATTGTGTCGAAAGTCCCCTCATTCCCCTTTAGAACTGAACTTAAGCGCTCCATCGGCAAAACTTTAAAAAATTCTCCATACCATTGGTTCACAGTTGGAGGTCTAGACTTAATCCATTGAAAAAGAATACATCTTTTTGCTAGAAGAAGAAGCTTGTTCAGAAGTTTTTGTTGAACTCTGGACAGAGAGAGCCCCTCCCCTGAAAGACCCAACAGGAACAAACCAGGATTTATCTGTATGTTCTTAACAAAAATGTAGTTAATTTCCCGTGAGACTCTTTCCCAGAATTTGTATATCAGAGGGCAACTCCAGATGCAATGTATATATGACCCCACCTCTGTCTTGCACTTGATACAAAGGGGAGAGGACCCAGGATAGAAAGTATTAAGGGATTGGGGGGTGCGTTGCAATCTATGGAGTATCCTATACTGACTCTCTGTTAGCCTGTTACACAGAAAGATTTTGCCTATTGACTCTACCGCTACGGACCATTCTTCCTCTCCAAATACACTCCCCAAGTCTCTGTTCCATAAGCTTTTAATTCTGTCAATGTTAAATGTATTGAAGGACTGTAGTTTTCCATAGAGATACAATATCATTTTTTTATTGCCGTGAAACTGTAACAAAGAAGAGTCAAAAGTTGAGTCTATTGCCTGGGTTACAGAGAAGTTGAGACCATTAATGAAATGTCTAACCTGCAGATAACCATAGAAATGTTGAGAGGGGATGCCATATTTGGCTCTGACTTGTTCAAAAGACAACAATTTTCCATCCTCGAGCAGATCACCGACAATCTTGGTACCCAGATCGTACCAGCATTGGAATAGGTTAATACCTAAACCAGGAAGAAAGGCTTTATTATTCATAATGGGGTGTAAAGCTGAGAACAAGCCCCCTCTACGAGTGAATTTCCCGATCCTCTCCCAAGTTCTGATCGTGCTAATCATAATTGGGCTGTTTTTGACCTCGGTTGGTAGCAGAGATGTTTCATTCGTGACAAGACTGATTAAAGACAGAGAGGGGCAGTGCCAAGCGATTGTTTGTTTATTTGATAAAAAAAAACTATGATGACCAACAGTTTTAGGAAATTAATGAAAGTTTCCATTGAACTCTGGTAAGGTTCGATTGCAGAGACAACAAAATCAGACCGCATAGACTGTATATAAGAAATAGACGTAGTCACCATGATGTCATTTCTTTGTGGACTGCTGCTTTGAAGCCTAGAGTTGGTCACCATCTTGGGTTCTGGAGATTGTCATTTTTGTTTTGCATTTGGTCATCTTGTTTTTGTCTTTCGTCATCTTTGTTTTTGGCTTCTGTCGTCTTTGTTTTGGACTTTCCTCATCTTGGTTTTTCGACTTTGTCATCGTATTTTTTGGCTTTCCTTATCTTGGTTTTTCGACTTCGTCATCTCTTTTTTTCACTTTCATCATCTTGGTCTTTGGCTTTCTCATCTTGGTTTTTGGCTTTCCTCATCTTGTTTTTTTGGCTTTCGTCATCTTGTTTTTTGGGCTTTTGCCATCTTGGTTTTTTGGGCTTTCGTCATTTTGGGTTTTGGACTTTTGTCATATTGGTTTTTTGGCCTTCATTATCTTGCTCTTTTGGCTTTCCTCATCTTGATTATTGGCTTTCGCTATCTTGGTTTTTTGGGCTTTCCTCATCTTGGTTTTTGGGCTTTCATCATCTTTATTTTTGGCTTTCATCATCCTCTCTTTTGGCCGTCTCTTTCTTTATTTGTTTTGGGCCGTGACAATCTTGGGTTACCCCTTCATACATGTCCCTCTGTAATTTTTTTAAAATTTAGTTCTGCTTTAACTTAACTGATGTGAAACTAAAACGCCCATGTAACTTTGATTCAGACTGGCCACATTAACTATAAAGCTCCCTTAATGTATCATTTCAGCCAAGCAGAAAAAAAATTGAATCTCTTTTTATACTTTAATTCCCTAAAATGTACTGTATTATTTTTCTTTGTTGATGACACACTGATTAAATGATTACTTTTGGTTCGTGATGAAGAGACTTTTATAGTCCAGTGATTTCTACATAAATATAATTTACCTTCATCACTGTATCGTTTCTACAGTCACTTCCATTTTGTTAAGAATTTCATACTTGAATTAAAATCCAACACACAAGTGACAGAGAAAAACAATACAAAAATGGAGGCGAGATTGGGTGATCAATTGAGAGAAAGACGAGGGAGAGAGAGGAGCCCCAGATGCCAACTAATCTGCTCCTCCCTCCTCTTGCTCAGCTCCACCCGGCTCCCAGTGCCCTGAAGGTAGCAGCAGAAGGACGAACCCAACGCACCATCTGAGCCTGGAGCAGCCAGGGGGCACTTCATTTACGCTACAGAGCCTCCCTGTTTAACCCAGCACAACACCCTACAGCGCACACACACACACACACACACACACACACACACACAGTAGCTTACCATGCTTGTGATGGGAATAAAAACTGCACATTCCAGTTTAAGATACCAAAAACTAAAAGGTATGTGGATTGTTTTCCTGTATTCGTCTTGAATAGTCTTTCTTTGGGGATATCACTTAACTTCCTGTGCATTCTCTTTTTTTATTTCGTGACTTGTGATTGCTCATAGAAAACAAAGAAAACATCATATTTACCTCTTTTATGAAGACTTTTCCCATGATCCAGCTATACAAGCACAGCTGCTCACCTTTTTCCATTTCTCTCATTATCCCTTTAGTATATAACAGGCCTACTTGCAATCATTCTATCCCAGATAGCCTCTAGAGACCAGAACATGAATCCTGTATGGTCTAAACCTGGACCAATCCTTATCTATACCTGCCTGCCAGGGCTCTCTGCCCTGTTCCTGCTACCCTGGTGACCCATTGCTGCCTCTGTTTCGATCTGCTTCTGTATCATACCTTTAGTAAATCCCTGAAATGTTCCCCTCTGCTCCAATGTCTGCATTTGAGTCTGATTCCTCATCGCCTCACACTAATTTCTGCAAAGGAGTCATAATCATCATCATCATCATTTCATGTTAGCAGCACTGATAATGAGTACTTTGATTTACTCATGTGTGGTAAAAGTACTCTGAAGGATCACAACTGGAACACGCTGAAAAAGCTCTTCTGAATTAATTTTAATCATTTTAACATTCAACACCAACCAAAATGCTTCTGTTACACCAAATATTAAAAAGAAGAAGAGAAAGTGTTTGTCGCCTCTCAGTCAAAGGGGCTGGAATTTGAGTCCAGGTTCTCCCTGTGTTAGCGTGGGTTCTCTCTGGGTTCTCTGGGTTCCTCCCACAGACTAAAGCCATGCAGGATGGGGACCTGTCTGTCTCTACATGTCTCCCTCATAGACTCATAGGCGTAATTTATGGGGTTAGGCAACCCACCCAATAATCCAAACCAGCCACCACAACCCACCCAATATGATATCATAATTATTGATATTGAAATTTAAGCATTATAATCACAACAGTGTGGTAGATTTTCTCAATTTACCAGTAAAAAATAGTGATGTTTGTCTGTGCCCCCTCCCGCTCTGAGATTTGGTTTCGCCTACCTTGCTCGGACCTGCGCTTCGCTACTGTCTCTCCTGGTCTCTCCCTGTACGTGTACGAAGCACCAGCGGTGGTATGAAGTAAGCACGCGAAAAAAGCAAAAGAATAAAAGTATCTTCCCAACAGGAGGTAGCTACTGCTAGGGCTCCAGTGCCACCTCTCACGAGTCAAATCATGTTACTGAACAAAAGTTAGTTTGCCCCTCCCCCAGCCGGCGAGTATGACAGTGCGTTCGCGTATAGCCCCGTTCACATACGTCGCTACCCGCCACTCACTTTCTCGCTGAATTCTACTCGCTGGCAAAAAAAAATGCACTGCCACCGGCGGCGACTTCAAGCGGCAACTCTCTGTGGAACTCTCTGTTGACGTCAACTGTCAATCATCTCTATTCTACATTGTGATTGGTACTCGCTTCACTCACATCACAGAAAGTTTAAGTTATTTTCTCTCCATCCCCGCCCACATCGCATCGCCTGTCCTGGCCACATTCCGCTAGAACACATTCACATTCATTGACAGCTGTCGCTCAGAGATGGGCGAGTGGCGACGTATGTGAACGAGGATTTAGTCAAAACCAAAACACCAAGGAAGGCTGAGGAATAGTCACCCACTTATATTATTAATATTATTATTATTATTTGATTAATAATAATAATAATAATAATAATAATAATAATAATAATAGGAGCAGAGTGGCGCAGCGGAAGCGTGCTGAGCCCATAACCCAGATGTCGATGGATTGAAACCATCCTCTGCTAATTGTCCATGCTTTGAGCCCTGTGATAGACTGGCGTCCTGTCCAGGGTGTACTCTGCCTTCGCCCAATGACAGCTGGGATCGGCTCCAGCCCCCCCCCGTGACCCTGAATACAGGATAAGTGGTAGACAATGGATGGATGGATGGAATAATAATAATAATATGAATATGAATAATAAACTAATTGTGTTTTAGTCATTTTTGTTCTCATCTTTTCTTGAATGCTTAAACTCCGCAACCCCATTTAGTATGTCAACATTTGTATCAGTACCAGCAGTTTGTAAGAAATTGGTCAGTAATTGATATGTCATATTTTGTTTCTCAGAATTCACCAAATTGATGCATTAAAATGAAATTATTCAAAATGTAGACGATCGCAAGCCCCCCCCACCTAGTCTCCAAGATCCTGTAGGAAACACTACAAACCCATTTTCAAACAGGACAAAATACTTAAAGTAAGAGGCAATTAAGGACCACAAGTCCTAAAAAGAACACTTGCACACGCTTTAATGTGTATTCTGTACAAGTTCAAGAACCATTCTTATGCATTTTCTGAGTCGGTCACCTTTATTTTAGGCACAAACTATATATTTGGGCTGGTAAACCCAACCTGCCACAGTGGCTGGTGGCCAAAGAATTTACGCCCTTGGATAGACTGGTTACCTGTCTGTCTCTACATGTCAGCCCTGTGATAGACTGGTTACCTGTCTGTCTCTACATGTCGGCCCTGTGATAGACTGGTTACCTGTCTGTCTCTACATGTCAGCCCTGTGATAAACTGGTTACCTGTCTGTCTCTACATGTCTCCCTGTGATAGACTGGTTACCTGTCTGTCTCTACATGTCAGCCCTGTGATAGACTGGTTACCTGTCTGTCTCTACATGTCAGCCCTGTGATAAACTGGTTACCTGTCTGTCTCTACATGTCAGCCCTGTGATAGACTGGTTACCTGTCTGTCTCTACATGTCAGCCCTGTGATAGACTGGTTACCTGTCTGTCTCTACATGTCAGCCCTGTGATAGACTGGTTACCTGTCTGTCTCTACATGTCAGCCCTGTGATAAACTGGTTACCTGTCTGTCTCTACATGTCAGCCCTGTGATAGACTGGTTACCTGTCTGTCTCTACATGTCAGCCCTGTGATAGACTGGTTACCTGTCCAAGTGTACCCTGCCTTCACTCAGTGTCAGCTGGGATCGGCTCCAAAATCCATTTTCATTGTGTAACGTAATGTCATAACATGAACATACTTTCAAATGCAATACATATTTCTTTTATAAATGCATAACTATACATATAAATGAAACATCAATTCGGTGACTATCTAACAAACACTGCTGTGAGATTTTGTCATCTTATCGAGTATTTCTATGAGAGCAAGTTGTTCAAGCTTAGGGCCACTGACGACCTGTTGACCTAACTGGAATGAGCTCACTGCTGTCACCCTGTGGCCAGTGGTGGAACAACACCTAATACTCTTACCATCGCCATCACTATCGAGAAATGTCAAAAAATAATAATGATTTAGGATTTGATGGACGCCCAGTGAATGAATGTGGCTTCCATTTCAAAGCTATCAAATCCATCTGTGTTAAAGTGTCTTTATGTGTGTGTCCATATTAACGCTGTCACTTTCCCCTGAACTGAACAACAAACAGCTATGGAAAAGTAATTAAAGGGACTGAAGGAGTTTGCAGCTCCGAGACAAATGCCTGTCTGAGGAAGAAAAAACACTCTTCATCACTGTCGGTAGAGGAGGAGGAGGAGGATAAGGAGGAGGAAGAAGTGAAGGAGTAATCCTGCTGTTATCACTGCTGGGAGAGGGGGAGGGGAAGAAAAGGTTCAGGAGGTGAAAAAACTAAAGTTTATTTTCTGAAAAGAAAGTGATGCATGGATTTGAGGAGAAGGGATTAAAAGCAGGGGAGGTTTTATTACTGTGTAAAGACGGGGAGTTTTATCACCGCTGAGGGAGGGCGAGGAGGAGCTGGAGCAGAATTACAGGTTTTTATCACACCGAGAAGGGGATGTGAAGGAGAGAGGTGAGAAACAGGTTTTTAAAAAAAACGTGATGAGAAAAAGACATGTTGAGAGGTAAACCAGGAGGAACAGGAGAAGGGGATTCAAAGATGAGAGGGAAAGGGAATGTAGAGGAAGATGTGAATAAAAGAAAAACAAGAAGAGGGGAGGAGAACTAGAAAAGTAGCACATGAGAAGAAGAAAAAGACAGAAGGGGAAGATGAGGATGAAGAAGAAGAGAAAGCCCCTCAGCAGATGGATCTCTCTCAGCATATGCTCGATCGAGATCAGAGCTCAGGACAACAGCGAGCCTGCGCATTGGCTAGCTGTCTGGCCACATGACATAATCCGTCTGCCGATTGATCGGCTCCATCGGGGATCCTGTCTGTCGATCAGCTGACGGTCGTATCGAAGATTGATTCCTGGACATGAAGCAGAACCAAAGATCAGAGTCAGCGACACAGGTTTCAGGTTACGGAACAACCAACACAGTCTAGTGGATTAACGACGTACAGCGAACGCAACATTGCACATTTACTAAAGCTGGACTTGAGACTCGTGGCGGCTGGTCAAACAAACAGGAGAGTACTTAGTACACTATTCAAGGTGGCTGCAGTTTTTTGGAGCCAGGCGCTGCTCACCTCAACTGACTGCAATACCCAGGGCATGATGGGAAATGCCTGGCTGTGGCTCTTAGGGTGCACTCATTTCAATTCAATTCAATCCAATTTTATTTCTACTGTCTCACAACAGAAGTTGTCTCAGGAAACCTAACACATTGAGCAGGACTAGAACACACTCATGATTTTCAAAGTCAATACATTTTCAAAGTCCCAACATCACCAGGATCAAGCGTTACAGCAATCAGTGGTGAGAAAGAATTGCCTTAATAGGCTTTTAGGCAGAAATCTGGCTCTTGGGTTCCATCTGCATTTTTTGTGTTGGGAGTAGTATAGTAGTAGTATTAACAGTAGTCATAGTATTAGCAGTAGTAGTAATATTAACAGTAGTATTCCATGGTGGCAGTCACAACCACCCCGAGATGGATCCATCTCAAACATGAGCAGTCAATGATGAGCAGCCTCACAGCGGGGCGGGTGACACACTCGGCACAGTTGTTCCGTACTGTGCCGAAGCATGATTGCCTCCCCGCCTCCCTTGTCCCCCGCCTGCCATCACTGCTCCAAAGCCAAACCAGGCCTGAGCACTTATACATACGTCATCACTTCGTAATACAACACAATCATGCTTTACGTCGTTTCCAAGAAGCGCCGTCATAACACAGAGAACATGACTGCAGTCAGTCGAGACTGCACATATTTCTAGCAAACACTCGACCTCTGCATCGGAGCATGTGAGCGGAGCTGATTTAGGACAGAGCGGCATTTTTATTCTAAAAGAATGGAGCATTGCCTTATGTCCCCCTCCAGTTTCCCTCCGGTACTACTCACACCGCAAGTCTGAAGCCCGCCCAAACCTGACCCAGAATCCATCTGTGTCTTGCACATTGACAGTAGTTTCAGTCATAAATCGTCTCCTTAGCGCGGGCCGATCTGAGTTGAACAATGAGCGATAATGAGAGGCAGGCCTATGGATTATACGTCATGTACAGCAGCTGTACGGTGCCGAAGCGCACCGCTTCCCAACAAACTAGAAATCTGGGCTCAATCGTGCTCGGGCACGGTGCGGATGGCATAATCATAATATTACTAGTAATAATAACAATCCATCCAACCATCCATCGTCTACCGCTTATCCTGTATTCACGATAGAGATAGACAGGTAACCAGTCTATCACAGGGAGACATGTAGAGACAGACAGGTAACCAGTCTATAACAGGGAGACATGTAGAGACAGACAGGTAACCAGTCTATAACAGGGAGACATGTAGAGACAGACAGGTAACCAGTCCATCACAGGGCTGACATGTAGAGACAGACAGGTAACCAGTCTATCACAGGGAGACATGTAGAGACAGACAGGTAACCAGTCTATCACAGGGCTGACATGTAGAGACAGACAGGTAACCAGTCTATCACAGGGAGACATGTAGAGACAGACAGGTAACCAGTCTATCACAGGGAGACATGTAGAGACAGACAGGTAACCAGTCTATCACAGGGCTGACATGTAGAGACAGACAGGTAACCAGTCTATCACAGGGCTGACATGTAGAGACAGACAGGTAACCAGTCTATCACAGGGCCGACATGTAGAGACAGACAGGTAACCAGTCTATCACAAGGCTGACATGTAGAGACAGACAGGTAACCAGTCTATCACAGGGAGACATGTAGAGACAGACAGGTAACCAGTCTATCACAGGGCTGACATGTAGAGACAGACAGGTAACCAGTCCATCACAGGGCTGACATGTAGAGACAGACAGGTAACCAGTCTATCACAGGGCTGACATGTAGAGACAGACAGGTAACCAGTCTATCACAGGGCTGACATGTAGAGACAGACAGGTAACCAGTCTATCACAGGGCTGACATGTAGAGACAGACAGGTAACTAGTCTATCACAGGGAGACATGTAGAGACAGACAGGTAACCAGTCTATCACAGGGCTGACATGTAGAGACAGACAGGTAACTAGTCTATCACAGGGCTGACATGTAGAGACAGACAGGTAACCAGTCTATCACAGGGCTGACATGTAGAGACAGACAGGTAACCAGTCTATCACAGGGCTGACATGTAGAGACAGACAGGTAACCAGTCTATCACAGGGCTGACATGTAGAGACAGACAGGTAACCAGTCTATCACAGGGCTGACATGTAGAGACAGACAGGTAACCAGTCTATCACAGGGCTGACATGTAGAGACAGACAGGTAACCATACTATCACAGGGCTGACATGTAGAGACAGACAGGTAACCAGTCTATCACAGGGCTGACATGTAGAGACAGACAGGTAACCAGTCTATCACAGGGCCGACATGTAGAGACAGACAGGTAACCAGTCTATCACAGGGCTGACATGTAGAGACAGACAGGTAACCAGTCTATAACAGGGAGACATGTAGAGACAGACAGGTAACCAGTCTATCACAGGGCCGACATGTAGAGACAGACAGGTAACCAGTCTATCACAGGGCTGACATGTAGAGACAGACAGGTAACCAGTCTATCACAGGGCTGACATGTAGAGACAGACAGGTCCATCCTGCGTGTCTTTGGACTGTGGGAGAACCCACGCTTACACGGGGAGAACATGTTGTGAGGCGACAGTGCTACCCACTACACCATGCAGCCATAATTATAATAATAATAATTACTTTATTCATATAACACCTTTAAAAACAACAGTTTACAAAGTGCTTTTGACAGTACAATATAAATAAGGTCAGGTACACAAATACAGCAAATAAATTAGCATAATGATAAGGTAAAAAGTCAATAAGATATAAATAAATAAATAAAATAAAAATAAGTAAATAGTTCAAACGGAATGTGCCCTTAGTTTTAACAACAAACACCACATTTAGTGGGGCTGCACAGTGGTGCAGTGTTTAGCACTGCATGTTTGCATGTTCTCCCTGTGTGACCGTGGGTTCTCTCCAGGTTCTCCAGGTCCTGAACCCTGCCTTCGCCTGATGTCAGCTGGGATCGGCTCCAGCCCCTGAATAGTGGATAAGCGGTAGACGATGGATGGACCACATTTAGTAGAAAACACACATTATCTGTGTAATTGGAATAGTTAATACTAGAGTTTAGGTTGTTAGTCTCTGTTGTGCAATAGAGCTTTAATCTATGATGTAACGTGTCTTGTGTGGTAGATCATAATGGTCATAATAATATTAATAATAAAGTTAATTATATAGCACTTAGTGAAATGAGCAATTACAACATGCTTTACGAGGCAGACATAAAAAGAACAACGGATGGAATACATTGCCAGATACACATTTCCATATATTTTTACAAACATATAAATACATCTGAACGTGGTTCAGAGTTTCAGGTGGTCTACAGATCACCTCCAACAGGATGTAACTGTGACTTCCTGTCAATGATTTGAAGGCTGCCGGAAAACTGACTTCTTGTCTCCGCCTCCCACTGCTGAGGCCTGATGTCGTCTACTTCCCATCATGTCCAACAAGTCTGAAGTCTTCTCTCTCTGCATCCATGTTGGCATGTCTTCCCTTCCCTGTTCTCTGTTGGTGCTGAAGCTCAGACTGATTGTTAGTGTCCAAGTATTCTCATGTGTGTGTTTGGTGCCATGTCCAGGTATCTTTTGCATTTTGAATAGAACTGTTTTCACTGTGATTTGCATTTAAATATTGAACCTTTGTGTCGAATGTATGAAACAGTGTGTGGTGTTTTGTTTTAAGAAGTGCAGTGAATCATTTTTTGTTTTACTTTCGGTGCCTTCATTTATGGGATCATTGTTAAATTAAGGGCTGCACGGTAGTGTAGTGGGTAGCACTGTCGCCTCACAGCGAGAGGGTCCTTGGTTCGATTCCTTCTGTGTGGAGTTTGCATGTTCTCCCCGTGTAAGCGTGGGTTCTCTCCGGGATCTCCGGCTTCCTCCCACAGTCCAAAGACATGCAAGATGGGGATAGGTTCATTGGTGACTCTAAATTGCCCGTAGGTGTGAATGTGAGTGTGAATGGTTGTTTGTCTCTACATGTCGGACCTGTGATAGACTGGCGTCCTGTCCAGGGTGTACCCTGCCTTCACCCAATGACAGCTGGGATCGGCTCCAGCCCCCCCGAAACCCTGAATACAGGATAAGTGGTAGACAACGGATGGATTGATTGTTAAATTAAAGTTTAGATCTAACATTGACTGTCAGTCAAAAAACCAACAGACTCAGGACCTGCTGCTAGTGTCCTAAAATGTGCAATGCAACGTGTGTGTGTGTGTGTGTGTGCATGGGTGTGTGAGTGTATCTTATCAAGAGCTCATGAATTATTCAATTCCACTTAGAACCCTTATCACTGTCCCCATGGCAACCAGTCCCATGAGGCAGATACATGCAAACAAACAACACACACACACACACACACACACACACACACATCACTGTATTACAATATTACAGCATGCACTACAAACAAAACAAGAACATAGTATGTACACATACTGTGTGTGTGTTTGTGTGTGCGTGTGTGTGTGTTGTTGTCGTACTGAAGCTCCCAGTGGCCTCTGCTTGCCCTCAGTCCAAGGTGGACATAATGTTGTACTCATGTTTTATTTATGTTTTCTAACTCTTTGTGTATGTGTGTGTGTGTGTGTGTGTGTGTGTGTGTGTGTATGTATTCGCTTGCTGCTGCTCTGTGCCAATGATCTAATGAGGTTACAAGATACCTGAGATGGGGCCGACACGTAGCTTACTGGTGAAGGATGGGCGGAGCAGCGCATTCTATCAGATAAAGATGTAACGCTCAGGTGCAGCTGGCTTATTTTAACTCGATGTCACTGCCGAGGCAGCAGATAATGCAGAACCTCATTAACCGTGATCGTTTGTATGTGACACAGATATTCGCTGGATTATGAGTAGAGCAACAGACATAGTATAAACATAGATATGGTCATAAACAGGAGGCAACCTCAGGGGAGGAAAAGTGAAGCCAAATCTGAAGTGCCTTTAACCTGCATTCCCTTTCTGGCCATCAGGGGGCGACTCCTCTCTGATTGTATAGCAGTCCATGACAAAATGGTTCTACTTCTTCTTCATGAGTTTATGGTCTCAATATCTAATTTCAAGTCTTCTTCAATCCAACATGATGTTGATTTAGTACATTATGGTCCATTTAGAGTCCAACAGACCGGAAAGCAGGAGATGCTTTAGGGGGCGGGGCTACTGCTAGCATGCCATCACTACGGCCACTCCCATGCTACCATGCAAGGTCCAGGGCCCGGTTTCCCGAAGCCTTCTTAAAGCCTATTTAACGCTACGTCATTCGTAACCCCTACTTAGAGTTCCTACTTAACATTTCGCGTGTTTCCCGAAACGTTCTTTGCTACGAGTCTCTTTCGTACGTCACGCGTTGGTAAGAGTGGTCTGGAGCACTCTTAGAGCCTTCTTAGCTCTACCGTAGTGATGTTTCAGCTCCTGATGCTAGTCACCGCCACTGTAGGCTACAGTAATCCAGAAATCCCCGCTGCGCATGGGACTGCACATTGCCAGTGTTGTGTTTCACCAATGGTTTTAAGTCATTCATGAAGAAAATAAAAATAAAATACGCATGCATTTCATCACAAGGCAAAGCTTTACCTCAACCTCAGAAGTAGCCTAGGTATATTACAGTGTCAATGTCAAGGCATGCACAATCCTGCAAGCAATTTGGGAAATTGGCACAAACAATTAAAAAATGTCATAAATGGACGCCGGTGACGGTTGTGAATGGTGGCAAAACTGTGGCAGTGATACAACGTATCCTCGTGCTGAACCAAAGACGTCGCCATCCTCGGAGCCGTTGGAATACATAATTTCATAAGGATCAACTTCAATACCATGGTTATATAGACCGACGCTGCTATATTGCATAAATTTCGACTACAAACGGCAACAAATACGCATATAATTAAGGCTGTAATTGGCTCAATCTCCTCCGCTGTTTTTATATTTATTATATCTTTTCTTTAAATCAGTACATGGTAGTATGTTGGAACATGGTTAAATAAATGTTTAGGCCTAGAAGGATTTCTAGCAATGTTTTATTCGCAAACACTGCAATAGTGTCTCAAGAGGGGCATCCGGAGGGCGAAGTCGGACTACAGGAGGAGGATCGAGGACCACCTGGACAGCAACAACACCAGGCAGGTGTGGCAGGGAATCCAGGACATTACCAACTACAAGACCAACCCAGGGGCTGCTGAAGGTGATGTCTCGCTGGCAGAGGAGCTGAACCACTTCTTCGCCCGTTTCGAGGCAAAGCCACCAGATGCAGCAACACCATATCCAGCGGCCAACAGCGACATCATCCTCATGGTAGAGGAGCACGAGGTGAGGCGTACACTGCAGGCTGTCAACCTGCGGAAGGCAGCTGGACCAGACGGTGTCTCTGGACGCGTGCTTAAGGACTGTGCGGACCAGCTGGTGGGGGTCTTTACTAAGATCTTTAACCAGTCACTTTCCCAGGCCACTGTCCCATCCTGCTTGAAGTCCTCCACCATTGTCCCCCTGCTCAAAAAAACAAATATCACCACCCTCAATGACTACCGGCCAGTAGCACTCACCCCTGTGGTGATGAAGTGCTTTGAAAAACTGGTTCGTAGTCACATCATGTCATTCATCCCCCCCACATTTGATCCATATCAGTTCGCCTACAGGGCAAATAGATCTACTGAAGACGCTGTGGCCACAGCCCTCCATGCTGCATTGTCCCACCTGGAGCAGCAGGGGAGCTATGCTCGGCTGCTCTTCAAGGACTTTAGCTCTGCTTTTAATACAATCCTCCCCCACAGACTGGTGCTCAAACTGTCTGACATCGGAATACCACACTCAACCTGCCTTTGGATTAAGGACTTTTTAACGGACCGCACTCAGAGGGTAAGAGTGGGCCCCCACACCTCCACCGCCCTCAGCCTCAGCACTGGCTCCCCACAGGGCTGTGTGCTGAGTCCCCTGCTCTATACCCTCTATACCCACGACTGCATTCCCGCCCACCAAAGCAACACCTTCGTTAAATTCGCAGATGACACCACAGTAGTGGGGCTCATCTCAAGGGGGGATGAGACCGCCTACAGAGACGAGGTGGAGCGTTTGGTGGGGTGGTGCAGTGCTAACAACTTGCTCCTCAATACAACAAAAACCAAGGAGCTTGTTGTGGATTATAGGAGGAAGAAGACGGTCATCCAGCCGCTGATGATAGGCGGGGTCTGTGTGGAGAGGGTCTCCGACTTCCGCTTCTTGGGAGTGAACATCATGGAGGACCTGACCTGGGGCGTCAACACCACTGGGCTAGTGAAGAAGGCCCAGCAGAGACTATACTTCCTGAGAGTTCTCAGGAGGAACAACATCCCCCAGAAACTGCTGGTGTCCTTCTACAGCTGCTCAATAGAGAGCATATTGACATACTGTCTGTGTGTCTGGTTCTCAAGCTGCACTGTGGCACAGAGGAAAAGGCTCCAGGGGGTCATAAAGGCAGCGCAGAAAATCACCGGCTGCCGTCTTCCCTCTCTGGACGAACTGCACAGCTCCCGCTGCCTTAAAAAAGCTAAATCCGTCCTGCAGGACTCATCACACCCCGGCCACAAACTGTTTGAACTACTGCCATCAGGCAGGAGATACAGGTCTATGAAAACAAGAACAAACGGACTAACCAACAGCCATAACCTCACTAAATGTTGCTACCAGAGCATAGTTGTGTTGTGTATCACATCTGTGTAGGCACATTTATAAATGTGAATGTTTGTGTGGGTGTGTCTTATGTGTTTTTTTTAGTGTACTTAGTTGATTTTTTATCGTTTTTATTTATTTATTTATACGTACTATCTCAATGTGATTTTTTGCACTGAACAAGGACTGCACTTAATTTCGTTGTACTTGTTACAATGACAATAAAGATATTCTTCTTCTTCTTCTTCTTATCTTAATAGCCTACATTTTATAATATAATGCTGTCATGCACCTGTGCATGAAATGGAAAATCGAACTCTGAGCAATCGATTACAGCACTTTCTTTATGGACAGCGCCGTGTAAGTACGACGTAAGTAGTGTTTCTTAAGAAGACTCCTAAGAGACCGTTTGGGAACCACGACTACAGAGGTAAACAACTTTGGTAAGTCATAACGTAGGAGTCTTCGTAGCGCGCTAATGGTGCGTTCCAGTTGTACTCGGAAATCGGGATATCCGAGCTCCGAGGCGGAAATTTCAACTGGAACGAGCCCCGAGGTCGGATTTCCGACTCGAAAAGTCGGACGATCCACACAAGCCCGACTTGACATTTAAAGATGGCTGCCCCGGTTGTAAACAGTAACGTTACTGATGACCAATCAAAGGGCGATCGATACTTTTTTGTAAACAATGAAATACGTAGAAAGACTTTGTGTTTTCTCTTAATCCACAGTGTTTGCAGGTTACAGAAGGGCCGCATATTTGTCCAGAAGGTGTTTATATTCGGACAATACAAGCGCGAGAATAACTTTTGTAGATGTAGCCATCTTGTTTCCTCTTCCGTTTTTGGCCGTTGGCTACTTTTTCAGACTTTGTAACTGAAACGCTGATAACTCAGGCGTGACGTCATTCCCAGCTCCGGCTTCCGACTTCCAAGGTAAATGGAACGCACCGTAAGAGTGGACGTTATCGGAAAACCGGGCCCAGATTAATGAGCTCTAAAGATTATCTTGAGTTATGGAAGATAAATTTGCTAACAGCTTCGCACCAGAAACCATATCGAGCTCGATGTATTAACACTGGGTTCACACTGGAAGCAAGAGCACCACGATTTTTGTTAAATTAAATAATTTTGTTGTTCTGAAGAAAAGATATTGGACGTTTTGTAAATCTCTTGAAATATATTGTTAAATATGTTCACAAAACGACTGGGGACACGATCTAAACCTGGGACTGCCTACTTCAGGTTGTGATGTCCAAATGAAGCTTCGTGAAGCATTTACTTTATTTTCTGAGCCCAATAGATGGTGCTCTCTGTTCAACAAAGGGTTGAAAGCAATGGAAATATATCGGCCTTCAACTCTTTGTTGAACAGAGAGCGCCATCTATTGGGCTCAGAAAATAAAGAAAATACTTCACGAAGCTTCATTTGGACATCACTCACTTCAGGTAGCCTTGCTGAACAGCTACTACTTTACTTAGATGAGGACCTACACTTTTATTGGCAATGATATGTTGTGTCTTTCTTTTGACAAATGTACTTTTTGTAAGTTACTTTGGACAAAAGGCCTAAAGGCCCTAAATGTAGATGTTTATTCCAGTCATGCAACAGTCATGCGACAGTCACAGACAAAAATACAGCTGCTTTAAATACATCCAGTGCAGTAAAATGTACAATATTTCCCTCTGAAATGTACCAGTATGGGAATACTCAAATGTGTTACTGTGGTACAAGTACTTCCCCCACAACAGAGCAAGTGTTAATATGTTAACATGTTGTTGCCAGTTAAGCGATGTGATTCATAAGCACAAATTGATCAGCTGATGCATCTTCAACTTCACATACGTGTGTGCCTGAATGTTTTAATGCATTTTTTTATATTTACATTACACACCCTGTCTTCATTCTGTCATCCCATCTTCCATCTGATCCATCTCGGTCTTTTTGCTGAGCTCAACAGCTAGCAGCACACACAGCTTAAGAGATTTAAACGTGTTGTTTTATTACATAAATTACATCACTAAAATACGTCTAGAATACTATTGCTCAAATTCAAAACACCATCACTAACGCAGGGTGATTTTTACCCGAGATAATACACCCAATAAAAAGTATGTGTCATCAAAATATATCAAAACATGACAATATATGACAAATTTGAATAGTGTTCTTTGATTTTAAACTGTGTCATGTCTAACAAAATGGGAAAAAAGCATTATGAGGGGACCATATAAAAATGCTCCCAAATTACTGGAAAATTGAGAATTTGGGAACAAAAAATTCCTAAAATAAATAAATAATGAAGATGGAAACCTGTTTTTTGGTATACCCATTCCAGGGATATTTGAGACTTCCCTGGTGAAGGCTCAGTGTCCTTGGCACACAAATAGTTGCAGGAGAGAGAAACAAAGTATGTCATATTTTGAATGGGTAAAAAAGACCAGCTGACTAAAATAACTTTATCATAATATGAATTCTCTTGGAAATCACCACTTTGTGATAGTTATTCATAACCACTGCACTAAAGACAACATGCAATTCCAAGACCACTCTTATAATACCTTATTCCTTACATGCTTTATCTTCTATCACTATTGCTGGGTTAAAAAATCACCCAAACATGTGCCTGTAGGAAAAAGTGTGTTTTGGATTAGGAAAACACCCATGCCATCAAAGATGTCAAAGACAATGCTGAAGCTACCCAGCATAATGAAAATCACATAAATGTATTTGCTCGGGTGAAAACGAAAAAAATGGTGTTTCTTAAAAATGCAGTTCCACTTACAAGACGGCCCGACCCCCCTGGTGGGGTCCGCACGTATTCAGGTAGACACTACGTGATTGGCTTACACTTCAGCCAACTTAAATGGACGAATGCATGCACGTGTTTGGAGGAGAGCATGACCGTTAGTGTCCAGTCCCCGCTGTGCTCTCAGAACTATGTTACAATATTATAACCTTCGATGTCCAAATTATTTTTATTTTATCTTAACCTCTACTGTCAATTCCTTCCTCCTGTCCTGACCCTCTACTTCCAGGTTTGATCTGTCTTTGTTATGTTTTGGCATGTGGACTTTTTGCTTCTTGTTATGGGTTTTCGATCCCAGCCTGCTCCTTTCATGGCGGTGCTCTCTGTTTTAGGATGATCCCCATCTATGAACACCTGCTTCAAGTAAAGACCCTGTTTGTGTTTTTCTTGTATCCCTAGTTTCTCTTCATCTGAGTCTGTTTCTTACAGTATTGTAAGACTTTTCAATAATGTCTTCACTGTGAAGGTCTAAAGCTGCTTTCCACAAAGGACACACACACACACACACACACACACACACACACACACACACACACACACACAGTGTAATGTTAATAAGAGATACAGTCGGGTAGTTTTATAACTCGTCTTAAAAGAGATTTACTGAGGCAGAGAGAGAATTAGAGATAGAATAACAGAGTAATCTCTTTTATTTCCCTCTCCTCGAGCGTCCGTGTCTCTGACAGGAAATGCAGTTAAATCAATCAGTCATGTTTATTCAGCATCATTTGTCAAATTGGAGCTCATTAACTAGTGCGTAAAAACAGTAAAACTCATTTAGGAGTTAAAAGTAAAAACCGAGGACCAGACAAAAACAAATATGAAAGCATTAAAATGAATAATAAAGGGAACACCGTGTGAAGAATAAATAGAAGAAGAAAGAACAAAAAAACAACAAGGCATTAATAAACAAAGCAGCAGATCCCGGGAGGAAGTTAAAGTTAAACAGAAGTGTTGAGCTAGCATTTAAAATAGTTCTGGTTTCAGCAGATTTGCAAAGAGGATCCTGACAGCAGCCTCCTTGTCATCATCTTTTCAGGGAGAAAAAAAACCCAAACTATGCTAATGTCCTGCCAGCGCCCTCCACAGTCTGCAATCATAATCACACCTCAAAATATGAAGACGTTTCTTAATGTGTTGTTGAATCATTTGTCCTTAAGGGAGGTCTAAAAGAAAAGTGTCGAATGCATGTGATCAGTAGACTATTTTCCTCTGGACCAATGTGTTGCAGTCATTCTAGCAGCTCTGTGAGGATGTATTACACACACAGTGGAGCTTAGACCTAAATTACATTAGACTGAATGTACTGACAAAAAAAGGCAGTTTAATATCCAACCAGAAATACAAAGGGCAGTAAAGTCCTGCGTATATACAGAATAAAATATAGAATAAACAGAAAGTATATAATACACGCTAAAGGATACATACAATATGGACAGTATGAACTTAGTATGCACAATGCAATAGCAAGTAGGCTAATACTACCAGTATAGTCATACAGAGCAATCAGCTATGATAAGTATGATAGGAATGCAGTGTATACGCTATAGATCAGATAACGCTAACAACAGCATTCCAACCTTCCTACAATGACAATGCCAATGTTGAAATTGACCAGACAACGTGATGTCATCCCTACTTCCCATATTTTGCTATTTGGGTTTCACCTGTGCCGGTTGTATCTTGAAGCAGAAGGTTCCTGCTTGATTAAAGAGTATTTAAACCTGAGGAGGTTTAGCTGCAGCGCCTCTACCCTAGAAATAAAAAGAAAATGCATCTAAGTGGGAATATCCCAAGTATTGGACACATTCAAATGTTGAGATGGTGATGGCGCTAGATTCATCCTGAGGGTAACATGAATGATGAAACACATACATCACCATACATCCAATAATTGTCGATTATGAATTTCCAAACTATTAATAACGTCTTATTTTTGGAGCTTCACTCAATTTCAGTTGCTTACAACATGACTACTGACAGGTTTGTGTCTGTGCTCATTAATTCATGATGTTTAACTGACCTTTAATATCAGACATGTAATATAAACACACACACACACATACACACACACACACACACAGAGACAGACGTGAGCTTGACCCTGTTTGGTCAAATTAAAGTCGTAAATTTCGTTTCCATTAACGACCTATTGACTGCTTTTAGTTTATTCCAGCAGAGGGGAGGTTTAATCTTACAGCTCTCCACCTGTGGGATGGAAGGAGGTGAAGAAGAGGGAGAAAGAGAACAATAGAGGAAGGAGAAGCAGAGAGGAGGAGAGAGAAAGAAAGGGTTTTTTTTTAATATTCATCTTTCAGTGACATGACAATAAACTTCACCTCCATAAATCACCACAGTCTAATTTAGAGTGTGTTATCAGAGCAGCAGACAAGCTGTTGATCCAGCGACCTTTGGCAACGAGAAAAAACTGTCTCACTCTCTCTTTAGGTTTGTCTCACACACACACAGGGTAACGTCCTGTCTCTCTGTAAAAACACTTTGCTGAGTTGTGATAATGACGGCGTCTAAGCCTCCAACTGTCTTCCCTCCTCATTCTCCTCTTTGCGTTCCGTCGGCTCTGTTCCACACCCATTAAATACTTCTTCAGGCAGGGCGTCGAATTGTTTTCTCCGGTCTGGTGTTTGATTGGACAGGGTTTTAAAGTCCTGCCACGGCGACAGATCACATGTTTTAAAGTCCCAGTCGGCAACATTTGTTTGATCATGTTCACTGAAACCGACACTATGCTCCGATAGAACAACATAAATCATCCACAATTAGAAAAAAAGTGTCTCTACGTGCACGTAGAGCCTGTTTGTTTTGCAAAAATCCACCGCGCCCGTATCATCCTGTCCACTCAGCACAGTTCACAGTTCGTGCACACGCCACAGATCCCCCATCCCCCCCTCACGTATGTTACAATATCACAGGCACATGCCTCAAGCTAGGCATACGCTAAATGACGTTAGCAGTTGCTATCTATGAGTAAGTTTATCCATGAGAGAAGACAAGGGCGAGTTCACAGAATCTGGTGCACGCCCACTGACAAGCACTCTATGGGAGGGAGGAGCTCAGTGGCAGAGGGGGAGGGGCCTGAGTTTTGGAAACATTCCAAATTTGACTGAGTCAACTCGATCTGCCAGACTTGCAGACTATGACTTTAATATTTTCTGTCAGAGCATTAAATGTATTGATCGCTATCAGCATGTTACGAGGATTTCAAGTAATATAACAGAAAATGTTTCTGAATAGAATCACCTACTCTGCCTTGAAGTATAAAGCTGCGAAGAGGTTCTAAATGCAGCGACTTAAACTGATATTAAATTTAGCTGCCTAAATTACTGTTGGTCCATAAAAGTACAGCAGCTTTGCTCCCCGCTGCTACTCCTGCCTCTCATTTACATTTACATTTACATTTAGGTCATTTAGTAGACGCTTTTGTCCAAAGCGACTTACAATAAGTACATTTGTCAAAAGAAGGAAACAAAGAAACCACAACGTATCATTGCCGATAAAGTAAGAGCTAAAAATAAAACAAGTGTTAGGTCCTCATCTGAGTAAAGTAGTTGTGTTAGTGGGTCATGCTATGTAGAGTCGAGGTGAAGTCTGAACAGGTGAGTCTTGAGCCTTTTTCGGAAGATGGCAAATGACTCTGCTGTCCTGACATTAGTCGGGAGTTCGTTCCACCACTGAGGACCAGAACAGAGAAGAGTCTGGACTTTGCTGAGCGACATTTGTTTGATTTCAGCGATGGTGGTACCCTCATATCCTATTCCTTACCCTCATATTTTCACAGACTGGATAAAGAATAAGGTCTGCAAAGGAAGAAAAAAACTATCTTCTTTTGTCTTGTTGATTTCCTCTTTTATTTTGCAGTTTCTGTCTGTTGTGTCCTGTTACAGCTTTACTTCCTGTTGTTTTAGTTTCCCCTTTTTCTGTGTATCACCCGTCTTCTTGTGTGTCCATCTGATCGTGTTTTCCATGTTTTCCATGACTGTTTGCCAGCTTTTGTTTTTAGGAATGTTCTCGGTAAGTTTATTTTGTATTAAACCTTTGTTTAGTAACTCTATCCCTGCATCTGCTATTGGGTCCTAATCTGTGTTCCATAGCCCTGACGGAACAAACTGACCATAACGGACCCAGCAGACTCTTTTAGCAAGAGTGTTCAAATGTATCTTATAGCCTCTTGTGCATTTATGGCGAGTATAATAAGGAAGCAGCTCTGAGGCTGGCACGGAAGGAGGTATCCTTCATGGCTGCAGAGCTCTTTACCTGATTGGGCCAAGGACTTCCTCGCTACCCCTATGTTTCATGTGTCCTGCCAGGGATCCCGTCTGAAGCCAACCCAGTTCCGGTGACGGGGGTCCTGTGTGACGCCAAGCCAATCCTTCTCCATTCCCCGAGTCGGGGGTCCCATCCAACACTTCTCCAGTTCCTGAGTCCATGGGAGGGGGTGACGTTCATGATGGGAATATAGTCCAAGAAGCATCTAATCTTCCTCAACAAGTCTGACCACATACAGGGCATGGCTCTGAAGCTTTTGTGGGTTAGGAAGGAGAGGAAAAGTCCTGGGTCCTCATTTATCAACAGTGTGTACAAAAGCTTCTAAGCAAATCAGCCCCTACCCAGAAGGCACTCACAAACGGTTGATAAATGAGGGCCCTGGCCCTGATGACATTGGTGGTCACATTTTTCAGAATTGTGCCAATCAGCTGGTTGACATATTCCGGTGGTCACTCCAACTCCACAGGATGCCTTACTTCTGGAAAGACTCAATAATTGTTTCTGTGTCAAAAAGCAAGGCTCCTAAGCTGCTAAAGTACTAACTTCCTCTCTCATCATGAAATCGTTTGAGAGGATCGTGAAGGAATGCACTTCTGAACAGTCATTCAAACTCATTTTCATTCGTAATTCATAGGGCTCTAAAACTTTTGTGCGCCTTATTTTGTATAGATTTTTTCTCTGCTTTTCACTGTATCCAGCCGCACATTATAGCTGAAAGGTTAAAGAGGATCAACAAGATTGATCCTAGACTGATATGCTGAATGGCCTTTTTTTTAAGGTCTCAACATGTGAAGGTTATTGGTATTTTCTCTGATGCTCTTCTCTCCTTCACTGGTTCACCACAGGGGTGAGCCCTCTCTCCTTTTTTATTTGTTTTATACACCAATGCATGTCAAAGCCAGCATGTAGGACGGCACATTGCATGATACTGCCATTGCGAGGCACTGATGACCCTGACCACGGCCCTGCAGTGAGAGAATCTACTGACTGGAGTAAGGCTTCTTAATGTCGCCAAAACCAGGAGATGATTATTGATTCTATGAAAAGTCCTAACGCCTTCTTTCCCATGGAGATAAATGGTCAGGCGGTTGAAGTCGTACAGCAGCACATATAACTGGGCACAGTCGTTGATGAAAAACTGACCTTTGAGTCTCACATGGAGGACATCAGAAGCACGTTTTTTTTGTTGTTGACGAAAGCTCCGTAGTTTTAACGTTTTTGTTGTTTTAATTAATCAGTTCATATTTTTTCTTTGATCTATTGGTATGGGTTCCTGACCCTGAAAAGCAAAAAATAGACTATTGTGAGAGTGTGCAGCAAAATAGCAGGCAATGCCTTAAATTATCTCCCGAATCTGCACAAGGTGGGATCCTTGAAAAAGGCCAAGGGATCTCTGCCCGATCCCAGTCCCCCCCTTAAAGTTTGAGTTCACGTTGCCTCCATTAAGCTGCAGATATATCTTACCCAGCCCTGCTGACACTGGCCTTTTAAATCACTAATCATGTAGGCTATACTATACGATGTATTCTTTATGTTGTTTATAATTTATTGATTGTTGTGTCTATTCTGCTGGCTGCACGACAAATTGCCCCGAGGGGATAATAGAGATACCTGGAACCTTGAGTCTTCACAGTCTGTCGGCCGCCTCCTTGAAGACCGCAAATGGATCCAGATATGTTGCTTTATTTTGATTGTATATAATGATGGAGGATGTGCTTCATGGTATATTTCAGGCCGAGAGAGTGTATTCTGCTGCATCGCCTGTTGCTCATCTGCTTGCTGCTTGCCTTGTTGATTGAAATCCAATCGTCCCCGACGTGCAATGAATCTCGGGATAAGACGGGCCTCAGGAAGAGAAGGCCACGTCTCTGGGCTGCATTTGAAGGAGTCTTTGAAATGGGACAGGCTTGTTGTGGCCACGGTGATGGGTTAGTATGAGGGGCCGTTAGGGACATTATTCCGAATTCACTTGCATCTACACGTACTTTTCCTCTCACATACACATGAAATCATTCATTCACATACTTCATTGAAAACCACCACACATGCAATTGAAATGCTTTCACACACACAAAATCTGTTCATATACACAGCTGAAATGCTCTCATATAGTATTGTGAAACCTTTTATATGAACTATTTTAAATAATTTGGTGTGAAAGCATTTCCGTATCATGTATGAGGATTTCACTTCAACCGGAGGGTGGTTGGGAGAAGAACACGCATTTCATAATAAAGGCTCGACTTTTGTTCATCCACTCACCACACTGATGTCTGCTCAACAGCCAGCAAGTAGCCTTACTGAAGCAGAATACATATGTATACTAGTAGTAGTAGTAGTAGTAGTAGTAGTAGTGTACTTAACAACATGGTGGACTCAGCAGTGACCATCAGAACCCGGGAAAATGCGACAATCAGGCAGCATCTTGTTACTTGTTTCATCATTAGCATGTTTTTATTATTTTGTGAGGCTCTAAAATAAAGAAAATCTTCTAGTCTAGTCTCTATGACAATGTACTTGAAGTACAAGTACCTCGGTACAATATTTTTAATGCACTTAGTTACTTTCGACCACTGCACTGCAGTTGTTTCTTTCAGTTTAATGAAAAATTAAGAATGATTAAATTTTCTCTCCACTTCGAATGACAAGAGCATTAAACAGTGACCTTGGTGATGGGGAATGGTCCCACAAAACGGGGAGCCAGCTTCCTGTAGGGAACCCTGAGATGCAGGTCCTTGGCCGAGAGCCACACTCTCTGACCCGGCTGGTAGGCGGGAGCCGGCCGTCTCTTGCGTTCTGCCGTCTTCTTGACCCGTTCTCCTTGTTGGATCAGCACCTGGCGGGCGGCTGCCCAGATGCGGTGGTGGCAGCGGCAAACCATGGCATGGGCGGAGGGGACCGATGCTTCCCGTTCGTTCGCAGGAAAGTCTGGAGGTTGGTAGCCGTAAGCACAGTGGAATGGAGTGAGCCCAGTGGCAGACGTTGGCAGTGAATTGTGTGCGTACTCTACCCAGACCAGGTGTTTTCTCCATGTCGAGGGATTCTGAGAGACCAGACACCGGAGGCCGGTTTCCAATTGCTGGTTGAGGCGTTCAGTCTGGCCGTTAGCCTCCGGGTGATATCCTGACGTCAGGCTGGCCTTAGCTCCGATGAGCCGGCAAAACTCCCTCCAGAACCGAGATACGAACTGGGGCCCCCGGTCAGAGACGATGTCCCTTGGGAAGCCATGGATTCTAAAAACGTAAGTCATGATGATTTCTGCCATTTCTTTGGCAGAGGGCAGCTTAGACAGGGCAATGAATCTAACCATCTTGGAAAAACGATCTACCACCGTGAGGACCGTGGTACTTCCTTGGGAGACCGGGAGCCCTGTGACGAAGTCCATGGAGATGTCCGACCACGGTCTGGAGGGGATAGGAAGTGGTTGCAGGAGGCCCACGCGGGATCTGGAGGACATCCTGTTGCGTACGCAGACCGAACATGCCTCCACGTACTCCCGGACCTCCGGCTCCATGGCCTGCCACCAGAATCGCCGGGAGATGGCGAACATCGTTCTCCGGACTCCCGGATGGCATGAGAGCAGGGAGGTCTGAGCCCAGTGGATCACCTGTGGGCGCAATTTGACCGGGACAAACAGACGATTGTCTGGGCACCCACTAGGTGGCGGGACTTCACCGTTAGCCTGCTTCACCTCCTCTTCTATTTGCCAAGTTACCGCCCCAACCACACGGGTAAGTGGAAGGACGGTCTCTGGTTCCTTGGCAACAGGCTTGTGGTCGAACAGTCGGGACAGGATGTCCGGCTTGACGTTCTTGGACCCCGGCCCTGTAAGAGAGAGAAAAAGAGAAACAGTTAAAAAAGAGCGGTCACCTGGCCTGGCGAGAATTGAGTCTCTTGGCTTTCCGGAAGTATTCTAGGTTTTTGTGATCGGTCCAGACTATGAACAGGTGGTCGGCCCCCTCTAGCCAGTGTCTCCACTTCTCCAAGGCGATTTTAACTGCTAGTAGTTCTCTGTTACCGACATCATAGTTTCTTTCCGCTCTGGACAGCCGCCGTGACAGAAAAGTGCATTGGTGCATTTTACCGTCTTGTTCGGAGCGCTGGGAGAGGATGGCCCCGACCCCTTCGTTGGACGCATCCACTTCGACCACGCACTGACACTGGGGATCTGGCATGGTGAGGATGGGGGCCGAGGTAAAGTGGCGTTTGAGGTCCTGAAACACCTTCTCTGCCATTGGAGACTACTAGAACTGCACCTGTGTGGAGGTAAGAGCAATGCGGGGGGCCCCTATTGCGCTAAAACCTCTGATGAACCGCCTGTAAAAGTAAGCAAACCCCAGGAACTGCTGAACTTTCTTGCGGCTATCAGGAGTGGGCCATTCGGCTACAGCGCTAATTTTAGCCGGATCCATCTGAACTCTTCCACGGGCTACAATGAAGCAGCTGCGACCTCCCCGCTCCAATGCCGCTTGAGTTGTTCACGCCGAACGAGAAGATCCTGAATCGGGACCGCCAGCCCCTTGAGAAACACGTCGTAGAGGGCCGTTGTTCATCGTAGAGGGCCGAATTCCATCCGCTCTCCGCCGACAAGGTGCGGAAAAACCGGAAATGATAATCACTCCTAAGGAGGCAATGAGGGTACTACGGACATGACATGAAGGGGAAAACACGGGAAATAATAATCACTCCTAAGGAGGCTATGAGGGCATTACGGGCATAAACGGGAACGGGGAAAATACGTGAAATGATAATCACTCCTACGGAGGAAACGAAAAGACAGGAAACTACGCTAGCGCTAAACGGGAATTAACACATGAGGGAAATGGGGAACAGGTGACAACAATTAGGGATCGGGGAAGACGTCAGACAGGAAACACGAGGGCAAGGGCAAGTGACCTGGAACGAGAGGGGAGTTAATTTCAAAATAAAACAGGAAATGACAAGACAACAAACCCAGACAAGACACCCCTCACCGTGGCGTGACAATCGGACCCGTTTGGTTTTCAGGAACCTTTCTGATCCTCATTTCAGGAGGCTGATCGGAAACAAATGGAAGTTATTTAAATTAAGATAAATGTTATAATACCACCTTTTGCGATATTTAATGAGTGATATCATTTTAAGGAAGCAGCTCGTGCCTGGATCCTCTGTTTTTTTTTTAGTTATCCGCCTCCCTATAGATCCTGAACCAACAGCCAGTTGCCTCATTGATCACACAGCTACAAGCCAGCAGCCCAATGAATTAGCATATTCATTTCAGCTGGCATTTACTGCAGAGAGACAGATGGAGGGAGGACGGCCATGAGGGAGAGTAATGGAGAAGGTGCAGGCGGAGGAGAGAGAGCATGAAGAAGGAGAAGAAGATGAGAAGTGAAATTACATTTAATACGGCGGTAGAATTATGTTTAAAGAGGAACGACATGTTAAAACATTTTCATCCATCTCTCTGCACGGCTGAGAGCAGCCTGCGATAATTCGTATCGTAATACTGGTAATACTACGAGCACTCAGCCATATACAGTGAAAACTGCTGCACCATAGTGAGACAGTGTTTCATGATTGTTTTCACCTTTTGTATCATCAAGACGTCCAGGAGACACCAACAGTAGAATGGTTAGAATTACAGGTCTGACCCCCCTACTTAAGACTTGGTGCCCCCCAAAAGAGGTAAAAACTATAGGATAGGGGGTCAACACATTTTGATGAAATTGTATTGGTTCATAGCCATGCCATATAATGCCCCTATACCACAGCTATGATGTCTAACTCCTTAACACCTTCCGTATACAGAGGCTTAGTTTTCTGAAATAAGGTCCTAGTGTTTCCTCATGGGACTATATTTCAGAAAGAAATATGTACAGCCGTCAACAGTGACTTTCTTTTTTCATGTCCAGATAGTTTCTCTTTGTGGTGAGTTTCTCTATGGGCCCTAGTATTGTGGCGCAGCGCAGGGTGGCGGAGCTGGCACAATGCAAGTTTCGACCAGCGCAGCTGTCACAGGGTGACAGGTTGAGAGTGTGTGGGTGTGTCTGCCTGCGTACCTGCAGCACTTATTACCTGATGCTTTGCACGTGTGTAATTGAGCAGCGCTGGGGGGAGGGCTGTGGGTGCTTCACTCGTTTTCATGCAGGAGCAGCAAGCAGGGAGCAGGGCCAGCGTGGAGCAGCTTAGCTGACACGGACAAGGGACATGGGCAGGAACGTCAGGAAGGATCGAGTGCAACCTGACGGTCGTCACGGCTGGAGACGAGTGAGTCTACCTGAGAGCACTTAACACGGCTGTGGAGCGACAGGAATCGCCGCTGCACAGAGGGAGGACGCCAACGGCACGCCAGGCCGACCAAGAGGACGCACAGTGCGAGAGAGGGAAGCCGTGGGAGACAGTGGAAGGGTGGGGACGCCCTTCCTCCACCCTTCCTCCAGTACCCTTTCTATCCCTCTCTTAGCCAAGGAATTCTACATCAGTAACTGCACGAACAGGCTCTATAGTTTGGATGGGGATTATTTTGAGTTGCAGTGAAACTGATTTCTTTAACCTTTGGTTACTTTATTTCAGTCAGGACCACTTTGTTAAAAGAATCTTTATTTATTTGCACAAGTTTCATTTGGCGGTATGGTACTGTTCTGGGACTCCCTGCTCTTCCACGCGCTTGCATGGAAAGCCTGAGCACACCTTCCTGCCCTTCATGAGCCATCATGAATGGCATAAGCAGGGAGCGGAGCAGCAAAGAAAAAAAACCCAGACAGAGCAGAGCAACCGATAAGAACAATGGTAGGTACATAACAGATTATGGGGAGCTGGGGTGGAGGTGGGTTACAAAAAAGCCAGCAGAGAAAGCAGCGAGGGAGGTCAGGCTAGAGCGGTTTAAATAGTGCGCTCTGAATGCAATTTCCCAATAGGAAGTGGGCACGGGGAGTCAGCTGAGCCGTCAGCTGATCTCCTTGGTTTGACAGCTACGCTGTAGATGCTGATTTAGAGCTTGACGTTGTGGCCTGCCAGAACTAACGCTACGCTTGATTTCAGTCAGGACCTCTTTGTCAAAAAGAAACTTTATTTACTTGCACAAGTTTCATTTGGCAGTATGGTACTGTTCTGGGACTCCCTGCTCTTCTACGCGCTTGTGTGGAAAGCCTGAGGCAGGAAGAGCACACCTTCCTGTCCTTCATGAGCCATCATGAACGGTATAGGCAGGGAGCGGAGCAGCAAAGAAAAAAAAAAAAAAAACGACCACACCGGCAATTCCCTGACCCTCTTGCTACAAGAGATGTCAGAAGGCTATCTGAGTTAAACATGAATGTAGCCTATTTATTAATAATAATAATAATAATAATAATAATAATAATAATACATTTTATTTGTTGGCGCCTTTCAAACACCCAAGGTCACCTTACATGATAAATTCAATTCAATTTTATGGTGTCAAACAACGGAGTCAACTCAGGACACTTAACATTGAGCAGGACTAGAATAAGCTCAAATTTCAAGAGTCTACACAATCAAGTCCCAACATCACCCAGGGGCAAGCTTTACAGCAACAGTGGTGAGAAAAAACTGCCTTATAGGCTTTTAGGCAGAATTCTTGTGCAGCCCAGGCCCTTGGGTTCCAACTGCATTTGGTGTTGGTAGTATAGTAGTAGTAATATTAACATTAGTGGTGGCATTAACAGAAGCAATCCTTTAAATAGGAGGTAAGCCGGTCCGTTACCCCTCGGTTTGATGAATACCCCTCAGCTTGATGAAAAAGAGAGACAGACGTGTCCTATCATGCCTATATATTTTAATTATCGTGATGAGCATGCAATAATTGGCTCATGGCTTTTTGAGCATCTAGGATGGCTCTATTTCCAGGGCGCAGGTAACGTTCATAGGCAGATGACGACCATCTATCTGCCCATGGCTTTTAGGGTGGACACAGGAGCGACCATTGCTGCTGTAGTTGCTGCTCCTATGCGGAACAAATGTCGTTCCGGGACCCCGGCCTGTAGGAAAGAGAGAAAGAAAAACGGTTAAAGAACAGCGCCCACCTGGCCTGGTGAGAGTTTAGTCTCTTGGCTTTCTTGATATATTCGAGATTCTTATGATCAGTCCAGACGACGAACGGGTGGTGAGCCCCTTCCAGCCAGTGCCTCCACTCCTCTAGGGCGAGTTTGACTGCAAACAACTCCTGGTTGCCTACGTCATAGTTCCTCTCTACTTCAGGCAGTCGTTTTGACAGGAAGGCGCAGGGGTGAATTTTACCATCCTTTTCTGATCGTTGAGAGAGGATGGCCCCGACCCCTTCATTGGAGGCATCCACCTCGACCACGAACTAACGTTGTGGATCTGGCATGGTGAGAATGGGGGCCGATGTTAAGTGACGCTTGAGCTCCTGAAAAGCTGTCTCCGCCGCCGTGGACCACTGGAACTGCACCTGGGTGGAAATAAGAGCATGGAGAGGGGCAGCTATTGCGCTGAAACTTATGATAAACCGCCTGAAAAGTTAGCAAACCCCAAGAATTGCTGAACCTTTTTGCGGTTATCAGGTGTGGGCCAGTCCACCACAGCGCTAATTATAGCCAGGTCCATCTGAATTCTTCCAGGGGCTACGATAAAGCCCAGGAAGGAGACGGTGTCGGCATGGAAAACACTTTTTCTGCTTTGACATACAGGTGGTTCTCCAATATTTTTTCGAGAACCCTGGTCACGTGGTCACGATGAGTGTCAATGTCGGGGGAATAAATCAAAATATCATGAAGGTAAGCATAAACGAATTGGTCTAGGAAGTCTCTTGATACCTCGCTCCTTTCTCGGGTCCGGAAACAGAAAACAGGCGGCCCTTGGGTATTGTGGACCTGGGGAGCAGGTCAATGGCGCAGTCATAGGGGCGGTGGGGTGGGAGTGACAGAGCCTTGGTCTTACTAAAAACCTTGCGGAGCTGATGGTAGCAGGGAGGAACCGATTTCAGGTCCGGGTATTCAGGTGAGGGGGTCGACAGGAAACAAGTTAATCTCAGCTATGTCTTTCTTCTTGGCAGACCCCACGAAATAGTCTTTGTCAAAGTCCCTTCCCCATTCCTTTACCTCGCCGGACCTCCAATCTACCCGCGGGTTGTGGCGAAACAGCCAGGGTTGTCCCAAAATCAATGTGTGTGAGGTAGAACTGAATAAATAAAAGCGAATGTTCTCATTATGGTTACCAATGTTCATGCGGAGGGGTTCAGTGATGTGAGTGATTGAAAAAATATCCTTCCCATTAAGGGAACGAGCCCTGATGGGCTTAGCCAAAAGTTCGGGCCGAATGCCTAAACTCCCCGCTAAACCCCCGTCCATCAGGCTCTCATCTGCTCCGGAGTCAATGAATGCATCAAAGTTCATGGTTAAGGGTGCGTTACCTTAACTTTGGTAAGAATGCGTGCTACCGGGCTGGCGGGAGCGACCTGACTCACCCTCGTGGGTAGCTTGACTGGGCAGGTGAGGACGAGGTGGCCCCTCTCCCCGCAGTAGAAACACCTGCCTTCCAGCTGTCTCCTCCGCCTTTCGTCCGGTGTCAGTCGAGCCCGACCCAGCTGCATGGGCTCGCCCTCCCCCTCTGTGGGAGGACGGTGGTGCTGCTCCAGTGGAGAATGCGGGGGAATCGGCCAGCCCCGTGTCGATGAACCAGGTGCTCTTTCGGTGATCGTGGAAGCGCTGCTCCGGTGTTGTCTGAGTTGGCCGAGCCGATTATCTGTCCGGATGGCGAGTGCGATCAAAGCGTCCAGATCTGAGGGTAATTCTAAAGGGACGAGCAGATCTTGAATCGGGGCCGCCAGACCCTTGAGAAACACGTCATATAACGCCGTATTGTTCCAGCCGCTCTCCGCTGCGAGGGTGCGGAAGCGGATGGCATAATCACACACAGTCCCGGCCCTGCTTTAGACCACTTAGCTCCTGAGCCTTCTCCCGGTGGTCTGTCACCCGGTCAAAAGTTCTTTTCAGCGCCGCCTGGAAGTCCGTGAGGGAGCTACAGATTGGCGAGCCTCTCCCCCACTCGGCGGACGCCCACGCTTTAGCTCTCCCGGACAGATGCGATATCATGAAAGCAATCTTGGAAAGATCGGTGGGGAAAGAGTGCGGGTTTAGTTCATAGTGGATCGAACAGTCTATGCAGCTCTCTGCTCCTCTGGAAGCAGAACTGTGTGTGCTTTTAGGAGCAGTTCCTCTTTAACTTCTTCTTCCATTGTAACAAACGTGCTTTTAAATCTGGGGTCTAGGTAGGTGCAGATGTTCAGTGCCATCTTAATATTGTGCTCATCATATCTCTTTTCAAAGTCTTCTCTACATTTCTTCTTCATTTCCAGTGCCAGTGGACTGTCATTTCCCTCATCTTTCAGACAGGCTTTAATTTTCCACAGGAGTGGCAGGACTGATGAGAGAGTTGTTTCTTTCTCTCCACTAAGGGCATCTGTGAAATCACTGAGTGGAGCGAGGACATCCCTCACTGTTTCCAAAGTTTTCATGTCTGTGTCTTTCGGCATCAGGAACCATTTTTTTCTGTCATCAGCTAAAACAGCAGAGACTGCTTGCTGCTGCTCACAAAAGCGTTCCACCATATCATAGGTGGATCCCCATCGTGTAGGCTCATCATGTATTAGCTTGTGTTGTGGTAGCTTTAAAGATTTTTGTTTTTCCTTCAGCTGCCTTGACATTTTATTCGATCTTGAGAAGCCCAACACTGTCTTATGTAGCCGGGACAGACAGCTCGCCACTCGATCAATTTCTATGGCCTTTTTTACTGCCAAATGCAAATTGTGGCCAAAACAGGGAATCCAGAGGTGGTTGGAAAATGCCTTGCGGTTGTTTGTTGCATTGTCTGTTGTGATTCCAGACATTTTTGCCATATCAAGGCCCCAGGAGTCCATGATGACATCTTCCAGGACCTCTTTCAGAGTGTCTGCTGTGTGGTCAGACTGCAAAGCAGAGCATCCTATGCACCAGGGGCCCGTTTCACAAAGCAGGTTCAACAAACTCTGAACCTAACCCTGAACTCTGAGTTGAACAACTCTGAGATGGGAAACTCTGAGTTTTCGGTTTCAGAACAGCGGTTTTGAATTAGTTCACTCAACTCTGAGTATGTAAACTCTGAGTTACGCGCGTGCCTGCCGACTCTACAAAGCCATCATCAATGGATCTCCGATACTACGATTCACCATGGCAACGGGGAGAGCGTCATTAGATATTACTGAGTGTTTATGTAGAAAACGAGCTCATCCTGAGAAAGCGGAGCACCGTAACTGCAGCAAAGTAGCGATAGTTGGCGTGGCAGACAATTACTGCCCGATCTAATGTGTATAACTGAATGAAACAGTCTATTGATCTAAAGGTAATAAGTGTTTATTTTCACATTTGGGGAACGACACTGTGGTGTAATGGTTAGCAACGCTGCCTATGGTGCAGGCAACAGGGGTTCAGTTCCCGCAGCTCACAGAATAGTGCACCAAATAAATTATTATTTTTATTGGGTGTAATCCCCCCAGGCACAGAAAGAAAGTGGCTTCAGTTGAAAATTAAGCATAAGAATATTGCGCAAATAAGTTCACTAAGGCATATGATTTTAATCATATTTCACATATTAAACAGTAAATATAAGCAGGTATGTCAACACAGAAATGTACTTAAACATTTCATAAATCTCCCGTTCGCAAAAACACGACCCCCGCAAAGAATCTGGGTGCTGATTATGTCCGCGATATGAAATGTTGAAAATGTCGGAGAATATTGTTTAGATAATATCTAATGTGATTGGAAGGAAAGGTAATCAAAATCCTCTCCCGACGCAAAGCTGCTAGAATCACTTTTATTTCCATATCGATTAGGTTGACGATGAAAGGACGGCACAATTTTTCAGAGTTGGTTCAGATTCCGGAAAAAGGCGGAGACATGTAGGGAGAAACTCAGGGTTTGTTGAAGCAAACCTGCTAGCGAGCAGGTTAGTTTCACGGAGCATGTTACCCGGGTAACTGACTCAGATTTATGCTGAACTGGCTTTGTGAAACCGAAAAACCAGAGTTTCCCTCATCTCAGGGTTAACTAACTCAAGGTTTTCACTAAACCTGCTTTGTGAAACGGACCCCAGGACTGCATTTCCCAGGATGCTGTAATGAACTGCAGAGTTACAGCCATGTAGGAACTCACAGCTCTGCTTGTCCAGATGTCTGTAGTGCAGGAGAAGAATGGTTTGTCTGCCAGCTGTGCAGTAATTATTGACCTTGTCTCTTCATATATTTTTGGAATTTCGTTGTACATGAAGAAATTCCTTGAGGGGAGGTCATATCGTTTGTCCAGCTGCTGAATGAGGTTTCTGAACCCAGCCTTTTCAACTGTATAAACTGGCACTTGGTCCATGCAGATGTATTCGGCGACCGCTCTGTTCAGCCTTTTAGAATCTTTTGAGTCTTTCGCATATTTTGTATGCTGCTCAAAAACAGCCCGAAGAGTAGGTTGCCTCTGAGTGGGGGCACTGGGTGGGGTTACTCTATCCGGACCAGAAGCACCATACCTCTGCAGTGAAAAATACAATTAAGGTGATAACATTAAATGTTATGTTACTAGTCTTTATAACATATTAAATGGCTAAATGTATATGTAAAAGTTTGTTACTTTATAAAGATCATGCGTGTATGCATTTTACAGCATGTACATGTATGGCAAAAAGTTTAAAAATCACTGTGAAAACATAAATATAATAATATAATATAAAAATAATGATATAAATAAAGCAGCTCTATTTTTTTCTTCGAGAGCCACTTTTGTTAAGAGTGAAGGGGGGTGGCGCTTGCTTTTAGCACTGAATGTGGCTTTTTTTCATGAGTAAATTACCTGTCGTTCCCTGAGCTCAGTGTGCAGGTCTGGGTGCTTGTCCTTGAGATGTTTTGCTAAGTTGGAGGTGTTTCCGCCCTTAGCCAAGCATGTTTTCAAACACCGTTTACATAGCGGTGCATCGGCGTTAATTGCCTCGCCTTGCTCATTTGTTTCGAGACCAAAGTACTGCCATATTGCACTGCGCGCCCCTGGTTTCGCCACAAGTTGCGGCGCGGTGGCAGGTGCAGCAGCCATTCTCCTCTCCGTGCTCGTCTTTCCGGCTGTGTTCGAAATGCCATACTAACGTCCTACTCGTACTCAATTGTGACGTAAATTTGAGTACGTAGTGCGTTCAGATACAATAGTTTGCGGATTTGTGTATGTGAGAAATGCCCGGATGTATACTGCATTGGCAAGAATTTCTGAGTACACAGCAGTCCTTGCTAAATCTACTCAACTTGCCCAAAATGCATTGCGGCTCGTCTGACTTCTGAAAAGTTTTGGATAATGGCGGACGATTGCGGTGATTCTGGCGACAGCCCGACACAAACCGCGTACACATGTAAGTATACTGTAACATGATTTTTATGTTTCTAGCTGACTTTTAAATCGTTTTGATAATGAACATTACTTTATTGTTGTTGGAATTGTACGTTAACGTTACGAATCGAAGGTCCTGCTAACCGGCTAGCCTACAGACGGTAATTTACCATAGAGGTTAGCGAGCGTAACCGAAGCGGCAAATGTGCCGTTTTTACCGACGTTATCTAAGAAGATGGTGCTTCTGTTAAACTGTGGTTATATATTTACTAACGACGGTAAATAACGCGGTGCACCGTTGTCCGTTAAAGGGACGGGATGCAGACACCGGGTGCCTCATCCGGTGGAGGGAACGATGAGGAGACGTTCAATCGATTAATATAAAGTCTGGCTCCACTGAGACCGATTTTCTCCACAAATAATCACGCAAAAGCACCAATTCAATCCAGTGTTTACCAGAGACGTGCTCACAAGTTTCCTAGGAATTACTATTTTACTGAATGAAAATGGCAACGACTTCACTAGATTAGCCGCGGCAGGAGGAATGCTGCTCTGAGAGGCTTCACTTAAGAAAATGTGGTGTTAAATGTGATAATTCTCATATGCAGAGCTTAACTACTACTGGTGCATATTTAACTACTCAATGATATAAGGTTGAACACCAGCGTATATAGATGGGAGATGTCCTGCTCTCCTGAGATGTCTACCTGAAACGTTCTGCTATTACCCACTACATCCCATCTCCTCAGCCATGATGCCAACCACTGCAGCAGGGTCTCTCCTCCAGAGCAGGAGGAAAATAGACCTGCAGGCCTAAAACATGAGTCAACAATATATTCAGATATTTATTATTTAGATTAGTACACAACCTAATAATCGTAAAACATTAAACAGGAAACATTTGTCTGTAACAACTTCTACTGTGTGGTATTACTTATAAACTGCCCTACTGATGAACACAAATAAAACCTCAACAATAATCATATGGACATTTGGAGCAGACACTGCAGCTACGAGCCTCTGAGGATTTCCCAGGACTGCTGGAGCCTCTGAGGTTGTCCCGGGACTGCTGGAGTGGCTCGGCTTCGTCGCTGTCACCCCCATCACCACCGTGGAACTATGGACATGGAACCCATCTGTTCTGTTAGTAAGCAGTGGACGAGGTTCTCCGTGGAACGCCTTGAAAGACAGAAGTCCTTCCTTAAATCCCCTTCCCGAAGTAGAGGCCCAGCGGGGGAACATGAGGATTGACCTGCAGTCCGGCCCTCTGGCACCAACCTGTAACAGAAAACACAAGATATTACATTTATTCTGAATGCTTTCCTATTAATTTGTTGATAAATTACTTATTCCTGCTTATCATAAACGTATTGCAACCTGTATATATAACATGGATTATTTGTCTAATAAATTATTCACTAATATCCCACTTGCTTGTACTTGTTTATTTTTATCACACCAAACTCATACATGATATTATTAAAACCACTTATATTAGCCTACATGTAGCCTACATTTGTTTATGCATGCATATGCACATCTATTGATAATCAAATAATAAAGGAACGTATTTAAACCAGATAAGTCATATTACTTACTTCAGAGGGAAATCCAAATTCCATGTATGTGAATAATGTAGCTCCTCCGACGGGCAGATTGCCTCCGTCGTCTCCGCGGTGAAGGTGCTGGTGTTCCGTGGTCAGAGGTATAATACGATCTATGAACGGACGATTAATGATCGATAAAAGCTGCTAACAGTTGCGATCGATGGCGAGTGAAGAAGCTACTCAGGTAAGAGGAAGAAAGAGGGAACGCGTGGGAGCGCGCATATATAATAAACTGTAGAAAATATTTGACAGTTGTAATTTGACTTAAAAATATTTAAAAATATTTAATTAACTGTAATAATTATCATGCTTTATATTTTGATAAGTAATTAATATTAAACGGGAGCTAGAACCGCTAACGTAATCGATTCGGTTACGTGAGAGAAGATGAGGACGAGATGTCAATAAAGTTAAAAAAAACAAAAAAAAAATGTAGTATGAGATGTGTATACTTCGGTGTGAACAGCAGCATACTCAAACGTTCATTTAGTAGGCAGTATGCAGTACATACACGTTGAGTATGTAGTAGGCAGTACGTTAGTATGGCATTTCGGACACAGCCTCCCTCTTCCTTTCTCTCGCCAAACTTTCCTCCTGCTTCGTTTCTTGTCCACGCTGCTCGCTCGTTTGCTAGCTGTTGCTCGCGTCCTCTCAGCTGTAGTTACAACGCGATGACGTCACGCGGCGAGTTCGCCGCGCTGCTGCGGGCGCTGCCGGCGGCGCTGCAAGTACCGGTCCCGTCCAAATGCAATATAGTACCGTTTTAAATGCCTCAGTACCCCGGTACCAAATTAGTACCGGTATACCGTGCAACCCTAGTGGCAACACATATTCTCAGCTCATGAGGAAGACTATGGCCGGACTGACATTGCCAAACATCATATCCCTACAGGTGATGCGGCCCCTATTCGAGAGAGGTTCAGACCCCTGCCCCCTACCCTCTACAAGGAGATGCGCACCCTGTTACAAGGTATGTTGGACAAAGGTGTCATCAAAGAGAGCTGCAGCCCTTGGGCTGCACCAATCGTCCTAGTTCAGAAGAAATGTGGTGCCTGGCGGTTCTGCGTAGATTATCGCAAGCTTAATAGTATGACACACAAGGATAGATTCCCTCTCCCACGCATCGAAGATTCCCTCACCAGTCTGACCAGAGCCTAATGGTACACTACACTAGATCTCGCCAGCGGCTACTGGCAAGTAGAGCTAGAGGAGAGAGACAAGGAGAAGACAGCGTTCACCACCCCACCTGGTCTTTTTCAGTTTGAACGGATGCAATTTGGGCTATGCAGTGCACCAGCAACATTCCAGAGACTGATGCAAAGATGTTTGGGTAAGCAATTAACTGAATCTGCCTTGGTTTATCTTGATGATGTAGTAATCTTTTCTTCACCATCTGGAGACAGTTTTCCAGTCCCTGGCGCACTATGGCCTTAAGCTGAGATCAGAAAAGTGTCAGTTTTTCCAGAAGGAAGTGAAGTTCCTTGGACACGTGGTAATTGGACAAGGTGTTTCGCCTGACCCCGAGAAAGTGGCTGCAGTCCAAGAATGGAGCCCACCAACAACAGCAAAGCAGGTACATTCCTTTCTCACATTTGTAGGCTACTACCGGCGTTTCATTAAAGACTTTTCTAAAATCGCTAAACCCCTTCATGAACTTTTGGTGGGTAGAGGGCGTAAACACAGGGGTGGGTCTTTGCCCATTAACTGGACTAATGAGTGTGAGACAGCCTTTCAGTCGCTAAAACAAGAACTGCTAAAAGCACCAATACTGGCATATGGTGACTTAATGCTCCCTTTCACTCTCTATACTGATGCCAGCCATTTAGGTTTGGGGGCAGTCTTGGCACAAGAACAGAATGGGAAAGAAAAAGTCATAGCTTATGCAAGCCACCGCCTGCGCCCTGCAGAACGTAATGACTCTAATTACAGTTCTTTAAACACTTACTTCTTGCAATGAAATGGGCTGTTGTGGAAAAGTTTAAAGACTATCTGTGGGGAGCAAAAGTGACTGTGGTAACTGACAACAATCCACTCGTGCATTTGCAAACAGCAAAATTGGGAGCTGTTGAACAGAGGTGGGCTGCCCAATTGGCAAATTTTGATTACACCCTAAAGTATAGACCAGGGAGTGACCACATTAATGCAGATGTACTGTCCAGACTGCCTTTTCCATACTCGGAAAAGGACCCAACAGAACCAGCGCCCGAGGAGGATTTGATGGTCGGTGCAGTGACGGCCCACGGGACCCCAGCAGAGGCTGCACTCCTAGGCTGGGGGTAGGACCCGAGTCGTTGGAAGGAGCTACAAGGAGAGGACGCTACACTCCAAACAGTGAGAGAGTATCTGCACAGAGGTTGGTTACCTAGGGCCCCTGAACGTGCTAAACTCCCTGAAGCGGTAAAAAGACTGTTGAACCATTGGAAAAGGCTTAGCCTGAGAGATGGTGTGGTATGCCATAATATAATATACTCTGCAACTCATGAGACTCTCCAGCAGGTGTGCCGTCCGCCCAGACAAAGACCCTGTTGGAGGCCTACCACTCAGAAACAGGCCACCAAGGCGTAGAAAGGACTTCTCTGAAGGAAATTCTACTGGCCAGGTATGGAAGAGACTGTAAGTTCTTGGACTCAAACTTGCCCCCGGTGTGTACTACGAAAGGCTAAGCCAGAGAGCAGGGCCCCATTAGTACCCATTGTGTCCAAAGCACCATTCAATATTGTCTCCATGGATTTTCTAACCTTGAGCCGTCCCACTGATTGTTATCAAAACATCTTAGTTATAACAGATCTATTCACTAAGTATGCCTGGGCAATTCCCACTTCTGACCAGACAGCCATAACCACCGCCCGTGCCCTGTGGAACCATGTCATACAGCCCTTTGGCTGTCCAGAGACATTCAGATCAAGGCCCGAATTTTGAGTCAAAAGTGATCTTAGAGTTGTGTAACATTTATGGCTGTCGCAAGGGTCACACCCCCCCGTACCATCCCCAGGGGAATGGGGGATGCGAACGATTTACCTTACTTGGCACCCTTGAAGGAGAGAAGCAGAACAGATGGCCTGAATACTTACCTGGATTAGTCCATGCTTATAACAACAGTATTCATAGTTCTACAGGATATGCACCAACATACCTGATGTTTGGCCGTCATACTAGGCTGCCTATTGAGATGGTGACCAGTACAACAGGGGTGCAGGAAACAATGACAACTGCTGAATGGGTTGTGAAGCATGCAGAACAGCTGTCATATGCTTATAACAAGACATCTGAGAATCTCAAACAGGCAGCTGAGAAAAACAAGAGACTGTACGATAAGACTACCCGCGATGCTCCGTTGCTGCCTGGTGAACGGGTTCTGGTGGTGGATCACAGAAGATGGAACAAAGGGAAGCTGAGCGACCGATGGGAAAATCAAGCTTTCGTGGTGGTTGGACAGCATCATGCAAGCCTCCCAGTCTACAAGATCAGACCAGAGGGGAAGGACGGGCCAGAGCGCATCCTCCATCGCAACCACCTCCGCCCCTGCCTACTGTATCCCATGCCAGAGCCGTCTCAACCTGCCAGTCAAAGAGCCCTTCAGCCGCCTTTGTCAAATTGGGGGCTGATGTTCCAAACGGGTCGAGGTGGGGCAGCGGAGGAGCCCGAGCCCGGCCCGGTACCAAGACGCTCTCAGAGGCCCAACTTGGGTAACCCCCCCATTTAGATATAGATGAATGAATGAATGAGCGAGCGACTGGTTCTCGGGACTAGAACCTTTTGGTTTGGGGGAGTGTCACAGGGTGACAGGTTGAGAGTGTGTGGGTGTGTCTGCCTGTGTACCTGCAGCACTAATTACCTGATGCTTTGCACGTGTGTAATTGAGCAGCGCTGGGGGGAGGGCTGTGGGTGCTTCACTCGTTTTCATGCAGGAGCAGCAAGCGGGGAGCAGGGCCAGCGTGGAGCAGCTTAGCTGACACGGACAAGGGACACGGGCAGGAACGCCAGGAAGGATCGAGTGCAACCTGACGGTCGTCACGGCTGGAGACGAGTGAGTCTATCTGAGAGCACTTAACACGGCTTTGGAGCGACAGGAATCGCCACTGCACAGACCGCCAGGCCGACCAAGAGGACGCACAGTGCGAGAGAGGGAAGCCGTGGCAGACAGTGGAAGGGTGGGGACGCGTTCCACCCTTCCTCCAGCTAAGTACCCTTTCTATCCCTCTCTTAGCCAAGGAATTCTACATCAGTAACTGCAAGAACAGGCTCAATAGTTTGGATGGGGAATATTTTGAGTTGCAGTGAAACTGATTTCTTTAACCTTTGGTTACTTTATTTGTTTTAACCCGCCCTGTGTTGGCTTTTGTTTATTTGATTATAGTATTAGTTATATTTTCCCCACTAAGCCTATTTGATGTCCTGTAAGCCTAACCAGCTGAAGGCTGATGGACTAAACACACTGACGGTTACCTTGTGTTCTCCTTTCTCTTTCTAAAGTGACTGACTGCCAGTGATATTGTGGCCTGCTGCCCAGGAGCTCAGCACGTCCCTCATCCAGGAGTAAAACTCTTAACGGACTCTTAAAAGTATCTTTTATTATTTTATTGATTTTTGTAATAAAATATATTTTTAACAGAATCTCCCCTCTGGTCTCTGTTGGTTGTGGTGGTCGCTCCCCTTAGAAAACATTGTGGTCTTGCACCCTGTCTCGGTCACTTCACTCGGTGACACAGCCTTGCACACCGTCAGTTTGGCAATTTGGTGGATCGCCTGCGCAAAGATGGGTGTGGCGTTGCAGCAGGGGGAGGCGTCACAGATTCAGCTTGGCGCAGCGGAAGCTTCGTGGCAAAAAGCCTCACCGAGACTTCGCCGAAAGCCCGCCCGCCAGCTCCAACCTGGTCTACTCTTGGCATAAGGCGAATCACAGCTGGCGGATTGGCAGTTTGGCTCACCGGCACGCAGTGCACACACGTCACCAAGACCTCACAGGCAGGTTTCCACAGTTCCAGGCACATTTAAATGCAATAAATAATCACAACAAACACTTAATGCAACTTATTAAATCAACACGTGAATTTATATCTATATAGATTGTCCCGTCACATCTGACGTCAGAAAAAAGGCGGATGGCACGCGTAACGGAAACTCAGCCTGACTGAATTAACACAGCTGGAACTTGGACCTCTCGGACCAAAACATCAGTTTCATCCTAGGAAAAGTTTGGACATCTGGCGCTGCTGCTGCTGTCATCTGTCATTGGGTTGTCAAGTGACGGAATTTGCACTGTACCTCGCCTCGGCGCATTAAAGGTGAGGAGAGGAGCTCATTTGATTGGTGAAGATCTGAAGCTGTGTTAATCCCACTCCACGCCTTCTCTCCTCCCTCTTTCCCACTAGGGTGGGAGTGATGGGAGGTGTGCCTGCACTAGCCTGCGCCATGCACGAAACTTGCAAAGTCGCAAGTGCGCTGAGCCCCGATTGCGCCTGGTGTACGAAACTAGGGCCCTATGTGTTTTTGTTGAGTGGTGCTCTCAATTATTCTCAATTATTGATTGTTTATTTATTTATGTTTATTTGTCAGGACATTGACGGTGACATATGATTTAACTGTGAAGGTGAAGCCACCTGTCTGGTGGGCGTGGTTAATAAAAGAGCCCTCCTGCACGCAGCTGTGAGCAGTTGCGGTGCTGAGTGCCATGTGAGGCAAACTGAGTGTCTCTCTCATTTTTCCTTCCTTCTCCTCCGCGTTCGGTGCTGACAATGGGTTTTACACAGCTGTATGGCTGCTCTGCCAACAGTTTTGACAGTCCCTCTCCCCCATCCAATTTCTTATGTAACTTTATACACATGTTGTTCATTAGACCATTACAAGTAGGAATTATAAATATTGGAGAATCTGATAAAATAAGAAAAATTCAGACACATAAAAAAAATGAATGGTTTTATTTATTAAATGGCATGAAAACCCTCACAGACTCACTTTGACGTGCTTGTATAGTGAAGTGTGTGATTGTTGAAAACATGGTGATTGTACCATCAGTGATGGTATCTGTGTGAGTGTGTTTGTGTGTGTGTGTGTGTGTGTGTGTGTGTGTGTGTGAGTGCCATTTACAATCAGTGTTCGTGTTGTTTGTGTTAGGGGCTCTGACTCGAAACCCAGGCTGAAGGTCGGCAATCTTAATGCTCATGATTGATGATAAGGTACCATCAAGTGACAAAAGCTGTTGTCCAGTCCCCCCACAGAGGACATCCTTTCAGTGTCAGCATTAGAATTGGATCATTCCAGTCACACTTGAAAATGTACATAGGAGGCCTGATTACTCTCTGAAGTATTCTATATTATATTTTCATATGTATTGTATGTTGACAAAGTCAACATGACTGTCAAAGGGTGCAGAACAATTCTTACCTTATTCTTTATTAATGCCATATTCCCCCAAAAGCTCTCAACATCAAATGTCGCTGGGTCTTGGGGGCGTGGGAAGATCCATGAGTCCATGTATAGTCCAGGAACTCCTCAGTCGGGCCACATTTATACATAGCCAGGTATTTACAGAAACTAATAGTCCCCCCTCTGTTTTCAATTATAACGTTGTACACACCTGGGGTCCGTTTCACAAAGCAGGTTTGGTGAAAACCTTGAGTTAGTTAACCCTGAGATAAGGGAAACTCAGTTTTTTCGGTTTCACAAAGCCAGTTCAGCATAAATCTGAGTCAGTTATCCGGGTAACATACTCTGTGAACGTAACCTGCTCGCTAGCAGGTTTGCTTCACCAAACCGTGAGTTTCTCCCGACATGTCTCCGCCTTTTTCCGGAATCTGAACCAACTGTGCCGTCCTTTCATCGTCGACCTAATCGATATGGAAACAAAAGTGATTCTAGCAGCTTTGCGTCAGAAGAGAATTTTGATTACCTTTCCTTTGAATCATAGTAGATATTATTAATGATGTCCAAATGAAGCTTCTCTGTTCAACAAAGGGTTGTAGGCCGATATATTTCCATTGCTTTCAACCCTTTGTTGAACAGAGAGCACCATCTATTGGGCTCAGAAAATAAAGAAAATGCTTCACGAAGCTTCATTTGGACATCACTAGATATTATCTAAACAATATTCTCGAGATTTTCAACATTTCATATCGCGGACATAATCCGCAACCAGATTCTTTGCAGAGCTAGCGTTTTAGCGAATGGGAGAATTATGAAATGTTTAAGTACATTTCTGCGTTGAATTACCTGATAATATTTACTTAATATAAATTAAGTTTAATATGTGAAATATGATTAAAATCATATTCCTTAGTCAACCTATTTGCACAATATTCTTATGCTTAATTTTCAACTGAAGCCACTTTCTTTCTGTGCCTGGGGGGATTACACCCAATGAAAATGATAATTTATTCAATGCACTACTTTGCGCACGAAACTTGAAAAGACCAGGCGGACACACCCCGTCGGCGTGTCGCAGGTGAGCTGCGCGCACTGACTTTTATAGTGGGTCACTTCCATCGACATTGAACAAGTTCCAGATACAGAAATAAACATTCAAGGTTTTCGTCTATGGAGGACACAAGATATTCAGCCATTGTTTGTTGCATTCCAGTTGGAATTTTGCCTTGTCAAAGGTTTTCTGTATGAAACGAAAGAAAACATTGGTACAGTACTAGTGATGAATGACACCTATTTCATCCTTCGTGAGGCGTCAGAAAGGGAAGTGCAGGAACGAGTTGAAAAAGTATGAATGGGTTTTAATTCGAATGAATTTCACTTAAAAGCTACATAATACAATGAGTGTATAAATGATGTGGCATCATTTCAGGTTCTGTGACAAGGTGACGTGATAATATTAGAAAATGCAATTAAAACAAATAGGACAGTATTTCTACACAGTAGAATTACTACTTTTACTTTAGTACATGTTCTGGGTTCTTCCACTACTTGTAGTATAAGATTGAATTGAGAAAGAAAGTTTGAGAAAACAAGTGAACTCTGTAAAAGAGCTGCAGCAGGCTGTCACAGCTCTGCACAAGCAGGAAACAGATGGACGCTTTAAATGAACGGATGGGCTTTTCGTTAAGGAGACACAGTTAATGAATCAGTATTGATAAGATCTGATGGCTTTCTGATTGGATGCATTTTATCCTCAGGGATCAATGACAAATTTAGTTTAGTAACATTAATCAACAAGGCTTTGACAAAGGTGCTCTGAGTTTCACCCAAGAGCTAATTAATAAAATCACACACACACACACGTTGAACCTTAAAAGACCGTGAATATAGTTTCCCTTTCTCACTATAAACAAAGAAAACAAAATGTTCTGCATTTGTCATCTACTTAAAGATCCTGTTTTTCTCATGTTTATGCCCCATGAAGCAAATGCACAGTTGGAAAATCCAGTAATATAAACTGTTGATAAAAAAAAAAAAAGGTTTGGGCAGCTGAGAAGCCTTCACAGAAATTTAATTTCTTAACTTTTTGCTGTTGGCATTCAATTTTGATTTCCTTGTTTCATGGCAACAAGTGGGCCTTTTATGCTGGAGATGTTCGGGGAGTTTCTTCATGTAAATGAGGCGTGATTATTTCTTTCTTCTACAGGATTACAAAAATCAGTACGCTCACTTGTTCTACCTCCGAGCCTTATTCTCAAAACCAGGCATGTGCACACATAGATACAATCAGGGCTTGAGCCACCGTTCTTTGCCCTTGTAGAGACAAAGCCCCTTTTTTCTATTTTTTTTAATAAACAGATCAATTCCTGTTCATGTACAGCCTGCACTCTCCCCAGAAATATCGATTAAATCAAAATATCAGGTGCTGGCGATGCCCATAACCTCCCTACCTCAGGCCGTTCCAGAAAGTAGGTTTTCCTGAAACTCTTGGCCCTAGTTTCGTAGACCAGGCACAGTCGGCGCGCAGCGCACCTGCGCCGCCCCAACAGGGTGTGTCCGCCGGACTTTGCAAGTTTCGTCCACCGCGCAGGCTCGCGCAGGCACACCTCCGGTCTCGCCCACCAAGTGGGAAAGAGGGAGGAGAAGAAGGCGTGAGTGGGAGACGAGGAGGAGACGAGGCGTGGACTGGGATTAATACAGCCGATTCAGATCTTCACCAATCAAATGAGCTCCTCTCCTCACCTTTAATGCGTTAGGGGAGGTTCAGTGCAAGTTCCGTCACTTGATAACAGCAGCGCCGACGCTCCCACCACGTGCATCACGCGCTGTGCGTGCGTGTAGTCATAATAATTATAATGCCGATATTATATCACCATAGAAATTGTAGGCACATTTTAGGCTTTTCTATCACAAAACAGGGTCAGGACGCACAGCAGTAGACATAATAGTGGAGAATCCGGTGCCTGCACGAGCTGGCCGGGCCATTCATCATCATCATCACCGTCTTCATCATCTGCGCTCCACAGCTGCACCAGATTCCCCGTCCAACACCAGAAAGGCGGGACACCGGGACCTTGCATGCCGCTCAGACCAGCTGCAGCTCCAACTCTGGTTCCAGCTCGTGGCAAAGTTGCGCGTTTCTCCGGACACAGACAATAGGCTGCCGAGACCAGGCAAGAGCTGCTGTATTATTTTTTTAATATTTTTTCAGGCATAGACGCATTTTATTAGCAGTGGATAGATATGAAAACAGGAGAGAGAGAGGGAGGTGTTTTGGTCCGAGAGGTTTCAGCTGTGTTAATTCAGTCAGGCTGAGTTTCTGTTCCGCGTGCGATCTGACGTCAGATGTGACGGGACAATCTATATAGATATAAATTCACATGTTGATTCAATTAGTTGCATTAAATAGTGTTTGTTGTGATTATTTATTGCATTTAAATGTGCCTGGAATTGTGGAAACCTGCCTGTGAGGCCGGGTTCGGGCTGAGAATCCATGTTGATGTGTTGTAATTTTCAGACCAGTTGAGAACACTTACGGGCCCCTCCTGAAGCACTGCATGTGTGTGTGTGTGTGTGTGTGTGTGTGTGTGTGTGTGTGTATGTGTGGGCACGCACGAGCCTTTGAAAGGACACACGGCCACACACATGCAAAATTTCATGCATATGCAGTCATTCATTGTGGTTCATTGTTTTATATTACTGTTCTTTACTTAGGAAGTGTTTGCCAGTGACACTATTTGGCAAGTATGCTAGAGAGTCTCTGTTGCTTGAACCAAGTAGCAGCTTGAAATGTGTCGACTAGCTCAGCTACCTCTTGCTTGGAAGGGAATGAGTAGACTTCCAGACATTGGGTTTGGAGCCGTACTCTCCCAACGCTCTCCCACAGACCAGAAGTCTCACCCCTCCGCTTACTTCACGCGGCGGCTAGAGGAGGCTGAACATCCTTTCTGATCTGGGCCGACCACAAAAATGTGTCCTACCTCAGCTCGGCCATAAGACTGAACTCCCACAAAGCTCGCTGGGCTCTGTTCCTGGGGAGGTTTAATTATACCCTCACCTGCCGCCCTGGCTTCCGGAAGTCCAAGCCAGACGCTCTGTCTCAACAGTCATCCCCGATCCAGAGACCATCCTACCTCCGTCATTCCTGCTGAGTCCTCCAGTCCTCTCTTGTTCTCCAGTGGGGACACTGTTATTGTTTTTTATCACAAAAAATATTTACAAAACAAGAGAACAAAATAGACATGTTTACAAAAGAAAAGTTTTTGCAATATACATAGTACAAACAATATTAATAAATAGATAGAAGAGAAAATGTGAATGTAAAGAGAAGAAGAGAATCCTTTTTATTTATTGTGTTTATATTTGGATTGTCTGGCTGAGGGGGAGTGAAGAATAATTAGCTCTGGGTGTACTGCAGAAAAGGAGTCCAGGTGTTATTGAAAGCTGTCATATTGTCTTTTATGGATGATGTGAGCTGTTCCTGTTTTGCATGGTCAGCTAATAGATTGAGCCAATGTTTAGTTGCGAGTCTCTTCAGTTGAGTAAAACTGTTTACTTGGCTACAGTAAATTCCAGATTGCCATCACATTGCTAGAACTTTGCTCATAATTTTGACATCTGTGTTTATTAATATGGATCTGTAGTTGAAGCAGTGTGTATGGTCTTAATTAACAAAAAAATGGACTATCATGTTGTTACCTATAGCACTTTGATCAAAGCACTCTTATTCCTAGGGTATCTTAGCTGAACAGCTACTTATTTACTCAGACGAGGACCTTGTTTCTATTTTTTCGCTCTTACTTTATCGACAAATGTGCTTATTCTAAGTCACTTTGGACAAAAGTGTCTGCTAAATGCCCTAAATAAAAATGTAAATGGTGGGGAATTTAAAGGTTGTTGTAGATTTATGCGATTGTACTGAAAAATAAGGGTGTAAGGAGGGACAAGAGATTGTTGAATACAACAGGGTATTCAACTAATCCAGGGGATTTATTATTAGGCATGAGCAGTAGTGCTTTCTTTAGTTCATCTATGAGTGAGTGGTTTATCCAGGTTCTCTGCTTGGTTGGTATTGATTTGCGGTTGGGAGAAAAGCTGCTGCTTCTGTAGATGTAGTGTTATTGTCAGGTGTGTATAGATTGGTGTCATATTTTCTGAATGCTTCAAAACAAGATGGATAGACACCATGTATACAAGTAGAAATCTTTTGGAGTCCAATGTCAGGTAATTCAATGAATCCATTTAAATACTGACTTAGTTTTGAGAGAGTGTAGGCTGGTTACAGCTAGGTGGTGATGTTGCTGTTGTCCATTAATATAGAGTTCATCAACAGTCAGTGCAACTCTTCTCCCCTTTCCATATTATTATTATATTGTTTCATAATTGGTAACAGACTATTCCTTCTTCCCTGAATCTCCCATTGGGTATTGATTTTTTTATTCCATTGTTGGTCCCTTTGAGTTATCTTGCTCTGCTTTTTCCCAACTTCCTCTTTGTAAAGCTAGAACTTTGCTACGATGGGTCTTGGTGTGCCGGTGCCTTTTGTTTCCGCCAATGTGGTAAACTCGCTGGAAAATAATGTTTTTTTTATTGTTCCCAGCGTTCATTTCAGTGCAGTCCATGAACTATTTTACAGAGTTTTCTGTGTCTTCTTATGTCTGTTCTGGTATTGCCATGAATATGAGGTTGTCGCGCATGCTGCAGCACTGAATGATCAGGATGGTTTCTTTGCTTTTCTGCAGAAATGTTGTTGACCTGATCATCATCCTCCGTCTCATGCTCCTATCATCAATATGAGCAATATGATGTATGGCTGCAGATTAATGCAGCAGAAATATTATTCCAGAAACAGCAGAAATAATAGTAAAACACTGACAGGGAATATTGACAGACATACATTTAAATCAGGGTTTCACAGTGTGGTTAGTAATATTTGGCTTGAAGTACAGGATCTGGATAATCAGAGGAAACATGCTATAGTATGCTGACGTGAAAAGTGTCACTGTTTCACAGGAAAGTGTTCTGCTACATCTCTGAGCTACCAGTCCTTTACAAAATGTTTAGACAAGAAAACTTAGACTTAGGCAATAAAACAAACTGATTGAAATGGATTTTGGCATTGAGATTAATCTGATTGGCAGCAAAATGGTTATCTTGTTGATTTCTTAGTGTAGCCAAAGTGTCATAATACCCATAAAAAGGGGTGCCAGATTTTATAAAAGTCTGTAAGGAACCTCTTAGAGAGAACATAATCCTCTCAAGCCTAATATGCTGCAGTATCTCCTGGATCCATATATTATGCATAGGCTGGGAGGAATGTATCATTTTAAGGAGAATAAGCCTCCTGCGACTGGTGAATACAATAACTTGCCTGGTGGTACATTCATGGGCAATAAAGGTGCTTGCTAGCTTTCGGCTGGAGCATGGACTACTATCCCATTCAAAACCGTAGACTCCGACTGATTGCCATGAGCTCATTTGTTTTTCCTACCCACAACACACCTGTCCTACTACGTCACACACATTTTCCCCACCAAGCCGCCAGGGGGAGGCTGAGATTGCAACAGCCTCCTCTGTTTCTGCTGGCTGGATCTCCTGTGTCCCGGTGAAATCATCTCCCAGACTCTGCAGTGTCAACGCTCGCAACACTCCAACTAAAGGGAAGTTTTCCTCCACTGAGGTGTGTGTATCTTAATATGACGAGAAGCTGTTGATTGCTGTTCCTGTGTGATCTGTCAAGGAGCCGGATCCAGAGGGTGATGGTGGAGTGATAATGACGGCTGTACTTGTTGATGGGCCTGCATAAGATTAGCTGAAGGAAAGTTGTCACGCTAAAAGACTAGTGTGTTTTGAATTTACAGCGCTCCAAGAAACGCACTGATTTCCTCCTGTCTGTCTCTGGTAGCAGCGAAGCGGCCCCTCGGAATCCTGGGTTGTGGGTTGGAGGAAGAGCTACTCGCAAGCCCCGGAGCACACTCCTGTTACGGGTGCAAAAGGAAAAGCAGGAGCCAACTGGAGACTGGTTCTATACCCTTGGTATAGAACATTGGACAATCGAAAAGACGTTTTGCTTTTAAATAATTCTGTCTTTTTTGAGAAGCAATTATCTTGACAAACTTGTTTTTAGAAAGGGGAATAAAACATTTTTTATATGTTTTTTATAAGAATTCTTGTGTGGTTCTGCAGTGTTGGTGTGGCTGGGAATCCCAAACCTAAAATTTTATTGAAATTTACAGACCAGTAGCTCTGTTACATTAGCAAAAGACAGGACCTCACGGAGCATTCAGGCCAAGCTGTCTCCAAAACTTATTCCAGATTTTTTGCTACAAAACCGAAACCCCAATTGGGTTTCGGCAGTTGGGAGCAAACCACTGACCAGAGTGAGAGGCGTGAAGAGGACGTTTCCATCTGAGCCCATTGGGGCTTTTTTGCTCGGTGTATTATTATTGTTTATTGATGTTGCAGGCCCAATAGTATTGGAGGAAATTAGGCAATGCCAGGCGTCCTTTAGACTTGGGGAGTTGAAGGAATATTCTCCTTTTTTTTAATGTAATTTGGATTTTTCTTTTTCTGAGCGGTTTGTTTTTTCTTCTATGTTAATGTAAGCACTATGTAACCCACATTAAAAAGTGTGTTTTACATATTCTATTATTATTATTATTATTATTATTTATTATTATTACTACTACATTTCAGTAATTCATTTCTATCCTTTTAATCTCTCATCTGATTATTTTGATGTTTTTTTAGGAGGGACGTTTCTTTTAACCTTAAATTTTACAGTTTCACAGTTTGATTAACGTAAAAAAAACATCTGTATTCATCATTGTCAACAACTAAATGTTGTGTTCAACAACCAGTTAAAGAATAAAGAACTAAATGAAAAAATAGCAGCGAGAAATGGAGAGACCCACTCATACCTGATGCCTTGTCTCTGTGGGTTGCCACGGTAACAAGATATGAAAATTGCAGTCTAAACATAGACACACACACACGCACACATTTTCCACTCAGACTGGGTATGAAGCAGCTGAGATGAAGCTTTCATGATTCCTGTGGGGGAAATAAATAGTAGACTATTAAAGATAAACACAAGAAGTACACACACATAAACACAAATATAAACACAACAAATACACACACACACACACACACACACCAGTGGGTTTTATTAGTAAAGTTTGAAGGCTGAAGGTGATGAAGGCCAAAAAAACTCTGGAGTAAACTCTCCCTGTGTGTGTGTGTGTGTGTGTGTGTGTGTGTGTGTGTGTGTGTGTGTGTGTGTGTGTGTGTGTGTGTGTGTGTGTGTGAGTGTGTGTGGTGTTTCTGTGTCCTTCAGTCTGATGTAGTTCATAATATCTAATTAGTCTGTATTTATTATTATTATTATCTTTATTTTAAGCCACATCAACACTTTAAAAGTTGTTAAAGTTCTTGACAACTCTGGTCTTATTTTGATGGTTTTTTAAATGTTACTGCTGATGTCGGGAGACACAGAGACATCCTCCTTGGCCAGTGCTTCAAGGAATGTGAGCATTGATATGATAATCAATCATGGTTCAGGATTAGATGATGGAGATCTAATGTAGAAGAGTCCACATTTCCTTTTGATTTAATTATCATAAGTGGTTTCAGGGGAGACGTGGTCTTTGTGGGGTTTGGGGGCTGCATGACTGCTCTAATGGAAACGCAGCAAAGCGTGTCAGGCTGTGACCCTGCTGTCTGGTGTCAACTGACTTGTCACGTTTTTTTGCTCCACGAATACATTTATGCAATAATGTATTTCTACTCGGATTAATGTAAAAAGACCCGAGCACTTCTTTCACCACTCACCGTGTTATATGTCACATATTGAAAGACCTGCACCATTATGGCACGTACTGATGTCTGTTTCCTTAAAATGAGGGATGAGTAAACAAAGTCAGAGCAGGTCTACAAACTTCTCTCTCAAATCACTTTTTCCTGTGAGCGCATCAATTTGAACGACTTCCCTGAGAGACAGTCTGTTTGCTGATGATTGTGTCCCGTATGTGGGAGAATTTTGACACATCCAGCTACAGCGAAGAAGACATAGTGTTGGTCATCATTTGAATGATTAGAAAAGTAAAAATATTTAAATGTTTTGACTCATTGACTGAATTGTGTGGCTGTGCAGAAAATGCTATTAATGTTTTTGTCATTGTTAGCATCGCAGCAACACCCCATGTTAACAATATCATTGACACCTTTAAATTGCCTGAAGGTTTGATTGTGAGTTTGAATGCTTGTCTATCGCGTGGTAGGATTGTTAAGATCCTTTCCTTGAGTAAAAGACAAGTAAAAGTCCTGCATTTGAAAGGTTATTTGAAGCTACTATGAATAACTTTCATTTGGTGTTGATTTTGGCAGTCCCTGTGGACAAAATCCTATTATCTAGCAAACTTTATCGATAGAGCAGTAAAAATGTTTCCTATTATATTTGATGTTTCTGGATGAATATTACTGTTAATGTGTATGTTGCATATTTTTGACTGGTTTATATGTTGGCTGTTGGCTAGTTTAATCTACAGTAATCAGTGTTGGGGCTAGTTACTTTAAAAAGTAATATATTACAGATTACATATTACTCTCAAAAATAGTAATGCCTTACACTACTATATTACTCCCTGGACAAAGTAACTAGTTATATTACTAGTTACTTTTTTTCTACTTGCTCTAAAATTGCCTGAGATGCATAAGATGGAAAGAGAGCAGACAAAGGAGGAGTCTTCTTGAAGGTCTTTATTAACCCAACAACAGACTGGCCTACATGCTGTTTAACTTCCTCAATTAACATTGTCTAGTGCAAATACAAACAAGTGTACTTGTGCAATCAAATACAAAGAAATATTAACTTCCTTAATGTTTAATCAACAGTCTAGTGCAAACAATCAGTTTGATTGTAAATTTATAACAAGTACAAACAAGAAATATTAACTTCCTCAAAACATAAATAAAATCTTAAATAAAAAAGACTGGTCTTACCAGCACTGTGAAGAGGAGAGGTAAACTGTCAAAAATAAAAACCAAAACACTGCAGAGGAGAGGTAGGTTGTTGAAATTACTTTAAGCATACAACAGCTTCAAAACAAATCAATTAGACTACTACTACAACTACTGTAGTGCAAAATATGAACGTCTTAATGTGTCAGCTTATTAATTTTGGTCAAAATAATGGTTGTACCTAAGGAGGATTTTCTCAAATCGCTTGTCTCCTAACCTGTTCCTCCTCAGAGTTAAAACAAGGCTCCCCAGGCTGAATAGCCTCTCTACTGAAGCACTGGATGCTGGTGCCGTGTTGTATTTTAAAGACAGGGCCTTGATTCTGGGGAAGTTGTCTAGGACCCCCATCTCTGACCCAGACTTCAGGTAGTCCATCACCTCCCTTTCAGGAGTCGGACTAAGAGATCCTGAATCCTGCTCTCCCTCAAACACAAAGAAGTCATCCTCGCTGCTGCTGGAGGCTGGACTTAGCTGTAGAGGCCTGACCTCCTGCTCCTCATTGTGGGGGGCAGCCACGGGGGCTACACAACACTCTGTTATCAGCAGAGTCCTTAGGTCCTCTCTCCTGGTCCCTTCCCTCAGCCACCGCATCTTAAACTTGGGCAGAGTGACAGCAGCCAGAGAGAGCCTCCCTGCTGTCCAAAACAGAGGTGAAGCGGGTTTTGACGGCCTGTGAGAAAGAGATTTCAAAATTAGATATTTCTCTTAAAAAGGACAAAACATGTTTTTCTGTGTAAGGAGTTGACAGGTGAATGATGCAACAGGCATATTGACTATACCAGGTCTTCAAAAACACAGTACCAGTATACAAATCTTACATTCTCTAAGAGCAGTGTGGAATTTAGAAAACTGTGATACTGGAAGGATGTGCAATTGTGTATCTGACAGGTTTCTCTCATATCACACAAAGTTCTAGTCAGTAAGTCTCACACACACAAACACACACACAGTACACACGGCTTACCTGCACTATGACATCAGGCAGATCTACCGTCAGCTGAGAGAGGCCAGCACGCAATGCCAGGGTCTTTGACATCAGAGACTCCAGAATTTCCAGCCGTCGAACGAGGTTTTTTGCAGAGCGGTGCCTTCTTCAGGACGCGAGCTAGCAGCAGCAGCAGCAGCAGCAGCAGCAACATGCTCCGGACTTGTTGACTCTTCCATTTTTTACCCATCTGTCCTAGCGGGTGCCGCTGGCGACCAATTGGTGATGGTAAATGATACCTCGTGTCAAACCCCAACCAATCACTGATCCATTCACGCCCCCCCCTCCCCCTCCCTCCCTCCGTGCTGTTATGTGTGATGCGTGTGTGGTGAAGTAGCTGGTAGCTACTAGCAAATGTAACGCAAGTAACGAGCCCGGAAAATTGTAATATTATTACTATTTTCAGTAGAGTAATGCCTTACAGTACTAGTTACTTGAAAAAGTAATCTGATTACAGTAACGCGTTACACCCAACACTGACAGTAATGCATCATATTCTATAAGATCGAAGCAGCATGGAAGCATCCTGTAAATAAACATGGACACTAAACTAACCACACAAGCACTACATCCTACAACTGCACACGCAAAACATGAACAGAACATCAGTAAAACACAGACCCGTCCATAACGTAGTCCCATGAGCCTTCACATTCCTCCAGGGTGGGACAGTTCATCGAGGGCTCACCTGCATCCCGCCACCTGCTACAGTACTTTGGATGCACTTGTTCCCACAACACACTGCTGTCTGTCTGCAAGCTGTGACATCCATCAGCTCGGCTGGATCGGGAGCTTTGTCTCTGTGACGTCACGGCAGATAAAAAAAACTGCAATTTCTACAACTGAACAAAAGTCTAAATGTGTTTTTTTTTTTGTGTGTGTGCGCTCTGATACATTATGACTCTCCTCGAACTATAAACGAAGCCCATCATTGGTTGATTCATCAATGTGATTGTCTTTCACCATTGTGGATTTGAAGAAATACTTGGTCTACAGTGTGTGTGTGTGTGTGTGTGTGTGTGTGTGTGTGTGTCTGTGTGTGTGTGTGTGTGTGTGTTTTGGCATCAGAAAGCAAACCTCAAAGTGTGTTCAATTCAGGCCTCATTACACACAAACACACACACACCCATCTTCCCTCTCTGCTGCATTTCACCACTTTCATTTCTTCCTCCTCTCAACCGGAAAATCCATTCAATCTTTTTCAGTCGGTAGATTTTCAGGATGTACAGTGAAATTCAACAGTCACTGAGAATTCAGTTCATTTGTATTGGCAAACAAGTCGCATACAAAGTATTTTTTTTATATCCACAAATTGCATTTTCATATTCTATGTAAATGTGAATAAAACAAACATTGGGAACAACTTGAAAACGACCGTGTTTTTCTTCCGTGGGCTTCAGACGACAAACACTGTATCGCCCACTCTTCAGCTTCCTACCGCATGTGTTCGTGTTTCTGGGTAAGAAAAAATAAACAAGCTTCAAGATGACGTTAAAGGATTTATTCTACCCAGGAGAATCATACACCACTGCAAAACAAAGCTGTGAACTCAAACAGGAAACAAAATCCTGACGCAGGAAGTATTCAATGAACTTTGCTCCGAGTCTGCTCAGCAGGGTTTTACGTCGATGTCAACACTGTCCAACCAAGACAGTCCGGTGACATTGTCATAAAGAGCCAAAGTCAACATTGGGAGGAGGTGGGAATGGAAACATCAAAATTCCACACAGTTTTTTTCCTGTTTGCTACCGACAGTCATCAGTGGTTTCTTTAAAGGCCAGACACTCCAGGCAAGAACATGCATTTTTCATGCTCAGGTCAACTTTGAGATTTTGGTCTATTTCACTTCAATAGCACGCCTTCCTTCAGACTAGTAGGGAAAAAATATCCAAATTATATATTTAGCCGTTTATTTCACTACTTAGTCTATTTGCATCTGTAGAGTTCTCCTAAAATCACCAACAATTACAATAACATTTCAGAAATCTTAATGTCAGTTATCAACAGTGGAAGTTTCATGGTGGTATCTTTTAGTTAATTTCTTTAGTGACAAAATGTTTGTAATTTAACATTCCATGTATTTCAAGGTCGTTTGCTCTAAATTTGTTTTTTTCTCAGACACTGATCTCCACTTACTTCCACCAAACGTTCCACTTTCATTCCCATCTATATTCTGAAGATTTTTACGGAGTGGTTAGTTCATATATCATTCATAGGCTCATTCAAACATTTATTCCTCAAAACATACTACATTTATTTTTGTGACTGTTGATGGTATTGATGGGATTCATGGATATATCTGAAATTCATCTGTAAAAACCCTTGAAAATCATGTCAGCAAAATAAAAAGATATTTTGAACCTTGCTTTTCTGATATCTATTTTAATAATGGATGCATCTTAGCACGTATTTAATAAAATGATGCTCAATTTGCATATTTAAACACAACACTTGTGTTAGAATGGGCTTTTACTTTGTTCATGTGTACACAATTTGTACGTTTTCACCGAACTCATGTAACTTACTGGTTGCTTTCACTTTCTTAGAGCAGTGTGACATGTTAACCTGATAAGCAGGAACCCGTTGAATCTTCAAGGCCCTCTTTGATCTGTCAGTTAGGTTTGCTAGAATAGATACACGCCTAAAGGACAACACCCATACATGTTTCATATTACATTCCTATAAGTTCATGTCAGAGATAACTGACCAGCGCCGCCATACTTGACCTGAACAAATAATATATCTGTGAACTGAAGAGTTTATCCTTGGGCTTCCAACAAAAGAGCCGGGGGTTAATACTTGTAACAGAAATTATTTTTTTTACCTTGTCGTTTCTCTCCTCAACCATGATGATCGCTCCCTTCTTGGAACCCTAACTTCAAAGGTCCACTAACCTTAACAACTAACCCTCAGCATTTATATCAACCACAAGACACAATTTATGCTTCAAATATTTTTGTGCATTAACTGACAGTACCTCTCATCATTAGAGCTTCTATGTGTTGTAGAGACAGACAATATTTTCTTATGAGTCATCTATTGAATTTTGAGGAATCCGTTTCCTGCCACTAGCTGGAGTCATGGTAGTAAAAGGCTCAGAAAAAGTCTCCCAGATGACCTCCTCCCTTGCTGCCTTCCCAAGCTCCTCCTGGGATCCAGAGACGCTTCCAGGCCTGATGGGATAAGAAATCCCAAAGGTGTGTTCCGGGTCTGCCCCGGGGTCTCCCCCCCAGTTGCCTGTAATACCTCCACAGGGAGACGTCTGAAGGGAATCCGGATCACAAACCCAAACCACTTCCAGTGGCTGCTTTTTATCAGAAGGGGAAAAAATAAATTCCATCCATCAATTAGACACAACTGCTGGATGTCTGTAAAATGTGTATGAATTAGTAGTAATTAGTTAATATTATTATTAATATTATTATTATAATGTATGTATTCATTTGCATATAGTGTGTACCTTTTTTCAATGCTGCTCTTTTCTGCCCTTCTTTGCCTTTTCATATAAAGCTGACGTTGAAAGATATTTCCAATATACTTCTATTGTCCTGTACTACCGGCAATAAATGGAATCTGATCTAAATTTAGCTTTAAGTGGTAGTAAATGGTCAGAGAGCTGGAAGTGGCGAACATCCTGAGCTGAGGATGGCTCCAGCATTTACGTAGACTTTCTTGTTAAAAAAAGGCCGCCATCTTTTGGATAAGTTGATGCACTTCTCAGGGCATGGATAAATAACAGAAACAACAGGCTTCTCATGTTCATTTGGTTCTGAATTCTGAACCAGCACTCTACAGCCACCCTGTAGACCAGACTTACTTATTTACACACTGCCTGAACATGGGATTTACTGACCCTGAAAGCACTCGCTTCCCTGGGAGGAAATCCTGCACCGGCACTGCTCTTTGGCCCACAGTGCTCACAGTGAGGGCCCTAGTTTCGTAGACCAGGCGCAGTCAGCATTCAGCGCACCTGTGCCGCGCCGACAGGGTGTGTCCGCCTGGACTTTGCAAGTTTCGCCAAGCTGAATCTGTGTGCGCGGGTCGAAACTTGCATTGCGCCGGCTCCGCCGCCCTGCGCTGCACCACGAAACTAGGGCCCTGAGTCTTCAAAGTCTCCACAACCACTGGCTAGTTCTGACAGTTTTTCAACTTCATGGGCCCTAGTTTCGTGGCGCAGCGCAGGGCGGCGGAGCTGGCGCAATGCAAGTTTCGACTTACGCACGGTCAGGTTGGCAGTTTGGTGGATTGCCTGTGCCAAGATGGGGGAGGTGTCACAGATTCAGCTTGGCGTAGCGGAAGTTTCGTGGCAAAAAGCCTCGCCGAGACTGCGCTGAAAGCTCGCCAGCTCCAACCTGGTCTACTTTCGGCGCAAGACGTAAATAAAGTCCATTCATTCAATGCGAATCACAGCTGGCGGAGTGGAAGTTTGGCTGACGGCGCACAGTGCGTACACGTCACCTGGACATCACAGGCAGGTTTCCACCAGTTCCAGGCACATTTAAATGCAATAAATAATCACAACAAACACTATTTAATGCAACTAATTGAATCAACACGTGAATTTATATCTATATAGATTGTCCCGTCACATCTGACGTCAGATCAAAGGCGGATGGCACGCGTAACGGAAACTCAGCCTCTCGGACCAAAACATCTCCCTCTCTCTCTCCTGTTTTTTATAATATCGGCATTGATATTATTATAATACGCGCGCACAGCGCGTGATGCGCGTGGTGGGAGCGGCGGCGCTGCTTCTGTCATCGGGTTGTCAAGTGACGGATCTTGCACTGAACCTCCCCTAACGCATTAAAGGAGAGGAGAGGAGCTCATTTGATTGGTGAAGATCTGAATCGGCTGTATTAATCCCAGTCCACGCCTCGTCTCCTCCTCGTCTCCCACTCACGCCTTCTTCTCCTCCCTCTTTCCCACTTGCGCCGGTGGGCGAGACGGGAGGTGTGCCTGCGCGAGCCTGCACGGTGCACGGAACTTGCAAAGTCCAGGCAGACACACCCCGTCGGTGCGGCGCAGGTGCGCTGGAAGCTGTATGCGCCTGGTCTACGAAACTAGGGCCCTATGTCACACTTAGGAGGAGGATAGTACTTTAATAAGATTAGTTTGTGCAAAAAAAATAATTAAAATATTAGCAGTTGCACTTTAAACAGGCTGATTAAGCAACCTCTTTGGCTAAGACAGCCTGAGAGAGACGTTTACTTAATTTTTGTTTTTATTATAAAAGTACCGGTCCAGAGAGATTGCCTAGTGTGAGGGTGCCCTTAAGGGCTTTTGTAACTCTTTGACTTTGTGGCCTTATTCTGTCTTACTAGCACCTTTGTGTGTTTGAGGAAATAATTTGCTTTGAATTTTTGCATATTGATAAACTCAACGCCACACAGTGAAAAGGTGTGCAAACTCCCTGATTTCAGAGTATATCTGAGTATCTGAGTATATCTGATTTGATAGATTATGTTGAGACAAAGCAAAACACTATGAGTAACACCTCCTGATAACGGCTTGATTTTTTTTCTACTTTTTCTAAGAAAAAGAGTGGATGATGGAAGGCAACTTCTTCCAGTAAACATCCAGTGGAGCCAGGGGTATCATTGAGCTGATGAAATGTATGCGAGGAAATACATTCTTCTTGATGACTGAAAGTCATTATCTATGTCATTCAAAGCTGAAATTACACACAACAGGGATATTAAATGGAGGTGTCTGTTGGCTGAGTTTTACTACAAAAATACTTCCAAAAGCAAACAAACAAACAATTTAAGGCTCCTCTGGATTCCATGATAAAACGGTGATTTTATTCATAGCCTTTTCGAGTTTTGTGTGGTCATGTAAGCTGCACAGAAGAACCAATTTGGAAATACATTGAAATGTAAGTGATACCTGGGCCAGCATCACCCGACACCCCCATACACACATACACACACACACACACACACACACACGTATGCTCAAAGGAGAAAAAGCAAACCAAGACCAAAAAATGATAACAAAAAGGTTGTCCGCCTTGACCACCATGGATCTTTCCTCCTCCAAAAAAACTGGAGAACCTACACCACCATCCCTACAAAAACAGTATACCAGTGACCGTGAAGGAACAGGCGTAGTCACTCCACCTTCCAGTTAAGATAAATGTTTCATCTAAACAGTAGGGTAGTGAGCCGAGCAATATGAAAAAGGAGTCCCATAACACTATTGGCCGATAAAAGGTTCAGTTTACTGGGTTGGGGAGCATTGCTCCAATGCCAAAAAGTAAATGGCATAAAAAAGAAAGATTGACATATTATTTATGTTTCACTTGATCAAATAAAAGACAGAAAAAGGAAAACAGAAAGGTTCCAGTCATGGCTGTAGTTCAGGGTTTAGTATAGTTCTTGGAGTTTATTTAAATGGCTCTTGTGGGGAGAGAGAAAAAAAGCACAGTCTCCAGGCCTTTGCACACTCCGTGTCTCCGAGTCCGTTTTCATGAAATGTGTTTTTTTTCCCATCTGCCATCCGATAAAATTCATTGTGCACAGAAAACTTTCACACTGAGCCTGATGCGTTTTTTTAATAGATTGCGAAAATTCATCATCCAGCAGTGAGGACGATTTTGTGATCGTCTCATTCAGGATGGATTCAGGTGTCGGTGGTCCTGTTTGGGACCACTAAACTACTGGGACCGCACATCAGAAAGAAGACCACCGATCTCTGCAACCCAACTGACCAACGTGAAGTTGTATTATTTTTTTAAGGTGCGACTATTTTTGAAAAAAAAAAAAAAAACGGGCTCAGTGTCCAAAGGCCTCAAGTCTTATTTCAGTTTAGTTTAGCAACCTTTTATGGAGTTTATTAACATTTGTACTAATTTTTCAGCCTGCGGACCTAATTCAGTTCCTGAAAGGTGTAGGTGCTGCTTCCCCAGGAGAGTTCGATTGTAGAGTAGGAAAGCCTTTTAGTGCTGAACTCATGTTTCACTTTCTAGCACGCTTTGCAATGCTTCATTGTGGCCTTGCTGTAATTTGCCAGCACCTCTACAGCTCATTAATTAACACACTTTATTACTTGCCAACACTTACTTTAACCAGACAACACACTTTCCTGTTTAACAGGGGTTAACTGCTGCACTCTTTATTTTGGGCAGTTGCCAGGCATCGAGCAAGGTTCCAGGAAGCTACCACCGAAAAATGGCAAATATGTGTTTTTCACACTTAGGGCCCTAGTTTCGTAGACCAGGCGCAGTCAGCTTTCAGCGCACCTGCGCCGCGCCGACGGGGCGTGTCCGCCTGGACTTTGCAAGTTTGGTGCACCGCGCAGGCTCGCGCAGGCACACCTCCCGTCTCGCCCACCGGCGCAAGTGGGAAAGAGGGAGGAGAAGAAGGCGTGAGTGGGAGAAGAGGAGGAGACAAGGCGTGGACTGGGATTAATACAGCCGATTCAGATCTTCACCAATCAAATGAGCTCCTCTCCTCACCTTTAATGCGTTAGGGGAGGTTCAGTGCAAGATCCGTCACATGACAACCCGATGACAGAAGCAGCGCCGCCGCTCCCACCACGTGCATCACGTGCTGTGTGCGCGTATTATAATAATAACAATGCCGATATTATAAAAAACAGGAGAGAGAGAGGGAGATGTTTTGGTCCGAGAGGCTGAGTTTCCGTTACGCATGCCATCCGCCTTTGATCTGACGTCAGATGTGACGGGACAATCTATATAGATATAAATTCACGTGTTGATTCATTAGTTGCATTAAATAGTGTTTGTTGTGATTATTTATTGCATTTAAATGTGCCTGGAACTGTGGAAACCTGCCTGTGAGGTCTCGGTGACGTGTGCGCACAGCGCGCCGGTCCGCCAAACTTCCACTCCGCCAGCTGTGATTCGCATTGAATGAATGGACTTTATTTACGCCTTGCGCCGAAAGTAGACCAGGTTAGAGCTGGCGAGCTTTCAGCGCAGTCTCTGCGAGGCTTTTTGCCACGAAACTTCCGCTACGCCAAGCTGAATCTGTGACGCCTCCCCCTGCTGCGCCGCCACACCCATCTTGGCGTAGGCGATCCACCAAACTGCCAAACTGACTGTGCGCAAGGCTGGGCGGGTCGAAACTTGCACTGTGCCGGCTGCGCCACCCTGCGCTGCCCTGCGCTGGTCTACGAAACTAGGGCGCTTAGTGTGTAAAATTAAAAATTAAATGTAGATGTTGGTAGGTAGATTTTTTTAACCAGACAGAGCCAGGCATATTGTTTCCCCCTGCTTTTAGCTTTTGTGCTACACTAAGGTATCCAGCTGCTAACTAACATCAGATATCAATGTTCCATTATTTAATCACTATTAATCTTCCATTTCCACAAATAAACATGACACTGTAGAGATGAGGAGGGCAAACAGACCCAAACAGTCACATATTATAACAAATTTTGTAATTTCTCTCACCCTCTATCACTGCTGATGATGTGTGTCAGTTAGCATATCGGTTAAGTAGCCCATGGTACAATCTGAAGGAGCTCATCCATTTAAAACCTATTACACACAAATTACATTACAAAGGTCATTAAGAATATATTAGAGGTGTCGATGTCGTTATAAATTCACAACATGTTAGAGAAGTCATTAGGAAATGTGGGCCAACACACCCACACACACATAGGGAGGTTATTAATGTCACTCATGAATGAAGCCGACAATCCAAAATGACAAAAGCAAGGTCTGGGTGTGATGGATGGATGGACTCAAGTGTGTGTATATGTGTGTGTGTGTGTGTGTGTGTGTGTGTGTTGTGTGTGTGTGTGTGTGAAGCTGTAGCGCTAAGGAGTGTTAAGGCCTCAAACACCTTTAACATGTCGTGCTTAGTGATGCACAGTAAAAGTGATCCACAGACCGAAACACGTCTTTGATAAACTCTTTAAGAAGGTTTCATGTTACCAGACAGCAAGCAGAAACATGAAGCCAAAGCGTCTTAAATTTGCATTCTCTCTACTGGCCATCAGCAGGCAACTCTGGTTACAAAAATAAGTCTGATTGTGTAGAAGTCAATGAGAAAATGAGCCTACTTCTCACTTCATTTATTATCTCAGTAAACATTTTAAAGACCCCCTCCCGGCATGTTTTTAAGTATATAAAAATAATCTGCAATGCCTAATATTTTGTTTAACATTGTTTCCCCAAATAAAAGTTTAAAAAAAATTCTGAAATTGGGCTCTACATCCACTGCTTTGTCCTCATGGAGGAATTCTGAGACACTGAATATTCATGATATGCAAATACCACAGGCCGCGCGCCTCGACCACCACAGCTGCTTGCGCTCATGCTCGCGCTTCTATGTGACCGGTGGACGAACGACAACAAGACGGCTAGCGGAAACATCGCAAGATTCAGCCGGGGTACTATGAACCGACACGACGATGGATGCTTCCAATCGGGATGCCCAGACTAGAAGGTGCGAAACGCGGAATGCTGCACCACCGGCGGGGGACGGAGCCCCCTGGCCACAGCGGGCGCACATGCGGGCGCCTCAGGGAACGACAGTGATTGGTTGGGTGTACTAGAGATGTACATAATCTTGCTTGCCAGGATTCGTTTGAATTTTCAAATTTCACAGAGGTGCACAGAAATCTCCTCCTTCAGGAGAGGAATGTGAAAACACCTCTAGTGACAAAATCTGCTCAGATGCAAGTCACTATTTCATTTCATTTCATTTATTTATTTATTGAGTTGGGACAATGCACATTCATCAACATTGATGCCTTAAGCGTCAGTGTAAATGCGCCGGACTTAGCATAACTATAGTCAGTGTCAGACATTTTAGAGGACAGAAGAATAAGAAAAACACATTTTTGAGTGGAGGGGGACTTTAAACATGAGTGTATGGTCTCAATCTCTAGTTTCAAGTCTTCAATCCAGCATGATGTTCATTTAGTACGTTACGGTCCATTTAGAGTCCAACAGACCAGAAAGCAGGGGATGCTTTAGGGCGGGGCTACCATGTGATTGACAGGTCGCTACCATGCCATTGGCCGTCTGGGAGTTGTCCGTCTTACGATCTTTGCCCTTTCACAGGAAGTTTTCACTTCATGGATGTTAACTGGAAATTTGTTTTGGTTGTATTCAACGTTGGTTTGCTTAGCTCCACCAGTTCATGTCAGTTCTGGTTACTAAAAGTAAATAAATAACTACTGTGGCCAAAACCAAGATGACAAAAAAAAAAGATCCAAAACGTAGTGAACACGAACAGAGAGAGACCATTAAAATGGACTCCAATTCTGAGTCAAGTCTCAGTTACAAAGACAAGTGACATCTTCAAAAACATATGACAATAGGAATGTACAAAATGTCAAACTGGTTTACCTGCTTAGAGAGGTGTAGAAGCACTGAAGACAAAATTCCTTATCTTGAGCTGCAACACCATAGAGCTACGGTCTTGTACAAGAAACAGCGAACATTTTCATTGGACCTTTGAGGACGTCTTTATCCAAAGTTGGTGAGTTCCAGTCGGTGTTCAAACAGTCATCAGTGGTCGTGGTTACACTTGTCTTTTCAATGCAACTATATTCATCTGATCGTACCAGGATACATGTTATTGTAATGTCTGTACAATCAGTACTAAGTTCAGATCTTGCTCATTTTCAGATCAGATGAGCCAGACCACAGTCAGGTTGGGACAGCATCTGGATACAATTCTTAATTATCAAACATAGGTATCTTGCTGCTGATGTAAAACTAACATTTCCCAATATCCCTGCTTCAAAATAAATGCTTTTAAGTAATGAAATTACAGGGAACATTTTGTGCAAAGAACTAAATGTGGAAAATGTTTATTTGCGTAGACATTTGTAGCTATTCTTCAATAAAGTAAGTCTCTTAACACTGTAGTTAGGAAGAGTAAGCACCAACAATAACTGGGGATTTTATTGTGAAGAATTTATTTGTAATAAAATGTGTTTATCCACAGTTGCTCCTTTAACCATGAACTATATTTAAGGCAGGTTGCAGGTTGTTAAATTGAGTTCTAATCCGGTGCATCCGGTTGCAAAAGTTGCACTGAAAAGACGATAGTCATCACGGCCAGTAACATGAAGGGTACAGACTGTACAGGCAGCCTGCTCTCCTAAAAATGATCTTCCCACACAGCAAAACTGCATTGTGAACTACATTTAGAGGGAAAACCTATTTTGTCGCGAATTGTGCTTCTTTTGTGGCGTCTGTGGAATCCTGGATAGGGAGGACGTCGGGTTGATGGATGATGATTTTTATGAAACATAAGTAGTAATAATAATAATGGTAATAATAGCCAATAATACCAGTTATACAGTTTAGAAATACTGTATTGTGCATATAAAGATGTTTAATAATAATATTGTAACGTCAAACTTGAATTTCTTTTTTTAGCATCAACATGTCAGCTGCCAGCTGTTTGCTGACTGAAGAGCAGTTTCTGTGCGGCATCTGTCTGGATGTGTTCAATAATCCAGTCACGTTACCATGTGGGCACAACTTCTGCCAAAACTGCATCACGCAGCACTGGGATAGCAGCTCCCAGTGTCGGTGCCCGTCGTGCAAGGAACTTTTCTATAAAAGGCCTGAACTGCGAGTCAATATTTTCATATCTGAGATGGCCGCTCAGTTCAGAGAGTCAGCTGGAAGGAGCAGCTCAGACAAACAAGCTGCTGAACCGGGAGAAGTTCCCTGTGACGTCTGCACTGAAACCAAGAGAAAAGCTGTGAGGTCCTGCCTGGTGTGTCTGGCCTCCTACTGTAATGCTCACTTGCAGCCGCATCTGACAGCTCCACGCCTGAAAAGACATCAGCTCACTGACCCTGTGGAGAACCTGGAAGGCCGGATGTGTACGATACACGATAAACCTATGGAGCTCTTCTGCCAAACTGACCAGACTTGCGTGTGCATGCTATGCCCACTTTTAGACCACAAATCCCATGAAGTGATTCCGCTGAAGGAACAATTTGAGAAAAAGAAGGCCGAGCTGGGGAAGAGAGGAACCGAAATTCAACGGATGATCCAGGAGAGACGGCTGAAGATCCAGGAGATCAAACGCACTGCAAAGCTCAGCGAGGAAGTTGCAGACAGAGAGACGGCTCATGGGGTTCAGGTCTTCACCGCGTTGATACAGTCTTTGGAAAGAACCCGGGCAGAGCTCATCAGGATGATTGAAGTGAAGCAGAAAATGACCGAGAATCAGGCAAAAGGCTTCATCCAAGAGCTGGAGCAGGAAGTCTCTGAGCTGATCAGGAGACGGGCTGATGTAGAGCAGCTCTCACACTCCAAAGACCACCTCCACTTCCTGCAAAGCTTTACATCCCTGAATACTCCTGCACTCACCAAGAACTGGACAGAGATCAGCGTGTATCCACCATCATTCGATGAGATGGTGAGGGAAGCGTTGGATCAACTGAAGGAGACCCTTGGTAAAGAAATGAAAGAGCTGCTCTGCAAGGCTGAACTGAACAGGGTCCAGCTCTCCGCTGTGGATGTGACTCTAGATCCTGATACAGCACATCAAGCTCTCATCCTGTCTGATGATGGCAAACAAGTACATCATAGTGTAGTGAAGAAGAATCTCCCAGACAGTCCTAAGAGATTTAATCCTAGTTGTTGTGTGTTGGGGAAACCAAGTTTCTCTTCTGGAAGATTTTACTTTCAGGCAACGGTTAAAGAGAAGACTAGGTGGACTTTAGGAGTCGCCAAAGTATCGATCAAAAGAAAGGGGATAATCCCACTGTGTCCAGACAATGGCCACTGGACCATATGGTTGAAAAATGGAGATGAATATGCTGCTCTTGTTGGCTCTCCTCTACAGCTCTCTCTAAATACGAAGCCACAAACGGTGGGAGTGTTTGTGGATTATGAGGAGGGTCTGGTCTCCTTTTATGATGTAGATGCTGCAGCTCTTATCTACTCCTTTACTGGCTGCTCCTTCACTGAGAAACTCTACCCATTCTTCAGTCCTGGTCTCAATAATGATGGCATCAACTCCACACCTGTGATCATTGCTAGCGTCGTTAAGTGATTTTTAAAACATTTGTTTCTGGGTTTTAGGTGATTCAAATTTTGCAGTGTCATTGTCCTGAAAGGTGCCTTGTAAAAATTATATTTTTCTCATAGACTGTATAAAAAAGTGCATGTAGTCATAATAACGTCCTCGTTGGTTTCTGGACTAGGGTTTGAAGCCTTGAGTTTGGCCTTCGCCATCTTAGTTTTTGTCTGACACCATCTCGGCTTTTTGTAACCAGAAGAGGGGTTTATTTTGTTTTCACAATCTGGTAAAAACTGGACAACTCACAGACTGGTGGCAACCTGTCAATCACAAGATTGTCCCAAAGCATACCCTGCTTTATGGTCTATTCAAGAAGACTTGAAACTAGTGATACACCTTAAATTCATGTTTACAATGTTTATTGAGGTAATACATCAAATGAAAAGTAAGATAATTTTCACTTTTTCACTTCTATACAATGAGACGTATTTCCCCCTGAAAGAATGCATGTTCATGCATTGTTAAGTCTGGTTGAAGAGGACTCAGGTAAATTTTCCCCCTTGGTACGATTCTGTTCAGCAGATCTGAACACCACAATTTGAAGCTTCTCCAGTCTAAAACAAATTGCACAGTTCGATTGGAAACGGTCTTGGCCCAGGTAGAAATTGATTCTGGAATGTGATCCAACCTCGATGTCTGTGATGGTTCTCAGTCCAGGCCATGGTACTCTTTAGAAGCTGTATTGTAGGCATCTGGACTGCCTTTAGTTTTTTTTTAAAGATGTTTTGCCTTTCGTCCTGTCCAGGGTGTACCCTGCTTCGCCCAATGATAGCTGGGATCGGCTCCAGCCCCCCCGTGACCCTGAATACAGGATAAGTGTTAGAAAATGGATGGATGGATAGATGTTTTGCCTTTCATCCAAGAGGCTTGGATGTGGGGAGTTTAGGTATTCAACCTCTTGTAGGGTCTTGAATACTGTGAGAGATATGTGACTCCTGGACCCACCCAGCCCTTGTTAGGGTCAAATGAGTTTGAGTGTGGATGGTTGTTAATTTGTGGACTGATCTGAGACCTACTGTATGCGGCTGATAGGTTACGTCTTAAACCAGGTCTTCTGTTCAGAGATGGTCATTCCAGGTCAACAAATATGGCTTCTTTAACTCTTTTCTAATATCCTCACTGCCAGAATGTGAACATTGGTGTCCTCAAAGAGGAGAATCCCTTGTCCTTATGATGGAGATGGACTGTTGAGTCCTGACCTGAGGAACTCACTCTCCTGTGTTGTTCCAGTCACTTGTGCGGTGGTTGTTTAGTTTCCCCTATGTACACACCACATACATCACATTGTTCAGATGGTTTCTGGGTATCTTGTCCTTAGGGTGGAGACGCGCACAGGGATGTGGTTTGGAGACACCTACAATGTTTGGGATGACAATGTTGGTGCATTTTTTGTTGTTATTTTCTTCTCCATACATGTTATCTATCTCTGATATCAACCATACACCGTTCAAACACTGACATGTCAGTGTCCTTCCTAATGACAGTCACGAACAGAACTTGTGAAAAAATAGTTTTTTTCCCTTGTGCAGCATAAAGTAAACAGCTTATATTTAGCTGCGAAACCCTGTTCAATAAAGGAATGTTAATGGAAGGAAGCCTTGTGAGTTTGTTCAGCGTGACTTTTGCAGTTGTCACATTCATCCACTGCAATAAGACTCTTGTTTAAAGCTGTCAATCTGCTGCTCACTCTTTTGTTGGAAGCTGGAAGTGCCACATTTCTCTCTGCATCATCACTGCTGTAGTAAATCACATTTACAGGCAACGGACACACCTGCAAGTCAGCCTATTCACTTCGGGGACAGCTATAGGGGAATTTGCAGCACACATTCCTGAACTCATTGTTGCTACAGTGTACTAGTTTTAGCTGTGGTAGAGAAATCAGTTTTAGACAAGAATACACTTAGTTGCAGTTTTACAAACAAACACATTTACTAACTGTTTTATAACAAGGTTATAAGGGTATTTGAGTATCACAACATGTCATGCCTAATAAATAATAATAACCACAGTAACTTGTTCAGCTGAAGGAAAGAGCCACAGTTAATTCAGTCATGAATAATTTAATTATTTGCACCTTTCCTTTTCCTACTGTGACGTGTCAAAATATCCTCCATGATGAATGCCTGACAGGCTTATTTGTAAAGAAATATATTATAGATAATATATAAAATATAGTTTGTTTTTCGTTTGTCTGGCATAAAAGTGAGCTACAGACTCCTACAGTACTACAGTGACGTGCCAAACAAATTATTCTGAGACTTGGTCTGTGCTGAAAATACACCAAAACCAAAACTATTTTCTAAACCATTCAGAAAATTGGCAAATCATGAAGATGATAATATGCAATTTGATCAGTCAGTTACTTACTTACTTACTTACTGAGTCAGCTGCAGAGCCCTCTAAGGTCCAGCCAAAAACACATTGGCTTGGAATGTGAAAAACAACAGCAGATTAATTGAAAATTTCAAGAAAATCGTTAACTTTGGTATAAAAGCGTGACATTTGGCATAGATACTCTCTAAGGGTCACTTTTTGGGAAAAAGTCGTTAGCCACCCAAAAATTCAAAATGGCGGCCATTTTTTCAAGATGGCCGGTATTTCTGTCAAATGCTCATTATGGCGATCGTTCAAACTGTGATGTTGGCATAACATTTTGTGAAAATACTCTCTTAAGAATGTTTTTTTGGAGAACAGTGCTTGGTCCTGAAAAATATCAAGATGACAACCATTTTTCAAGATGGCCGCCATTTCGCTTTAATCCTTACATCAATTTATCAAATGGTGATGCTATCATCAAGACTGGTACAAATGTTCTTAAAGGAACATTCTCATGGAAAAAGGTGTGTGCCACTCAAAAATTCAAGATGGCGACCATTTTCAAGATGGCCACCATTTCTGTCAGAGCTCAATGTAATGTGTTAAGGAAGGTTTTGTTTAATAGAGGGAATGTCATTTCACAACCAGGGCACACTGGTGACTTCACTGCTGTGGAACTCAGCATGGGGTTCAGTGTCAGCTGATCTAGTTTAACTTAGACTGTAGTTCTTGACTAGTAGTAATAGTATAGCTAAGGTTAGTGTCCCAAATGTTGTCTAACAGCCCCTCATCAATTAGCTAGTATTTTATGTAGTTAGATAGCTGCACCTGAATTGACAGGTTGTGCTAGCGCGGGAGAGCCGAGCCAAGGGTAAACGGGGCAATACATGTCCTGTTCATGTATGCTTACCCGGAAGGTGTACAGATCACACAAGACTTAAATGGCACTGAATGAATGATCGGGCTAGGTGTAGGTTACCCAAACCTAGTTGTGTCCCATACATAAATGTGTACTATGTCTGTGATTCAGGTGGTAAAAGGATAACCCCTCGGCCTTAATCATACAACAAACCCCCAAAATGTTAAATTAAAGCCCCATGTCAACCAAGAGGCCAACTGATTGGATGAAATGTTGTCTTTGTCAGACAGACACAAAGCGACCCCTCCAATCACCATCGACCCATCATGTTTCTCAACATGATGCCTATAAAATTATTGCCACCAACATTCCACACTTTCACAAGATCAACAAAGCCAATGACCCTGGACCTGGAACAATTGGATGAAGGTGGTGGTATAGAAGCTGCTTTGAGAAGGAATCAAGCAAAGGAACATGATTTTCAGGCAAAGGAAGGTACGAACTACGTTAAAATCTTTTTCCTTATCGGTCACAGGGGTTAGACAATGGATTGTGTTAGAAGAAGAAGTCAAAAAAACATCAACACTAAGTGGCTTTAAGAAGAAGTATGTATATTCAACCGTTGACCGGTATAGATTACTGCATGAGAGTTGATAAGTGTCTGAGACACGAATCAGTAGACTTGTGTTGTGACGGGATGGGAGCATAACAAATAACAAATGTAATCTGTATGCACTGGACTTCAGCTCTCTGTACCACCTACTGCTGTAACATGTTATGTCAAATGTCACTAGGAAAAGGAAAAGTTATGTCAAATGAAAGATGCAATGAAAAGAAAAGATTCGGATTCTGATTCTATCCTGTGTGTAATGGGGGCGGGACCGGATAAGCCTTGGCTTCTCCCGCTTTCCCTTTCGGCCATGTGTATTTTTTTGTTACTATGTGAAAATGATGTGTGATGATGATTTAACTGACATGCCCGAAATAAACAAATAAATAAATAAATAAAGTACAATTGTCGACTTTGGTTCAACAACACAAAGTCACTTTGTGCCCAGAAGCAACAATCCGATGCTCAATGTAGTGAGACAAATGAAGACCAAACAAAGTGCCGCCGAACCATGATGCAGAGAAGTCTGCAGGTTTGCTTTCTTTGTGAAAACACATCTCCTGAATCTGAACTACATCAGGTAATGACAATGCACATGAATGACAGACTACATGAATGTGCACAAACACTGAATGATGGTAAATTATTGGCACAATTTAGTGGTGATGCCATTGCACAGGAGGTGAAATACCATCGTTTATATACCAATACTAATAGAGTACGCTATTAAAGCAACACCCACGTTGAAAAATGAATCTTGAACTTCTAGTGTCAATTGGAGTGTGGCCGGTAGAGTATTTTTGCTAACATGTATGTGTGTATCAGTGTACATACTACCGAAATGATGGCCATCTTGAAAAAGGGCTCTATCTTGAATGTTTTACTGGCCATTTTCCAAAAAGTGGCCTTAACAGAGTACTTGTGGCATATTTTCTGTATCACTATTTGGAAACAGTGGCAATGAACATAGGACAGGAATGGGATGCATCTGGAAAAATGTTTTCCATCCTGAATTTTTACTAGCCACTTCCTTTTTCTAACAGTAGCCCTTCCTCTCTGTGGACTGCACCTTGCTGTGGTGGAGAGGCTTGTGTACTCCAATGAACCTGAGAGCTACAGTATGCCGGCAGAGATTTTATATCCCTTGCAAGTTTAACTTAGCCGGACAGGTCAAAGGAGAGGAGGCAGACAAAGCAGACATTATGTTTATTTGAAAGAAATAATGACCATCTTGAAAATGGTGAGTGGCACATACCTTTTTCCAAAAGAGACTTCCTTGAAGAGTATTTCTGCCTAATTTTATGCTTGCATCACCATTATGAAAATTGAAATAATTAATATTCTATAGGACCGGTGGCCATCTTTAAAAATGGCAGCCATCTTGAATTTGGGACAAGCATCTTTTCCCATTATCATGTCTTTTAGAGAGTATTTATATCGAATGTTATGCTTGGATCACTGTTTGAATAATTTATATAATAACCATTGAATAGCTATGGCCATCTAAAACTGGCCGCCATATTGAATTTTTGAGTGGCCAACATCTTTTTCCAAAATAGTGGCGCTTAGACAGTATCTGTGCCAAATTTCGTGCTTTTATGCCAAAGTGAACGATTGTCTCACTAATCTGTTGCACTAACTACACACAACCATAACAAAGATGTGTGGTTATGTTAAGGCAACAAATGGGCTACAAAAGTAACAGCAGTCTCCTGGGTGAAAGTCCTTTGTTTACCCATCCAGCAACCCGAAAAGTCCTCCATATGTGGACTTCAGTGGTCTTATTTAAAAGCAGACATAATGCATGACAAAATACATCTCCCTCAAAAGGTAGCTCTCAATGCAGCTTCATTGAATGTGATCCTCATTTTCAGACGAAGCAGATAGTCCAAACACATGAACCAAGACACACACATCACGCCACTTTGCTGTGAGATTGAATCTGAAAAGATGCATATTGTGTTTGGAAATGATGACCACAAAACACCAGGGAAGGTATAACATACTCAAGCATAAAGTCATCTGTCAAAGAAAAGGTCAGAGAATTTAATCTTCCTCACCTGCACAGCTTTGTGCTATCCCTCCCAGCTTTTCTCATAGCTTTTAAAAGAGCACATCGTCAGTAACTGAAACCATATCTCATTGCTTTTGTTGTGTTTGATTAACAGGCACAAATAAAGCAGCAGTGATTGAACTGTCGTAGATTCATTTCACCCGAATGTTGACACAGCAAAGGGACTGAGGAAGATAAGAAAGACATAACCGGTAACATGATTCCTGTGCTGTGCCATCGAGATCTTCCATCAACAACAACAAACTGCCTTATTTCTTATTTATTTTAATTTATGATAGTGTTATCTTCTTCCCCGGTGCATTCACACCAGTATGATCTGTGGAGATGAACGCCTGTGCCTGGTTCATAAAGATAAAGTGTTCTACATCAGTGAGTCGCACTGTTGTTTAGCTTGTTCTCTGGTGTGTACTGCCATCTAGAGGCAGTGACAAGGCACAATATATGGCCAAAAGTATACTTGTATGTATGTATGTATGTATATATATAATTTTAAGTATAAAGTATGTTTGACAAAAAATATGTGTTCAAGAACATTAATGCACATATGTAAAAATATATTTAAAAAATTACTATTATATCAAACTATATTTATATATACTTTTGAAAGTTAGATTTAACAAGAAAAAAACAAGAAAATCCAGGTCATGTTTTTATGTACAATAGTAAAATATACTTATCAATATAATCAGCAAGAAGATAAATAAACATAAAGAAAAAAGGAAAGACTTATTATAATATATTTATAATGTCATATTATACATGGTTTAAAATATAAACTGCAATTTAATAATATATTTAACAAGAAAAAAGCTAGATGATAGTAAGATGAAAGTAAGAGCATGATATAAATGTCATATGTCATTGATTTTGTTTTTATATTATCCATATTGTCCATAAATGTTCAACAGTTTCAATTAAGGAACAGAAGATGCAAAGATCCACCTCAAATTTTAACCCAACAGCAATATGTATGGACAGAAATTGTGTCACTATAAACTGAATCCTTTCTATATTTGAATCTGATATGGTATATCATATATGGTGGTATACCCACAATGCCATAACTGTAGCTTTTTAATCTGGTTAATGTAGCACCACTTCCGTGCTTAAACCGAAGACATGTTTCTGTTGGCTATTATGCATATTGTTATGTAATTATTGTAATTCCCACTGGGTGCTATAAGACACTAGAATATATCTGCTTTTGCCTGCTGACATTGAACTGCTGGTGGACTAAATCTGCCTTTTCTTTTATTGAACTTCAGCATTGTGTCCTTGTCTGTGCTTGTTATGTCTGTCACATCTGTTTTTGTGTCTGTTGATGTCTGTCTTGCGATGTGTCTGGCTGCTCTGACAATGTAATTTTCCTCTAGGGATTAATAAAACCGACAGACCTCTCCATCTCTCCCTAGTGAGCTAACAACATGCATAGTGGTTAGCCAGCTGAAATATGGCTGTGCCCGGAGCAGAGCATATATGAGTGGCGCGGAGCTGGGAGATTTGTCTGAAATACAGGCACTTCCCGCTCTTGCACGCTCAGCTCACATGCTCTGGCCCCAAATCTTTACGCACTTATTACTGTTTTTTTCAATTGCTAACAAGCGCTTACCCATACTTAAGATACTTAACACAGACTCACACCTACAAAAAACAATTGCCCGAATGGATAATTTTGTTAAATATATACAAACTCTTCATTTCAAAATAGAACACATCTTTCTCTGCACACACTAACTTTACCAAAACACTGGAAATTTGACTCAAAATGAAATTATTCTGTCAAATAATAAAAAAAAAATTCACTTCACAAGGTACATGCAGTCAACCAAAGTACACCAGGTTTTAAAATACTGGCTATTGTTGACATTACAAAAACTGCATAGACTTTTATGTTTCAGTTTTACAGGTATTTGCATGCCAAACATACAATCGACCATTTTATACTACATTTCTTGGTTGGGAACTGCATGTCTACATGTAATGTTCACATTCAAAAGCATTCCAGTAAAAAGCAAGTTTTTTTTTCCTTTAATGTTTACTACAGGAGATACAGTAGAAATACTGTTTACAGTATGATAGAACAGAAAAAGTTTTGCAGTATTGCTTACAACAAAATATCCATGAAACACACAAGATCATTCTAAACAAAAATCAACAGCAAAAAGCTCAGATAAAGTTTGTCTTTTTCTGTTTATGCTTCCAAAAACATCACTCCTCAAAGTCCTCCTTTTACTGTATAAGTCTCAATGTAATAGAAAAAAATAAGCTGTGGTTGGCCCAATTTAGCCAACATAAATCAGCTGTGAATACAGTTTTTACACAAATACTGGTACTTGAGACACAATGACCATAACATGTAACTCATGCACCAACCACCCTGAACTAACTCTGCTAAACTGCAAGCACAATTCCTGCTTTACACTCAAATTGCAGTTTTAAAACACACTTATTTCAAAACACTACACACAATTCTCTGCATTTGGCACAATTTTCATGAAGAAAATCTCTTGTTTTCACAAGGAACACACTGCCATTCAAAATTCTAAAGTTAATTTCCCTACTATGCACACAGACTCATCACATGGGCAAACACCTGCAACCATGGGCGTAGCGGAGCGGGGTACGTGGGGGACATGTCCCCCGCACTTCCCGTATCTGTGCCCTCTGTCCCCCGCACTTTTTACAGCCATTACAACCCTTCAATTAATTTTAACACGTGGAAACGCACTTTTCCGAGCCGCCTTCGAACGCACCATGAGCAGGCAGAGCCAGGCGGCAAACACCGCTGTCGTGTTGTGATTTCAATCACACAGACATTGATTCAGATCTTGTTCACCATGTTGAGCAAACCAGCAGCCAAGAGGCAAAAAACCTATCTGTTTTTCCAAACAAACCATGTAAGTTGAGTATTTCTGTTGCATGTAGATAATGTTTAGCTCAATGATGTCTAATTAATACATGTCAATATAGGCCTATCAAGTTAAGCTAGGGCTGCACGGTGGTGTAGTGGGTAGCACTCTCGCTTCACAGCAAGTCCTGGGTTCGATTCCCGGGTCGGCCCGGGTTCCTTCTGTGTGGAGTTTGCATGTCCTCCCCGTGTAAGCGTGGGTTCTCTCCGGGTCCTCCGGCTTCCTCCCACAGTCCAAAGACATGCAAGATGGGGATAGGTTAATTGGTGACTCTAAATTGCCCGTAGGTGTGAATGTGAGCGTGAATGGTTGTCTGTCTCTACATGTCGGCCCTGCGATAGACTGGCGTCCTGTCCAGGGTGTACCCTGCCTTCGCCCAATGACAGCTGGGATTCGGCTCCAGCCCCCCCGTGACCCTAAATACAGGATAAGCGGTAGAAAATGGATGGATGGAAGTTAAGCTAGTTAACAAATGTTAACTGTTAGTTATGTAGAATCGCTTGCTTGGTGCGGTGGTAGTAACTAGTTACATTTACTCCTTTACATTTACTAGAGTAACTTTATGGATACATTGTACTTTTGAGAGTTGTTTTACTGCAAAATACGTTTAACTTTTACTTGAGCAATATTATTCTAAACTAACAACCCTCTTACTTGACTACAATTTTTGGCTACTCTACCACCTAGAAATATACCCACTCCTCCTTAATTTCTGCACAGAACTTGTGCTCACTATTGTTTTGCACATATTTTTTTAATCTTTATATAATAGAAAGAGCAGCGTCAGGGAGGAGAAAGTGGACCAGAGGCCAGCAAGGATGATCATGCAGGGTCACAGGTGAGAAGAGAATATAGCTGAGAAAGAATATAGATAGCATAAAAGTGACTTTGCGATTAATTTCCACAGCTATGTCACCACGACTATTCTTAATTCTATTTATAAATTTTGCTTCGCACATTTATTATCTGGCTACTTACCCTGTAGATGTTAGAGAGTCATTCTGTGTCAACTCAGCTTTAGATTTTAGATTTTGACTTTAGATTTTGATAGTATATAATTCTAAAGAACTAAAGTCGCTGTGCTGTTTGTAGTTATGTGGTTCTTTAGCCACTAAGGAGAGGTGCAATTGAATGCGAGAGGATGATAAATCACTCAATAGACCTCAGAACAATTTGTCCCCCTCACTTCTGAAATGATGGCTACGCCCCTGCCTGCAACACAATTTTGCAATTTTCAATCAGATCATTAGCATAAAAGTGCAACAGGTGAGCTCTTCTGTTTTGGAGCAATGGATGCCAACATTGGCAACAGAGGCAGAGCTAGAGGAGTGAGAGTACGAGGAGGAGCCTTGCATGGATTTGCCATACATACGATAATTCCCCCGCTGCTTGGAGAAGAAGTGTTTTCCATTCATCGTGTTTTACATTGAGCACATCAGTGTTCAACTGGTTCTTACAAATGTCTCTTCATTTAATGGTTTGTGTGTGTCATTTGAAAACAAAATACCATTATGAGAAGAAATAACATTGTTTTGAATGTAAAGTTTTATTTTGCAGGAGAATTGAGGGGTTTGGGTGTTTTTTGATTTGTGTGTAGAGTTCTGAGAGTATGAGGCATGCGTTCAGAAAATGTGTGTTAACAATCGAGAAAAACTGTAATACAAAAACAATCCATAATTTTGTTGGGAGGTATAGCTTGTCTGTTAAGAAAATGTAAGTATTGTGGAAATGTGTTCACTGACTGCATATTGAAAATGAAAATGACATGAAATGTGTGAATGGTATGGCTACAAAAGACTGATGCTGTGCTAATTGTGTTTAGAGTTTTGAAAATGTGACAACTGGTTGGACAAACGCTTGTTAGCGACTGAAAAAAAACTGTAACCAGATCAAACAGCTACAGTTATGCCATCATGTGTTTACATTAATAGTTTTAAAATACCTTTTTAAATCCAGCCTTTTGTTTGTCGGACATCTCTCGAAAGTCAGCGCCATTTCAAAGAAAAGGGTTTGAATCTGCACCCGATTGCTCCTCCGCCATGACCCAGATGTGTGAGACAGTACAAAATAATCAAATTCATACGTTTAATTTCAAATGATGATATACAGATTCAGTTATTCAATGTAATCGTTATTCAATGCAAGTTGAGAAATTCAGATTCAAATATAAATCCAGTTTCTAGTGACACACATTAATGTCCATATGTGATGGTTGAGTTTCTCATTTGAAAACTATGTTTTTAGAACTGCCCTCGCTCTTTTTAGGATTTCCACCAGGCTTTGAAACCTGGCTGCACAAAAGAACCCCCCAAAAAAAACCTGAAATACACACACATATTTAAACTTCTCCAAGTTCCTCTATAAATCTATCAGTGGTAGTGGCTCTGTTGCTGGCCTACACTGTGTTAGCTGGTCCCATTGTGGTGGGTTGATGACAGCGTCGTGGGGGGCTTCTGTGATTGGGTGGTGGAGACAAGGGTTTAGTAACCTCCCAGTGATCTGGTAGTATATTGAGTTAATCATTTCAGATTTCAATATTTCAGATTTTTAAATGCATCTTTTAATAGAGCAAAACATTCAGAAAACAAATGTGTATCGTTTTAATCCCGTACCTACTTTTTTTTTTAAGACTTTTTGACATGCAGCAGCAAATAAAGCACAGGTGTTACCAATGACATTAATGACATATTCCACTTCAGCCGTCACTGGTTCCATCTTCACACCTGTTCCCCATCACTCAGTCAGCACCGCAACACAGCCAGACACATTCCACTCAGTGTATCTGCCAAGTGGTCTGTTCTGCACTGAATTGTCAGGAGAAACTTCAACTTCACTAACAAATGCAAAGTTTCTCACATCTTACATCAACCAATCACACATTATCTCCAGTCAAAATCAACATTCTAGTAGAGGAAACATTCAGGGTCAACTAAAATAATAGGACAAACCTGAAATGCTGTTATGGAACATTTCCAGGGTCCACTGCCAATCTGAAAAATCATCTAAACATTGTTTGCACTATGTCAAAAGAACTTTTCATTTATCAGGCATTGACTTTTTATATGAGATAGTAACTTTGTTTTGAAGCTTGAGTTAAATGCCTTGAGAATATTTACACTATTGAAGAAATGAGCCAAAGCAATTGAGAAAAACTGCAACAAGTTAACTCAGAACCTGCTTCTAGCTACAGATTTGGATGTCTTTCATTAGAGTAATACAATAATTTTAGATCAAATAAACAACGCCTTGTTTTCACAAGGTTGTGTTCCCTAAATCCAGAGACTCATCAGTCTCGTGGACAGTTTCAACACGAATGGCAGTGAACAGAGGTTTAAACAGGCAGCTGAGCTCTACCCAAGTAAACACTGCAGACATTGATGAAGACAGGAGGAGCGAAGTCAGAATTACACTGGTATGGTCCTTATAAAGAGCGTTAAACAGAGCACATGCATTCAATTTGGCGCATTGGCTTCAAATGTTGGCTTCAAAGATGGTGCTTCAAGAATCTCCGTTCATGTTTAATCATTCAGAAAAGACTAATTTGTCAAGCACATTTAAAAAGTCCTTGGGAGGGGTACTTGAGAGTGCTCCAACCAGGGACTCCATTGTTTTACTGGGGGACTTCAACGCTCACGTGGGCAATGACAGTGTTACCTGGAGGGGCGTGATTGGGAGGAACGGCCTCCCCGATCAGAACCCGAGTGGGGTTCTGTTATTGGACTTCTGTGCTAGTCACGGTTTGTCCATAACAAACACCATGTTCAAGCATAAGGGTGTCCATCAGTGCACGTGGCACCAGGACACCCTAGGCCGGAGGTCAATGATCGACTTCGTGGTTGTGTCATCTGACCTCCGGCCGTATGTCTTGGACACTCGGGTGAAGAGAGGGGCTGAGCTGTCAACTGATCACCACCTGGTGGTGAGTTGGATCTGCTGGCAAGGGAGGAAGCTGGACAGACTTGGCAGACCTAAACGTGTTGTGAGGATCTGCTGGGAACGTCTGGTGGAACCCTCTGTCAGGGAGGTCTTCAACTCCCACCTCCGGGAGAGCTTTGACCAGATCCCGAGGGAGGCTGGGGACATTGAGTCCGAATGGACCTTGTTCTCTGCTTCCATTGTGGACGTGGCTGTTCGAAGCTGTGGCCGTAAGGTCTCCGGTGCCTGTCGTGGTGGCAATCCCCGAACCCAGTGGTGGACACCGGAAGTAAGGGATGCTGTCAAGCTGAAGAAGGAGTCCTACCGAACCTGGTTGGCTCGGGGGACTCCCGAGGCAGCTGACAGGTACCGGCAGGCCAAGCGTGCTGCAGCGCGGGCGGTCGCTGAAGCAAAGGTTCGGGTCTGGGAAGAGTTCGGGGAGGCCATGGAGGACTATCGGTCGGCCTCGAGGAAATTCTGGCAAACCATCCGGTGCCTTAGGAAGGGGAAGCAGCCCTCCATCAACACTGTTTACGGTAGAGGTGGGGAGCTGCTGACTTCGACTGGGGATATCGTCGGGCGGTGGAAGGAATACTTCCAGGATCTCCTCAATCCCACTGACACGTCTTCCATTGAGGAAGCAGAGGCTGGAGACTCGGAGGTTCATCCACCCATTACCCGGGCTGAAGTCACCGAGGTAGTTAAGAAGCTCCCTGGTGGCAAGGCATCGGGGGTGGATGAGATCCGCCCTGAGTAACTCAAGTCTCTGGCTGTCTTGGTTGACACGTCTCTGCAACATCGCGTGGCAGTTGGGGACAGTGCCTCTGGACTGGCAGACCAGGGTGGTGGTCCCTCTATTCAAAAAGGGGGACCGGAGGGTGTGTTCCAACTATCGGGGGATCACATTTCTCAGCCTCCCCGGGAAAGTCTATTCCAGGGTACTGGAGAGGAGAATTCGGCCGATAGTCGAACCTCGGATTCAGGAGGAACAATGTGGTTTTCGTCCTGGCCGTGGAACACTGGATCAGCTCTATACCCTCTGCAGGGTGCTCGAAGGTTCATGGGAGTTTACCCAACAAGTCCACATGTGTTTTGTGGACTTGGAGAAGGCATTCGACCGTGTCCCTCGTGGCATTCTGTGGGAGGTACTTCGGGAGTACGGGGTCGGGGGCCCTCTGCTAAGGGCTGATCGGTCCCTGTATGACCGGAGCAGGAGCTTGGTTCGCATTGCCGGCAGTAAGTCAGACCTGTTCCAGGTGCATGTTGGACTCCGGCAGGGCTGCCCTTTGTCACTGGTTCTGTTCATTATTTTTATGGACAGAATTTCTAGGCGCAGCCGTAGGCCGGAGGGGATCTGGTTCAGGAGCCACTGGATTTCATCCCTGCTTTTTGCAGACGATGTGGTCTTGTTGGCTCCTTCGAGCCAGGACCTCCAGCATGTCCTGGGGCGGTTTGCAGCCAAGTGTGAAGCAGCCGGGATGAGGCCATGGTTCTCGACCGGAAAAAGGTGGCTTGCTCCCTCCAGGTCGGGGGGGAGTTCCTGCCTCAAGTGGAGGAGTTTAAGTATCTTGGGAACTTTTTCACGAGTGAGGGAAGGATGGAACGTGAGATTGACAGGCGGATCGGTGCAGCGGCTGCAGTAATGCGGTCGTTGTGTCGGTCCGTCGTGGTGAAGAGAGAGCTGAGCCAAAAGGCGAAGCTCTCAATTTACCGGTCAATCTACATTCCTACCCTCACCTATGGTCATGAACTTTGGGTCATGACTGAAAGAATAAGATCCCGGATACAAGCGGCCGAAATGGGGAGGAGACCCCGAGGAAGACCCAGGACACGCTGGAGTGACTATGTCACCCGGCTGGCCTGGGAACGCCTTGGTGTCCTCCCGGAGGAGCTGGGGGAAGTGTCAGGGGAGAGGGAAGTCTGGGCGTCCCTGCTCAGGCAGCTGCCCCCGCGACCCGGTCCCGGATAAGCGGAAGAAAATGGATGGATGGATAGATGGACATTTAAAAACACCCAGAGCTGACCAAAGTGCTGTACAATAAAAAACATAACCGCAAAAATCAGTAGAGATAACAACTTAAAACTACCCCATAGACAAATTATTAAGAAAGAAAGAAACATAAAACACAGAAGAGTTAAAGAAAAAGAAAACATGAAACCCTTTAGGACACTACTATTAGCATCGGTCAGGGCACCAGCCCAGAGCAGCAGCTGGAGCTGGAAAGGGGCCAGAGGTTTCGGAGACTTGTTGAAAACAATTAATTGAACCTTAAACTCTGTCTTAAATTTGACTGGTAGCCAGTGCTGGGACGCCAGTGCAGGTGTGATGCTGTCTCTCTCCCTGGTACCAGTTAGTAGTCTAGCAGCATTCTGCACCAGCTGCAGGCAAGGCAAGGATAATTGCCAAATAAATAGCATTGCAGTAATCCAGCCAAGAGGAAATTAAGTCATTTGTGACAATCTTCATGTCATTAAATGAGAGGAAATGTTTAACTTTGGTAATATTTCTTAGTTGAAAAAAGCAACCTTTTAGTAGCAGAATTAATATGCTTGATACAGTTTTTCTCGATTGTTTACACACATTTTCTGAACACATGCCTCATACTCTCAGAACTATATATCCTTTATTTAACCAGGTAAAAAAAACTCATTGAGATTTAAAACCTCTTTTCCAAGAGTGACCTGGCCAAGACGGCAGCACACAAGCAGATCAGTTGCACAACACACAAGACATATATAAATTACAATCACACATTTCAGGAAAACATGATTAAACAATGCAATCACACGATCTGATTGAGCTCAATTCTCTGTCTATTATAATTGACTTGAATTCCCCCAGAGTTACAAGATGTGTCAGTTTCATATCCTTCTGCGCATTGTTCCAGGTAGACGGGGCAGAAAATTTAAAAGCCTTTTTACCCAGTTCAGTTCTCACTTTCGGGACCTGCATCTGTATAATGTCCTGAGAACGCAGGCCATATCGGCTGTGGTTTCTACACATGTGTAAACACAAATATGTAGGCAAAAGTCTAAGAACAGATTTATAAATGAAAGTCAGCCAATGAGAGAGTCTACGGACATACAAAGATGGACAATGTGCGACGGCATATAAGGCACAGTGATGTACACGGTAGTGGCAACCAGTAATAAAACGCAAAGCACAGTGGTATACAGTATCCAATTTCTTTAAAAATTGACTAGGAGCGTTCATAAAAAGCAGGTCTCCGTAGTCCAACAAGGGTAAAAAAGTTGTGCTGATCAAGCGTTTTCTGACTTGCAATGAAAAACATGATTTATTCCTAAAAAAGAAACCTAATTTCAATTTCAGTTTAGAAATTAGTTTATCAATGTGCAGTTTAAAGGACAGGTTCTCATCAATTAAAATGCCTAGGTATTTATAAGATGTGACCATTTCAATTTCAACCCCATGAACAGTTGACAAGCTAGAAAGGTCAGATGGAAGCTGCTTGCCATTTGAAAATAGCATGGTCTTTGATTTATCTGCAACTCTACACACAAATCAAAAAACACACACACACAATGGGCAAAACCCCTCAATTCTCCTGCAAAATAAAACTTTACATTCAAAACAATGTTATTTCTTCTCAAAATGGTATTTTGTTTTCAAATGACACACACAAACCATCATATGAATAGACATTTATAAGAACCAGTTGAACACTGATGTGCTCAATGTAAAACACGATGAACACTTCTTCTCCATTTACCATAATGACTTAGGCCTTTTTTTGTTCAGTGTTACACTCACTACAGACACAATACATACATAAATGTGTTGTAAAATATTTTAGAATACTGTTTTTATATATTTTATTTTTTCCACAAGAATACTGGGATGTACACAGTGTTCATCCCAACCAACACAAAGTTGCATATACAGTGGTCTACATACAAAACCAGAAAAATTTACTGTATACAGTTACAAAAAACAACAACTATCCCGCATCCTCTCGTCTGTTTCGCTCTGGCCACAGCACCTCATCCACATCACAGGCAATGCAAGCGATGGCCAAGCAGCAGGGGAAATATCGCCTAGCATGGCAAATCCATGCTAGGCTCCTCCTCGTACTCTCACTCCTCTGGCTCTGCCTCTTTTGCTAATGTTGGCATCCATTGCTCCAAAACAGAAGAGCTCACCTGTTGCACTTGTATGCTAATGCTCTGATTGCAAATTGTAAAACTGTGTTGCAGGTGTTTGCCCATGTGATGAGTCAGTGTGCATAGTAGGGAATGTTTAGTAGGAAAATTTTGAATGGCGGTGTGTTCCCTGTGAAAACAAGAGATTTTCTTCATGAAAAGTGTGCCAAATGCAGAGAATGTGTGTAGTGTTTTGAAGTGAAAAAAGTGTGTTTTAGAACTGCAATTTGAGTGTAAAGCAGGACTGTGCTTGCAGTTTAGCAGAGCTAGTTCAGGGTGTTGGTGCATGAGTTACATGTTGTGGTCATTGTGTCTCAAGTACCAGTATTTGTGTGTAAACAATTGAGAAAAACTGTAAATGTTAAAGCTTGATCAAAGATGATATTCCTGGCACGAGCATTAGGATTAGATGCTACAGGGGCCCTGACTGATTAGGTACCAAATAAGACAACTTTAGTCTTACTATTATTTATTTGAAGACAGTTTTATTTTCCAAATATATTTACCATACTAGAATCAAGGTCAAGTCATGGAGTGTGGATTTCATCCTCCAATCGGAAGACTCGGCTCCACGTGTTGAAGAATCCTCAGGCAGGAAACTGAACTCCAAATTGCCCCCGATGGCCATGCCATGAGTCTAAGAATGTGCCTCCATCTTTATAGCAATGGTAGTAGAAATGGTGTTTTTGGATGATGGAGTCTAAAGGGTTACCTAGTTACCAAGTAATGCAAGCGGTCACAATGTCACTACATCCCATACAAATCCATTCCATCAGGCTTCAAGTAATAAGTTGGTGTCCAATATGCCAGACAACAGAACAATCAGTGACTTGAGAGGAGCTTCTGTCAGCTAGGGGCTGAGATGACTACACATTCTAAACAACGATGTTGCCTACTAAAGAGGTGAGCGTAGATGCTGCAATAGCATCATTGAAATCAGAACCGGAGAGTGATTCTGCATTGATAGAAACATAGAATGACAGTGAGAGCTTTTCATGGTAAAGATACGATCTTAGATGTCAGCTTAGTGCACCCCTGTAGCACTGTGGATCCTTCTTGACATCCCTTATACTTCATCAGCCCTTAAAGCTCTTCTCTTACCCCCTTTATCCCTCTATAAGACCTCAGTACCGCTTGATCAATTTGTAATAAGTAATTGATCAGTCCCAATCTATACCTTGTTTCATCCACTAACACTATCGTCTGTTTACAGCCTTGTGTCTCATCCTGTACCCTTCCATCAACTCTTAAAACCCATTTACCATCACACTGTTAGCCCCTCAAAGTCTCTTTCTTCCCTGTCAACCTCTCAATTGGCCTCCATCCGCCCTTTATGTAATGAGCCAAATAGCCAAAGGGGAGGAAATACTGATCACATTAGAACACTAGAGTGGTGTATTGAGTCTCTGTTTATTATGAAATTATATGAGTGCAGATTTCACAATAATGGTGGTGGGGCATTAACTGTTTGTCATCTGGAAATCCGAACTGTTGATTCGTGGTTTGTCACATTCTAAATGAAACTCGACAAATTATTTAATTATCTTTTATTGGCCTCAACGTGAACAACTATACCGACATAGATGCTTATTCTACTCAGCATAGGCTCTCATATGTTTCTCAGTGCTGCTGGGATTTCAGTTACATTACCTGCTCTCTACAGGAAAAAAAAAACAAAAAATCCATTTGACTGATTTTGAGAATGTCAGAATTTGCCATGTAAGCATCTGGAAAAATGTCTTACAGTACAAAGGAGTGTTCTGTTTTTACAAGACTGAAGCTTTACATTGATTAACACATATGCATGGAAAAGATGCAAGTTCATTGTCATACATTTCTTTACAATCATACAGACAGGTCACACATTAAGTGTTCTATTGACCTGAATGTTTTTAACCCGAGGAGGCTTGGAACATGTTCTCGCTTTTCTTTGGTAATCCCTCCAGGAATAAAATGTTATTGTGAGTGCAGAATCTTATTGGATGAAGGGAAAAGTAACTCTGGCAATTTCTGCAAAAATAGTTTAAAAGCTAGGCAGGCAGTTCCCTCCTTGTCTTTGTGCTAACTTAAACTTAAAAAAGGGGAATGGTTTGCCAACAGCTTTAGGACAGGAGTTGGTGGTGTAAATGTCTAATAAACTCTGAATAAAACCAATAAACGATGTGAAAGTATTGGCCAGATGGTGAAAGAGTCAACTAACTTTGCAGTTATCATCCTCCAGCTTCCTTGGGAAATGCATAGATGACATTCACTGTGCTATTTTCGAGTGTGACTGGGCCTTAAGAAAGAAAAACAATGTTTCGAACAATTATTACAACGGTTGCGTTTTAAAATCGCGTATGACTTCCTCGGGTTAATAAAGCTGCAGTTAGGTGAGCGTATAGTGCTTATTTTCTATATATATGTCTCTCTTACATAAGACTTTTATAATACTGCACACCAAATAACAAAAAAGAGATAATAATTCACAAAAATGTATATTGCTATGCAAGCAATATTCTCTACAATAAAAAGCTTGAAGTAAATAAAACTTCTAAGCAGAGCGTGCCACAGCGGTTCCTCTGATACAGTGCAGTGGTTAAAATGTGACAGATCATGGGTGGAGGGTTTTAGTAGCCCTTCATGGCAATGGTTGGTCCTCCGGTGCTGTCGTGACGTCTGACCTGATAAATCATCAGGATGGAGATCAACAAGCCCAGCAGCTGTAAAGACAGGTCAGTTAGAAAGGTACACAACCTTGAATTAATTTCAGAATCAAAAGGTGATTATGCAAGCAATTTCCAATAGACAATATGGTGTTAAGAAATTTAAATTCTAAATGGTGGCCAATAGCTGTTATAATGATCTTTTTTTTAAATATCGGTCATAGGTTTCTGCATAGTGTGATCTTCATAACTGAATGAGTAGTTTGGCTATCTTTTCATCTTTTGTTGAGTTGAAACTGCCTTCACCCAAAAGAAAACCCTTGAAAATGGTTGCTGATTCTGGATATGTTTTCCCCTGGACCAAATTTAAGTAGTGGACGTCATTGTGACGTCACCCGTTAGTTTGTGGACTCTGTTTGTGAAGCCTCGAGTTTGGCATTCTGGTTGTCTCCATTTTGGATTTTGGCTGTCGCCATCTTGGACTTTTTGCAGCCAGTGAAGTAAGTGATCATATTTGGACTACGAAGGAGTGACGTGTGGATCTAACGAGCACAAGCAGCAGAGCGGCACCTGAGCAGCAACCCTACTGGATCTGGCTTCATCTGGATTCTGGTGTGACGCTTACCAAGTTAGCTTCATAATTCAAGGTCTATTTTACAGCTAAGTGTTAAAGTCGTCTTAGTAGCTAACTGCATTGGTAGCATGGTAGCGACGGTAGCGACGGTAGCCAGGTCAATGTAACCTGTCAATAACTAGGTAGCCCGCCATAAAGCATACCCTGTTTTATGGTCTATTTGACTTGATGCTAACGTATTCTTTCTTTTATATTCTGGTAGTTCAGAGATAGCTTTGACAGTGCCTCCACGGAGGACTTTCATGCAATCAGACTTCTTTTTGCAAGTAGAGAATGCAAGGTAGAGGCACTTCAGCAATCGGAGGTTGAAGCCTGGTGTTTCCTCATGTTAAACATATGGAACTTTCCTGACCATATGCTGAGCAGTAGCTACACTCTTAAAATCAATAAGTAATCAGCATAAGAGATGAGATATGTAGTTCACTGAGCGGTTTCACACAAAACTAAGTGATTCCTAAAACATAAAAAAAACCTCATTTATGATTTGAAAAATATGCTTTTTAAACGAACAAATATTATATCTGTAATTCATGGTACAATTCAAACGGGATAAAAAAGAATAAATATGTCGTCATTGACTACCATGCATATTTTTTCTGAAATAAAGTTGCATTGTGACTTGGGCTTTATACAGTTGTGGACAATGCAGTGCACCATAGTTACTAATGCCATCACAAAACATGATATAACAGAAATAAAAATGACAGCAAAACTTACAGCAGTGACGGCAAATCCAAAGAAGAAGCCCATCATAAACTGGAAGATAATGTTGAACCATGCAAAGATGAAGTCACTGCATGTCTGCAGAAAAAAAGATGGAAAAAGGTCTTTATCTGGAAACATCGCAGGCTGGTGAACTGGATGATGTCTTCATTGGTTGGTTGATTGATTGAATACCTGTCTATAGATTTGGTCCGGGCCCCTGCTTCCCTGCAATACCCAACAATAGCAAGATATGGTTAACATAATAAGAAAAGAAAAACACCACTTATTATCTTATGTCAAGTATACGTGTTTGAGACAGATATACTTTTTCAACTTGTTGACAACAGATCACACAGAGTAGTTTTTTTAAGCATAGGCTTAAATGGGCTTGATGCTACTAAACATTTGCTAATTTTCAAATACTGTGAATTTCAGGTTTTATGAAGAAATTCCTAATCAAGCTGTTGAAAGCTTTACTCCCCAATAGCAACAGAACTACCATAATGTTTCAGCTGATGATGATGGAGCTGCATTGAACCACCAATTCTTTTTATCACATTGCACCACAGCCGCATGAAGGCCCGCACTTTTTGATGCATTTAGTGAAGGGCGTTTACTTTTGCACATCAATATACAGCTTTCTCATGACATGAGGCTCCTGGATGTCTACATTTCTAAATCAGAGCTTCCAGTTTTATTATACAAACCAACCTGAGGTTTGGCTTTACATCCACCTCCTCCGATTCCAAATGCTTCAAGTCCACGTGAAGATTGAGGTCGACACTCACAGGATGTGGGGATATCATCACCCCAGTCTGCAGCGCTCACCACTCCACAGCATTGAGCCTGATACCACACAGAAAATTAGTTTCAACAGGTAGAAATAGTCTTTAACAGGAACAGGAAGTAGACAGTGGAATATCAATCATTGAAAATGATTTGTCACAAATCAAAACCTTTTTGATTGTCATACATATTTGGTGGTGGTTTGATTTTTGTCTACTCTAACTGTAGGCTAGAGATTGTTTGGGATGGGTTTTTACTTTTTTCTTATTTCTTATTTTTCCTTGTTCTTTAGACTGGATCGGCACATACGTGTCATTCGCTAAACGTCAAGGCCCCGCACCTCTTTTCAGGATAGAAAATAAAGGTGCTTTTTCACAAATATATGTTTTTTGATTTTGGCAATTTGGAATACATGTATTTGCTGTTAAACATTTGTTTTATAGACATGTCTAATAATTATTTTGGGATCTTGCCTGAACCTGAGTATTTGCGTTACTTAAACAAGGCCAGATGTATTGTCACATTGTTTAATTTGTATGCCGATCACGAAAAAGGATCCTTATTAACCACTGGCACATTACCTGTACACCAAACTAATAAATAGCATTTGGTGACTATTTTGAACCTCTGTGAGATTGAGTTGAAATAACCAACCTATATGATCAAGACTAGGCTGAGATTTAGTTGGAGAAGACACATACAGCTTTATATCCCACTCAGGCTAGTTATCCATTAATTGTCACCAGCCTCAGCCGTTTTGGGTTGTTATTTTGGACGACAACGTAGTGGCCAATCATCAATGTAAAACTCTCTGTTTTAGTTGTAAAAGGTGTTCCGTATGCTTAAGGAAATCATTCTAAGCAATGCGCTCATACAGGTTTAATAGTGCAAAGGTAACATTACACTTGGCTGTAGCCCTTCGAGCATCGCTCTCATTCCCTCGTCTTCCATGAAGGGCTTTGCCACCTCTGCGGAGGCGCTGTCAAAGCTATCTCTGAGCTAATGGAAGCAAAAAAACAACGTTAGCATCATGATTGCAAAAAACGTCATGGTTAATAGACAATAGAGAATAAGTAAGTAAAGAATACAAAGTAAACAAGAACCGCATCTAGATAGAGAGAACATTAGCATCTTGAGACAGACTATTAGCATCAAGGCAAAATAGAAAACATTAGGACCAAGGTATATGTAAAGATAATGTTAGTATAAAGAGCTAACATTAGCGTCAAAGTAGATGCAGAGTATGTTAGCATTAAGGTATAGATAGATGGGTATGTTAGCATAAAATAATGAGATAGATACGTTAGAGAGAACAGTAGCATCACAATAAAGAAAGAGAGTCTTAGCATCATGGTATAGATAGAAAAGAACGTCAGCACAGAAAGAGAAAGTGTTCACATCAAGGTTGATAAAGGGAACGTTAGCAAGATAGACAGAATATTTTCGGGATAGATAAAACTGTAGCATAAAGGTAGATTGAGAGAACATTAGTGAGAACGTTAGTATTAAAGTAGATTAAGAGCATCAATTAGCATCAATTTATAGATCGAGAGAACATATTAGCGTGCAATGTTATAGCACCAAGGTAGTAAGATAGTTTATGCATACTAAGAGATGCAGAAAAAGAGAAGACAAGATAGACAAACATTTGTTTCAAGATAGATTAAATGGTAGTTAGCTAGATTACCTTGTTTCTTGTGACAACAACGATGATGCCAAAGATCAGCATGATCAACATTCCAACACCCATGAACCCTGCAAACTGTAAACAAAACAATATTCAAACATGTATGTTGTTTTGCTGATTGTGGCTTGATTATCTTGAAATTATCAAATAAGCAAACATCAATATCGTTCCCATAAGTTCATCCGTTGAAACATGGTACGTACTATTTTGAGGGCAAGTAATTTCTCTGAGCATCCTGCATAAATTCCCAAGCAGGAGATGCCAAGGACACCGATAGCAAACACCCAACTCCAACCAAGGCTCGGACCCCCGACCGCTGACATCTGCTCACCAATAATGGGAAAAAGACACAACACAAACACTGGATTAATGCTGTTATCTTAAAAAGTGCATTTGATGATGAGGATGGCATTATTCTACATTTTTCGCATTGAACAAATTCCATGAAATAGGTGTGACTCTGCATACTTTCCCTAAATAACCTTGTACAGTAAACAGTTAATGTAAGAGCCAACTCTTTGTTTCACATGAAGAGTGGCAGCTTTGTTTTTTGTTCTCAGTAGTTTGTAATCTGATGAAACTATCAGAGCCATCCTGTTTTCCTTGTTCCTGAGAAAGTCAACTGTGTGAATGGAAAATCTCCTCCAGGCTGCATCTGCTCTGCATTAAGAGAAATTAAAGCCCCCACTACGTCTTGGCAGCTGCCTGCCTACATGTGTTTACATGTAGGCAGGAATTCAGAATTCTTCAACTGGACTTGTTTAAACATTTCTAAACATGTTCTATATATTTCCAGCAGTGTGCAGTATACAGGATTACACGTGATATCCCGATTGACAAACTCAGCCTTGAATTTAACCAATCAGCAGCTTTGGTTTTAACCCAAGGCTTAATTTTCATACTATTCATATTGCTTGCTATCAGGGTCATACAAGGTCCTATAAATGTTGCTGTAAAATCTGAATCCCCCTTTTTTTCTTTTTTTTTTTAGAGTATTCAACACAAGCAAACCGTTACCGCTGTTTTCCCCGTAAAAACAAAACAAACTTGATTGTTAAATTGTTTTGCACATCTGACTCTGATTTAGTTGTTTGCTAGTACTCCGAGTCACATTACAGAAAATGTGCTGCCTGTTCTGCCAAGCGACGTCCCGTAATGGGAAGTCCTAAATGTATGTTTGGCAGTGACCAGCTTCCGTTGGTCCAACATCAATAATCAATGAGGACATTTTTAGGGAGATTACTGCATGATTTTAGCTTCTTTTGCCATCTTATTTTCCTGAGCTGCCACAGAGGTGGACACGTGTTGTTGTCATAGCCTACTGAGAAAAGGTCTGATATGTTTAAGTGAAAGTGCAAATGCTAATTTCTTCACACCTTAAACAAATTAAACAAGCTTAAGAGGTGCTGACCTGCCCAGTCTCTATTGTTAAAGTTACAAAGTTGCTTTTGTATAGCTTTTAAGAACTTTCAACTCTGTGATTATGGTAAATGGTTAGCCCGTTTGCTAAGCATGATTTGGCCTGAATATCATCCTCGTAGTACACACTCTGAAGGTTCACAGATGCATTTTGTTCCGGGGTTAAGGTGCAAATTTCTGTTAAAATGATGTCCTGTTTGATTCAGGTGTCACATCAGTCCATCTACCCCAACAGCATTACATTCAACACATTGCTAGCAAGTTTAATTTGGTCTTTATTTCATTCAATTTCCTTTTATTAAACTATGAAACTATTTTTATTGCATTTATAACTTTTGGTCAAGTTGTGGCATGCACGCTAATGTTCCGTCCACTTCCTAGTTTTCATTATTATGACATCATATGCAAACATGTGGACTGGTTTTAAGTTTTTCTGCGTTTCAATGTCAAACTGTAGTACATGGAGTTGACTGTTGTTGTTTACCTGGTGGCTGTAGGCGCTGGCTTTCACCGCTCCAAAGATCAGCACACATCCGAGGATCTGAACACACATCACATTGGTCAGCTTGAGTTTGGCAAAATAGAAGCCAGACATGGAGGCTGAAGTGTGCCACTAAAATATTGATTCTTTAAAAAAACATTCAAATATTTGAAATGATAACATCCAGTATAAAACCTGCTAGACCCTCCGATGTCTTCATCTTCAACAACTGTGGTAATTTGTTCAATCCCATAATTTCATTACCACATGAATCAAATTTAATTTGCCATTAATGTGTATGAGGAATAGATCCATTTGAGCCTCAAAACATACTGGGTTTGAATATTTCACTCAAAGAAAGTATTATATAACTTCCATCCATTGTCTACCGCTTATCCTGTATTCAGGGTCGTGGCGGGGGGGGGGCTGGAGCCGATCCCAGCTGTCATTGGGAGAAGGCAGGGTACACCCTGGCCAGGACGCCAGTCTATCATAAGGCCAACATGTAGAGACAAACAACCATTCACGCTTACATTCTCACCTACGGGCAATTTAGAGTCATCAATTAACCTATCCACATTCTGCATGTCTTTGGACTGTGGGAGGAAGCCGGAGAACCCGGAGAGAACCCACATTTACACGGGGAGAACATGCAAACTCCACACAGAAGGGACCTGGGCCTGACCCAGGAATCAAACCCCTCTCACTGTGAGGCGCAAGTGCTACCCACTACACCACCGTGCAGCTCTATTATATAACTTATTATTATTATTTACTTCCAAAGGGGCACTTAATGACACATGCAAAGTTTGGGAACCCTTGTTTAAAATGTCTTTAAGGGGGAAATCAAGACCTTTTTTTTTTAACACATATTAAGCATGCAAAAAGAGAAAAATGTACAATTGACATACTGGCACAGGATCTAAATATTGGGAAATGGGCTTTTTAATTTCAATAGCTGTGTTTCCATTCGAACGTTTTTGAGGGAATTAAAACAATGTTGCAAAAATAGCAGAAACAGCTGATCAGTCATGTTAAATGTTTGGTACATCAGAATGTATTCAGCAAAACTTATTTGTGTCAGCTCTTTTCCAAAAAAAGAAAATTACATTAAGAGAGCATCAAAACATTTTTTTGCAATTGAGGAAGTTTAATCATATTCTGATGTCTTTCTAATGTGATTCGAAATGGGCATAGACATATATGAATAGAAACCCAGCAACCCAAGTGTCTTGGAAAATAGTTTCAACTGTCAGGAGAGTTTGAGGGTATTAAACCATGAATATGTGGTTTTCACTGTGTTTAAAGTGTGTTATCCAGGCATGACATTTGTACCAATGCATGTTGGGCTTTTTATTTCATCTCTCTGGACTCCTGAAGTACTTTCTGTCATTCCTGCTTTTATACACTAGAGGGGGACAGAGGCCAACAACCTGAAACTCGACTTTGTCACACCTGGGGTCCGTTTCACAAAGCAGGTTTAGTGAAAACCTTGAGTTAGTTAACCCTGAGATGAGGGAAACTCTGGTTTTTCGGTTTCACAAAGCCAGTTCAGCATAAATCTGAGTCAGTTACCCGGGTAACATGCTCCGTGAAACTAACCTGCTCGCTAGCAGGTTTGCTTCAACAAACCCTGAGTTTCTCCCTACATGTCTCCGCCTTTTTCCGGAATCTTAACCAACTCTGAAAAAATATGCCGTCCTTTCATCGCCAACCTAATCGATAAGGAAATAAAAGTGATTCTAGCAGCTTTGCGTCGGTAGAGGATTTTGATTACCTTTCCTTTCAATCACATTAGATATTATCTAAACAATATTCTCCGACATTTTCAACATTTCACATCGTGGACATAATCCGCAACCAGATTCTTTGCAGAGGTAGTGTTTTTGCAAACGGGAGATTTATGAAAAGTTTAAGTACATTCCTGTGTTGAAATACCTGCTTATATTTACTGTTTAATATGTGAAATATGATTAAAATCATATGCCTTAGTCAACGTATTTGCGCAATATTCTTATGCTTTCAACTGACAACACTTTCTTTCTGGGCATGGGGGGGATTACACCCGATGAAAATGATAATTCATTTGATGAACTGGTTTGTGATCTACAGGAGTTGAATCCCTGTCGCCTGCACCGTGGGCGGCGTTGCTAACCATTACACCACAGCGTCGCTCTACAAGTGTGAAAATAAAGAATTATTACCTTTAGATCAATAGACTGTTTCATTCAGTTATACACATTAGATCGGGCCGTAATTGTCTGCCACGCCAACTATCGCTACTTTGCTGCCGTTACGCTGCTCCGCTCAGAGTTCAAACTCAGAGTTTCCCATTTCAGAGTTGATCAACTCAGTTCAGGGTTAGGTTCAGAGTTTGTTGAACCTGCTTTGTGAAACGGGCCCCTGATGATAATAACCAGCTGGAGGTTCCTGGATACACTCACATACACAATAAGCGGGAAACATGTTTAACTTTAAAAACACCAAATGTATGCATCCATTGCATAAAAACACAAATCCAATCCAATTAATTAGCAAAGATAAAAATATTTTTTAATGTCAGCTAAAGGCAGGAAATTGAAATTGGACCTTGTGGGTCAGAAAAGGAAGAAAAGTGGGCGTGAGGGACATGGAAAGTGAAAAACATATTTAAAAGATGTTTCCTTTGATGTCAATCAACTTTCTTATTGAAACACATTAATATCTTGTCATCATTTAATATTTTTTATGTTTTTTAGTCCTTAAAAAAGTTGTGTTTTTCCTTTTTTTTATATTCTTTCCTTGAAAAATAAAACTTAAAATGCCCCTGAAACTGATAACAGCCTCTTAACACTCCAACCTCTTTGGGCTGAACACATGCCTGTGTACCAGAAGGGAATGCAACTTCATGAGAGGGGGAAAAAAAGCGGGACAGTGAGCAAATGAAACATGACCCCTGTCAAGCCCCCCCCCCCCCCCCCCCCCCCCCCAAGTTACTGGAAGTGACTGTTTCAAAACCTGAGCTATGAAAAAAATCTGGATCTGCTTACTGTTTAAAAAAAAAATGCTTTACACCATCTACCACTTCACTGTATATTCTTTTTTTGTAGTTAAAAACATGATAACTAAAACTTTTTTTTTCTTTTGCAATTTTTTTTTTTTTTAGCATAATAAACTTTTTCCAAGCCATTTTGGTTAGTCAAGTATCAAACAAGTCAAACATTTAACCAACTTCACACTATTTGTATTTATTTATTCTTTTACCTTAACAATAATCCCTCTATGTTTTTGAACATATGACATTAAAAAGCGTATTTAATTCATTATTTAATGGATGGTGGATTTATCTTTCCAGGTTTTCTCTTTATTACTTTGATATTTTGCTACACCAATACAAAGAAAATAAGTAACATTACATGAAAAAAGTCAGAAATAGTCAGAAAAGTGTTTCTACTTACTGCATACAATATATTGAAGAAGATAAAGAGGCATTTGAGGCATCCGTTAATTTTCCCCATCTTCCCTTTTTAGTGATCGGCTCTCAGGGGTGAAGTTCTATGCATGTACTATAACACAATGCCTGTGATGGTGTGCTTCAGTGTGTGCTGTGATAAACTGCACAGTGAAAGGACGTGAACACAGAACTGTGACACACAGAACTGATCTGCACTCAAAATCAAACATCAAGTCGCAACACTGCAAACGGATTGGAAACTTGGAAAGCAGTCATTAAAGTCTCTGAAGTGAACGATTTTCTTTTCTTTTGATATCATAAGTTATTTGTAACTGTTGTCACAGTTAATTTACAACATTCACAAGTAGCAACAATAAGATTTGGATTGAAAACGAGAAGTTTAAGTGTGTGAAACAGTTAAACAGATATGTGGATAAAACCAGGTTTAAAATTCATGTCTCATACTAATGTTTTAAATTCATGTGATCGTGAAGGAAAACCAACATTGACTTTGTAGATGAACCTTTTCTTTGTTTTTTTCCCTATAATATATCCAAAATAGTGTAATTAGTAGAGCACATGAAGGAAACTGATGGAGCAATTTAAAAAAAAAATACAGAACAAAAAAAAATGTTATGTTAAAACTGAGCTTACTGAAGCTGTGTAGAAAAGTTTTTAAAATTGAACTTTATTCAAGAAAATGTAAACAGGGAACTCCAAGAAGAAGCTGTTTCCCAGACAAACTGATCATTTCCTGTAATGCCCCCCATTTCGTCTTCTCTAACTGCTCTAGATCTTTGGATCTTTGACGTGTTTACAACAGGTCTGATGGAGGAGACCACACCCACTCTGTGTGTGTGTGTGTGTGTGTGTGTGTGTGTGTGTGTGTGTGTGTGTGTGTGTGTGTGTGCGTGTGTATGTGTGTGTGTGTGTGTGTGTGTGTGAGAGAGAGAGAGAGAGAGAGAGAGAGAGAGAGAGAGAGAGAGAGAGAGAGAGAGAGGGAGGCTCCAGCCCAGAAATGAAACTGAAAAGAAGAAGAAATGTGGCGTTGCCGATAAACACTGGATTCCTTGATTACAGATTAAATGCCGTCAAGCCTAAGATGTTCATTCGGGTTAAAGTTGTTTTAAACTTGTCTTTCAGTACGATACAATAAACTGTTTGACTGGACTGAAAGATATAGATGTTAATTGATTGAATTGCAAATTTTGAGAACTATATAATAATAATAATAATAAACTTTATTTGTATAGCACTTATCGAAACAGGATTAAAAAGTGCTTCACAGAACAGAATATAACATAATAAAAACTACACACAATACATATATAGCGGAATGTCACACCCGAACACATGTAAGTTTGGTTAGAATTGCTTAAACCAATTTTGTTTTAAGAGCATGTTTGTCAAATTTAAAGACACACATGTAAAATGTGGTGTATGAAAATGGATTAATGCATATCAGCAAAGTCGTAGATGATCCTGTCAACATTTCAAGACGATAGAGAAAATTGAGGAAAAAGTCACAAAATATAATATTTTTAGAGCAGAAGACCATTGAAGCAAAGATGCAGATGGTTTGGCGAAAAAAATGTTGAAAACATTTTGATAATAGCCAAAACGTTAACTTCATTTTGACAGCGCCACCCTGAGGTCAATGAGTGCAATTGTTTGTGGAGGCGTGGTGGAATTTACAGTTGGTCTCACAGTTTTTTGCACATGCACTTTTAGTGGTGAAACAAAAAGCCATATTGGAACAAGTGAAGGAAGTGACCATATTTGGACTGCAGAGGAGCTACGGGTTGATCTGATGAACACCAGCAGCAGAGCAGAAACCTTACTGGATCTGGATCCATGTGGATATTCATATGTTAGTCATCTTAGTTGCTAACTGCACCTGTCAATCACCATGTAGCCCCGCCCAAAGCATCCCCTGCTTTCTGGTCTGTTGGACTCTAAATGGACCATAATGAACATTATGCTTGATTTAAAAAGACATGAAACTAGAGATTGAGACCATAAACTCATGTTTACAATGTTTACTGAGAGAAGAAGGGTCATTTTCTCATTGACTTCTGTCCAGTCAGACTAGTTTTTGCTTTTTCAAAATCTCTCTCTTTTCTCTTCCTGTAAAATATCCAAATATTTTTATATGACTCCTCTTTCTTCTGATCAAAATGTAATCACGGCGACTGCTCATTTTATAATAATGGGTCTTACATAAGCTTTGAGACACCCAGACCTGAGACACCCAGACCTGCACCATCCAGACCTGAGACATTCAGACCTGAGACATCCATGCCCACCACCACTCGTGTTCTCAGGAAAAGAAAAATACCTGAGCAAACAATCCCAGTTAAACATTCACTAAAAAATAATAAAGAACACAAAAACAGAATATTTCCAGGCTGCGTTGATTATTTATTTTCTCACTTTTATTTAAAATCAATTTCAACATAACAATGTGGATCAAGTCCAACTGTATTGGATCAAGTCGAACTGTATTATTTGGTGCTGTAACCTGAACTCCACTGTGAGACATGCTGGTTATGCTGGTTTGATGAGCTTTCAACGATTCATGGGTCATTTATGTTTATTATGCAACACAGGATTGCAAAACAAAACAGTTGGAAAAATTAGCATCAGGAATGTAAACAGGAGATAACATGCTCATTTTCTACATAAACACTTGGTAATATCTAATAACGCTCTCCCGGTTGCCATGGTGAATCGCAGTATCGGAGATCCATTGATGATGGCTTTGTAGAGTCGGCAGGCACGCGCGTAACTCAGAGTTTACATACTCAGAGTTGACTGAACTAATTCAAAACCGCTGTTCTGAAACCGAAAACTCAGGGTTTCCCATTTCAGAGTTGATCAACTCAGAGTTCAGGGTTAAGTTCAGAGTTTGTTGAACCTGCTTTGTGAAACGGGCCCCAGGAATGTTAGAGTTTTACGAGTCTCATTGTGTTTACAAGAGAAAAGTTACATTCCTGTCTCCTCCCCTTCAGCCAGATGGAGAAGACCATGGCGAGGGTCGTGGGGGTCCAGAATGTTAAAGAACTCAACAACTGCTTGCTATGAAAGTTGATAACCACTGTCCCCACGGAATAATGATGATATAAGATACAACTGTATTTGTCCTTGTGCAGCAGTTGCAATACAATACAATTTTTAAATCATGATTTTACAGACAAAAAAACATGTTACATTAACTATAACTATCTGCTAACATGAGTGAATGTGACTGAAGGAATCAGATACCTTGGTCACTACATTGTTTGGGGTGAAATAAACTTTTGAAACATGAACATAAAAAACATTTTAAAAAGTCACAAAGTAAGTGATTATGAAATAGCAATTAGCTGTCATTATCGGGCTAGTTCATTCTGACCATAATGTCAAAACAACCTGAGCACAGTTAAGTTCAAACTTGCGTGGTGTATGTACTGCAATTTTGGGTTGAAATTTCTGGAACTCCCCTTGAAATTCTAAGAATGATCTGTGAGTTTTGAAATTCAGGAAACAAACCAATGCAAGAGATTTGCAAGAGATTTGCAAGCTTCCTGCAGCAAAAAAAAAAAAAAACTACGTCGACTGTGTGGGGAGATGTTTATTAAAAACAAAAGAAAAGCATAATTTGATGAAGTCTGTCTGTAATTTGCTCTGGAGGAGCTCACTGGACTCCTCCAGAGCAAAAGTAAAAAAACGGAAAAATTATTGAAAAATGACTAAACCAATGTCAGGAAGCTCGTGTGAAGTGGAATGGATGGGTATATCGTTCAAGTCAATGTCACTGGAGCATGCTGCTACCAGAGTTAAGAAATGTACCAAAACGACTCTGACTGATGACGGCCATGTCAGAAAACGAATCAACATTGGGCATAAATTAGATGCTAGCTTTGAGGTTGCTGCTGTTTTTACCCAATTCACAGGGAGTTTGAGAACGGAGACACAGAAAGCGGAAGGGGAGGAGTAAAGTCTGACTTGCTTCCTCCTGGTATTGATCCCAAGCCTTCACTTCCTGTTATCTGGACTAACCCTGACTCTACCCTCCTACAGTGGACAGACTTCCTCCCAGTCGGTCCGTGGATGTCAAGAGCAGGATGGGGAACAGAACCTGAGGGCTGTCACCCTCCTCTGGGTCTGGCCGTTGGGGTCACTGGGGCTGCTGGTCGTGCTGCCGATGTGCTGGGAGGGGTTGGCCCACTGCCCACCTCCCCACTCCTTGTGATTAACTTCCTCAGATTGTCAGTGGAGGGCATCAGTAGATTGTATTATATGATAGACAGCCACAGGATTGTGGACAGAGTAGCGTGGAACCATGGCAGTACACAATGTTTTAGAAATACAGAGGTCCAAAAACATGGAGATGTTTGAAGAGCAAATATTTGATGTAAACAGCTTTAAAACCAATTTACTGGGCAGGAGGATAAATGTTCCGTCAATCAGTAATACATCCGGTTAAATGTCTTGTGGGATTTACAACTTTACAGCTTTTTGTCTTTTCTCTTTTTGTTCAATCGGGCTTCCTGAGTCCAACTCATTGAGAATGATGGAAGACTTATGGAACTCTTCTTACTTGTGTTGTGACTTGGATTTTGTAGGTCTTTGATTGCAGATTCACCTTTATGCAACTAAATAAAAGTTACTGACCAATGTAAAAGGTGTACATAATTAAGGTGCACCAAAAAATGTTTGACACTGCAACACCTATTATACATTTTCTTTATAGTTCCCATATATACTGGTAATTTCTTAACACATTCGGTCAATGACTATAAACAGGAATAAAAATAAGAAAAAAAGCTAAAGATAAATGTTTTTTCTTTATTTAAATCTCAACACAAACAAGAAATCAAAATAACCTAAATTGTTTAAAAATTAACTTAAAATGCTTGTTTTGAGTGATATTCTAAGCTGTGTAAAGTGTTATTATAATTTCTGACTCCTCACTGCTTCAGTTTGTGGCTGCCTGATGCTTTAACAATTCTGAACAACAATGCTCCGACAGCAAAAGCAGCGTTCCCTGTCAGGCTCTGGCCATACTCTTTGCAGTAAATGTATAGTGTTGGCCCACCCAACCGGGCCGCCCAACCGGACAGCACGGTTGCGTCACAGGCTCAGAAGGAGACGATGAAACAGGATAGGTATCGACTTTTGTCTTCATTTTTGATCCTCAAGTCATTCTGCCTGATTACTTTTTCTCACAAACATTCAGCAAAGAAGAGACCGGGGTGAGAGGACTAGCCTTCAGGCCATCACTGATGATCTTTCTCTCTCATGCAGATTCTGTGACTATGTATTGATTGTAGTCATGTCATTTTTCTTGATTATGAAAGTTAATGTCATGCTGACAAAGTAATGATTTTTTTAGTACGTTTCACTGACTTTGGCTGTCCCGTCAAGCTTTAAAAAAACATTTAGCTTAGAAAAGGGACAGAAAACCCCACTATCAGGTGTCAGTCACAGACAGATGAATAAAAACAAGCTCGCCGGAAAGTGAGGTAGGACTATTTTGGCATGTTGTCGGGAGCAGCAAGAAGTTGTCTGGCCATCACACAGCATGTATTTTGGGCATTACTTACGTAAAGATAAGTGTGTTGGAATGTGTTTGGGTGATCTGATGACAGACTGAAGGAGTTTCTGCATTCAATCATCAGACTCTGACCTGATAATTGGGTACTGATAGAAAGGCCAGCTTTCCACATTTCTATATTCTACATATTGGAGTAATACTGGACATTCAACTCCCTTTTGACGAGCACACCAATGATATCCAGAAAAGTCTATAAGCCATACACATACACAACATCTCCTCGGTTGTATCAGAGCACGAGCCAGCCCATTTTACTGTACTCTTTCACCTGCTTCTACACAGTATTGTCAGTCAAAAACAGGACCACACCCAACCTATGAGAACTGAACAACAGGGCCATTACCACTGGGTGTTTTTGAGTATGTACCATTTGTGGTGTGTATGGCTTAGGCTGTTGGATGTATAGGTTGCTGTGAAAATGTCAAAAGGTAGTAGAATTTCAATCCTCTTCCCTGACTTTCCAGTTTTTGTAATGTAGCCCATGCAGTGGGATTTCCAGTCACTGAGCTGTATCACTTGAGAGTTTGGGGTTTGTTTCATTGTGGGGAGCGTACCTATGTTCCCCTGGTCCAATGTTCCCCAGGTCCTATGTTCCCTGGGTCCTATGTTCCAAGCTTTATATGTGACCGGGGAACATAGGACCCTTTTTGGGAAAAACGGGGAACTTAGGACCCGGGGAACATAGGGAGGACCCCCTTTGTGTTTGGCAGGACATACTGGCGACGTGTCTAACTGTGTAATATCCTCTCTCAGCCTGGCCTGCAGATGACCGATAGCCGAGCTCACATCAGCTTGGAGATGTTTACTTCGGCTGCTCCTCTGCTTCCTATCTGCATCTCATGCAGAGCCAGGCTTTATACTTTATTTCATCACAAGCATACTGATTAGCACACAAATGAAAGCGAGGATAAGGGTTTACTCCACGATTAAGCCGTTAACATCCCATAATGCTCTGTGTTTTTGGCCTTCACAGCAGATTTCAATCCAGCTGAACACCTTCAGGGGATCATCGTCCAAACGCTACACGAGTGAATGTGTTGATCTGGACACACTTTACTAAGAGACTTAATGTTGGGTTTTTTGTCTTCAACTCGTATGCTAATCACAACAACATTCAAATTTTATCAAAGACACTTTGCTTAGTCCAAAAAAACCTCCAACCATCCAACTCTTCTTCACTCATTGGATTGAGTAAATCTAATGCATTTACAAATCTCTTCCTCTTGTCCTGAAGGTTAGTTTATGATGCAGGATGTAATGTTTATCAAATGATGCAAAATTAAAAGTGCCACAATGAAGGCATGAATATTTTACGTGAGGGCGTGAATTTTACTTGCTGGCACTTATACATTAAATGGCTATTTCTTTAAAAATAAATCTTTATGTCTACATATTTTAACAACAGGGGTGCGATAGAACGACATAACATACGCTTAATACGTTTAATAGATATGTATTAGATTAGTCTATTTGTTTGCAAAGATGCATCTTGCAGTTTTTATACGCCTATGAAAGTTAATATTTCTATAGGATCGAACTACTGTTTTTGTCTTGTTTGTCATGCTACAGCAACATTTCGTTGTGTTGCACAATGACAATAAATGGTCCATGAATACTTGCTGGTTCCAGTGATAATTGTCAAAATATAGGCAAGAAGGGGAAGTATTCAAAATTGTCTTTAAATCATCTGGCTGCCAGAAAAGAAAAATTTGATATGTAGCCCGTGTTCAGTTGTAAAAAGATTTTGCTGTTTTGCTTCAGGGCTGCTTTTACCTTGCAAAGAAACTGAATGTCATGAGGTCAGTAATACAGTTGTGTCCAGATCAATCGGCCTCGGAGTTCCTGACAGCCTGGCTTAGGGGACGTCTCCGAAAGAGGTTAGCATAGATGCTGCATTAGGATCGTTTATATCAGAACTAGAGAGTTTTTCTTTATTGAAGTCCCAATTGGCAACATTTGTTTGATCACATTAACTGAAGCCGACACTATGCTCCGATAGAACAACATAAATCATCCGGTTAAAGAAAAAAAGCATGCCTCTATGTGCATGTAGAGCCTGTTATTTGTTTTGCAAAAATCGACAGCGCCCGGATCATCCTGTCCAATCAGCACGCAGGGCTGTGTTCCTGCACACACAGAGCCCCTCCCCCCTCGGGACGTACCACTATCACAGGGGGGAGGCAGAGGGAAGTAGCAACAAGCTTCCAATTCCTCGGTTAAAAACCCAAACGAGGAGGTCCAAAACAACCAAGGAAAAGAAAACACCGGTGGAAAAGAAGGAAAAAAAGAAAGATTGCGACGAAAACCAGAGTCAGCATTGGACCTGCGTTTCAAAGGTGGCGTGATCTAAGGCATTTCAAAGGGCACGAAGTCGAGGGGAAGGAGCTCGGTGGTCGTGGGGGAGGAGCGTGAGAGTTGTAAACATTCAAAATCTGACAGAGTGCCCTCGATCCTGCTACTGTTTTTATTCTTAATTTTTTTTATCCTAGTTTTATCTTTTTTTACAACATGCTTCATTGCCTCATTTTACTGCTATGTTACCCTTTTTGTTGTGTTTTGTTGTGGACCCGGATTCAGAGACCAGAGACTGGACGCTGGGAAAAAAGAGTTTATTTGAACAGGTATAATTCTGAGTGATGGTGCGGGCGAGGAGGCCAGGGGCCTGTACTACGAAGCAGGATTTGTGCTTAGCGAGGTAACTTAAGCGTTAACCCTGGGTTTTCCGTCCTACGATGCTGGTTCACTTCTTACTGGGGTAGATCGCCATGGTAACTTGCGCTGTGGAGCTAACCTGCTCCGGAGCAGGTTATGTTCCTGATAAGAGATCAATATGGAGAAACACACCGCCTATTGACCAATCAGCTGTCTTGGTGCGCCGACATAAAAAAAGAGAAGCTCGGTGGATCGTGAGAGGGTCTGGTAGGAGAACTATAGAGTGTACAGAGACCGGCAAAACCGTTTTTCTGTCCCTGACGATGTTTTATATGAGAGATACAGATTCTCATCAGAGGGAAATACTTTTCTTTGTCAGCGTACAGTCTACTTACCACTTTGAATTATGTTTTTATATTTATTTGATTTGCTCCCAAGTCCGCTTTACAACACCGGGATTGCAGCTGAAAGAATGAGGCTGATATTGTCAAACACCACGTCATAAGAATACATCCAAGCAACACATTCACTGTTTTAAAGTTATATGTTTGGCCTTATATTGCGGAAGGACATCGTAAGAGTTAAAGGGACAAAAGAAAGCGTGACGACAAGATTTAAAAGACAGCTGCAGGGCGTATTCGAACCCAGATCGGCTGGAGGAAGCCTCAGGACATGGTGCGTCAACATTACCACTAAGCTATCAGCCAAGTTACTGTTGCAAATCAGTCAGATCTTGTATTGTCCTTGTGATGGGGCAGTCATATTACACTACTACTCATACTATTAATACGACTTCCGCATTCACACAGTCGGCGAGGTTTTGCCAGCTGTCCTTCCTGCATTGGGCAGATGAAACTGTTGCTTTTTGCCTGCATTATATGTTTAACTTCTTCGTATTTCTGTGAGATTATGGTTCGCTCCTCGTACGTGAAATACGCCGCTCCGCTGCCGTAGACTGATCCATGTATGTGATTGGTCAAATGCTGCAAACGCCACCTCTTTCATGTGCACGCGCTCATAGTTGGACAGGTAAACCCTGGGTTGAGTTAACGAGTTGATAACCAGCTTTGTGTGACCGCTTATCTCCGATTGCCTTTGTTAGGGTTACTTAAGCTGGATCTCTGAAAGATACCCTGGGTTTGTTGAACTCGCTTCGTAGTACAGGCCCCAGGTTAATGTAGGCTTGGAGTTGATGAGCTGATGGAGAGCAGGTACGCCACTCTTCTGCAGCCACCGACACGCCCACCGGACACACCCCGAGGAGGAGCCGGTGAGGGAGAGGAAGGAGGGGGAAAAACAGAGAGGGAAAACACAACACACAACCTGAGGGGTATTCCACCAAACTCGATAATTAAAGCGGCACTGGTTAAGCCTGGTTAGAACTAACACCAACTTCCACTTGCGGCTAAACCCATTCCATTAACGCATTTCAGCCGCGCTATGTTGAGGCTTATTCAAGCCAGGTTAACGTTGTCGTGTGTTAAGCACGTTCACGGGATATGAAGCCAGACCAGAACCAGGAATGTCGAATCATCGAGAAAATGGCAGAAAAGACCAGAGCAAAAATTATTGATGTAACTGTATGAGGAGTACAAACCCATCATAACCGAAAAAGGGAATACTGTAGTGATAAATAAAAATCACGAGGCTGCTTGGGCAAGAATTGCCGAGCGATTTAATATGGAAGTACCGTTAAGAGTAACATGTTCTAATATAACACTGACTACGATTTCTCGAATGTGAGGATAGTGTAGAGGTACATGCGGCCGGCCACGGTTCAATTCCAGACTATAGTCGTTTCTTTTTCTTTCTTTGGCCGGAACTCTCTCTCTCTCTCTTTCTCTCTCTTTTTTTTAGATATGCCTAGTAAATGCATCTACATTGACCAACTCATTTATCTCAACAATTCAATGAACTCACCTGAAAGGAATTTATGTGGCTGAAAATTGCATGCAGCAATGCCTTTGTCATTGGAATCTATAACATGCTATTAATAATAACATCTTTATAATTATCATGTTTTTGCAAGTTATATTTGGGTTCTGGGGAAATTGTATGACATATTTATCATAATTAAAGTAAAATGTTGGTCTAATTCTCTGATCTAAAGACAATTATACAGGAAAAAAAAAAAAAAACACACACATGCCATGTCCTCGCCAGGATGTGAACCAGTGATGCCCACATTTAAGGGCAGGTACGTCACCACTCACCCAACTGGGGACTTTAGAGGTGTTAAACAAAAAAAAAGATTCATTCATATTTTTTTAATTGCAAGCATGTATTTTTAGACGCTTGATGAAAATATAGTCTGTTTTTACTTCATATATGTAATTCTGGTAATTTTTGGTCTTTCACGTGACGATATCACGAGGACTAGGCTTGGCGGAACCTTCTGCTGGTACAGTTGTTTCCGACAGACAGACTTCTCTGAAACCCCCGCTAAAGTAAGCCTGATGTTTAGCCTGCCCCGGAGCAGGCTAGTTTGGTCGGATAAATTCCCATGGTTACTTAGCGGAGAGTGCCTCAAGTCACGTTGATGGAACGCAACTCTCTCTAAAGGTAGCAAGGCTTATCGAAATTAGAACGGCTTTGCGCTTAGCGAGTTTGATGGAATACCCCTCAGACTGCCAAGGCCGAACTGTTATTAACCGTTATTTTAATAAATAAGAATTTTATATTTTTTACTATTATATCAATATTTGAGTTGTATTCTATTTTTACTATTGAACTCAACTGTGAGTCTTTTGAGTCTTTGTATTTTTGTATTCAGAATTATTATATACTGGGAAGAGCTTTGGGTCAACTGCTGTTGTTTGTTAAGAGTGCTATATAAATAAAAGTGACCTGACTTGACCGTCCATCATTCCACAACACTAATTTGTTACCTCACCCTTTCAACCTTCATCTTAACTCCCCCTTTCCTCCTCCCTTATAACCCTTTCTCCCTCATCCCTTCATCCCTTGATCCTCACCCCTTCCTTCCTCTACCTCCTTCCAGTCCAGGTGGAAACCTCTGAAAAGTGAAGCCAATGCTGAAGTGCCTGGTTGCAAAAGGAAGTCGGTCTGTAAAGATGTCTTTGAGAAAATGAACTTATTTCTTTATGTTTTATCTCCGTAAACATTGCAAACATGAGTTTATGGTCCCAATCTCTAATTTTATGTCTTCTTCAATCCAGCATGATGTTCATTTAGTAAATCCCTCTGTCACCGTCTCCAGTTTCCTGTTTGTCCAATGGACTCCTGCGGTAGACGATGGATGAATATTCCACGAAATGAAATTAGCCCTCTAATGTGGGCCTGAGGCTGAAACAGAGTCATGTAGCCATTAGCCCACAAATTCATTTTCTGTAGAGCACTTATCTTGTTATGTTGCAAAACGTCACAGTGAAAGTTCCAGTCGCCTTCATCCACTACTTTTTTATCCACGGTGCTTCTTCTATAAAATGTTTTGCGTTTCATTTCATTTTATACAAGAGTCAGCTTTACACTAGCTAACACATTTTGAATAAGAAAAAATTATGCATGAAAACGTAATAGCAACATTGCTAGAGTCTAACTACTGGGGAGTACAATTTTGAGGTACTTGTACTTCGCTTGAATATTTTCTGCTACTTTATCCTTTTACTCCACTACATCTAGCCAATATTGTACTCTATATTGAGTACTATATTTTAGCCTCTCTATTACGCTACCCTGCAGTATATGAAGTAGTTGAAACAAGCTCCACCTTTAGCTGCTGCAACATTAGTGAGACTTCTACATGAATGCATCAGTAACTCTAAGCAGAGCGACCACAGCTGCAGCCGATCGGTTAATGTCCCCTACATCTAGTCAAAATGGTCTAACCAGCAGCTGTATTCACTCTGTCGTCAAGCTCCCACTTCACACACTCAACACACTTACATGTTTCATTTTAAACAGAAAAAAAGACATTTGAACTGTGTCAAAAACAAATAATTTATGAATCACATTATCCTGAGCCATAATCCCATATGATGCTTTGGGATATTTGAGATGTGTTCACTGTGTCTAGCAGGCAATTTGGCTGGTCATGACCCCAAAACAAACACGTTACTGTGATTTATTTGCAATGAAAAAATGTGAAGGGAAGGATACTGAAATGACCATGTGGTGATTCCGATATGTAAAAAGACTGAAGTCGTGCTTTGTCAGGTCTGTCCCCAAAAAGACAAGCAAACGTTTAAAATGCTTCTTTTCTGAATGGAGTCTGGATGGGTTGCTGCTAGGTCTCTGTACTAATAGAAAGTACTGTCCTTGAGGCCCGGGTAACCAAAGAAGGCAAAAGTTGAAAGATTTCAGCTTGCATAAATTAATATGTATTCATATCATTCACTTCACGTTAGTTTGAACTGTTTCATTTTCTTGTTTATTTGTTTTAATATCCATCCATCCATTGTCTATTACTTATCCTGTATTCAGGGTCGTGAGGGGGGTGGCGCTGATCCCAGCTGTCATTGGACGAAGGCAGGGTACACCTGGACACCCTTGAGAGGTCACCAGTCTATCTATCACAGGGCCGACATGTAGAGACAAACAACCATTCAAGCTCACATTCACACCTACGGGCAATTTAGAGTCACCAATGAACTTATCCCCATCCTGCATGTCTTTGGACTGTGGGAGGACGCCGGAGAACCCAGAGAGAACCCACACTTACACGGGGAGAACATGCAAACTCCACACAGAAGGAACCCGGGGCCGACCCGGGAATCGAACCAAGGGACCCTCTCGCTGTGAGGCAACAGTGCTACCCACTACACAACTGTGCAGCCTGTTTGAATATCAATTTAAGATTATTGTTTCATTAACAAATGATCAGGAGTGAAACTTTTTTTTAAAGCGGTTTTAACAGTTTTGTGACCTACGTATAAAAAAAAACCCTGCAAATACTTCAAATAGCTGAAGTGAAACTTAACCTTGAGTTGCGAAACTGTTCCAAATGCAGCTCTGTGAACACCTGCAGGCCAATGTTTGTTTTCAGCCAACAAAGAAGTGACAGTTGTCAAAACTTTGACTTTCATTTTACTTCAAATGAAAGCTACAACTCACCAGATGTTTCATTGGAAACTAGTGTTTGTCGGAAGCATTAACCCACAAAATGGCGGTTTGGCGGCCACAAAATGGTGGGAGGGATTCATCTGAGCAGAAGGAGTTCTTCACTGGTGGACTTGAAAGTGGGTCATATATGTAGTCGAAATGTAAAAAACATTTCAAATTTGGTGCCTTCTTGACCGAGAAAGGGCAGACAGTGAATAGTCAAAAAATAAGGTCCCAACTCCTGTTCCTAACTCCTATTCCTTGACCTCTGAGGAAAACGTCACGGGGTTAAGGAAAGGCGATAGGAGAACTCAAAGGGATTTAGGAAAAGTCGACCGCGGTGCTCAGAGAATCCGACCGGACTTTCACTAAGTTACGTCATTATAACGCGGCCGCTGATGATTGACAGCTGATGATCGGCACCGGCGATTGACGTGCGTCTGCGCTGGAGAAACTACAATAATGGACTACAAAAAGCGCATCGTCCACTTCTCCACATGTTGGTTTTATAAACAGCTGGTTCACTGACCAGCTTCAGGTCCAGCAGCTCCTCCTTTCTGTTTGACTGTTTGTAGTTTGTAACATGATTGAAATAAAAAAAAAATACCATTCAATTGTTATCACTGTCCACACATTTATCATCACTATTCCAATGACTATATGTCTGCATGAAAGTTAATGTTAAATATGCAAATGCACATACGGTTTGTTTTCATGAACGGCCGAGGTGTGCAGCACTTTTAATGTTGCTCTCGCAAAGAATTGTGGGTCGGCGTGATCTCCTTTCCTTTCCTACAGGAAGGTCCGTTGCATCCGATGCTAAAGGAGCTCTGAAAGGAAGCATGGAGCTCCTTTCCTTTGCATTTAGAGAATCCCAACAGCTCTTATCATGGCGGCCACTTGTTTACTTCCAGGTCACTTCTTCAGTTAGGAACCTCCCTAAGCAAAATAGACTATTCGACTGCACCCAGTGACTTTTTGGTGCATGTGGATGGAAGAAAACAACTCCCACAATGCACAGCTCTGCAGGCCACTCCCACTGATCTGTCCCCCCTCACCAGTCCCCCGTCGGTTTGCACTCACACAGCACCCTATCAAAGTCATCAACAAGAGAGAACAACACACAGAACATGACTGAAACTTTACTGACAAGTGAGGTCTAGTAAACACTTGGCCTCTGGATCGGTTTAGCCTCTTAGCAAGACATAGAGTGGCATTTTTATTCTCAAAGGACCGGTCCAGTTCTGCTCACACCCGGAGTCTGAAGTGAGGTCCCACCACTGGTCTGTAACAGGTCTGTAGTCTCAGTGGATGCTGCCCCCTATTGGCGGATTGATAAAATGAGGAAGTATTGTTGTAGTCTCACCCCCTCTAACCAAAGATCTATGGAAGCAAATCTGTTCCATAATTCAAATGAAAATGGATTAACAGAAATGCTTTTGCATTTTCAGAATAAAGCTGCATCTTTTGACTCATAAATAAAATGAGTAATAAATAATCCAAACTGCATTTTCATTTTCTTCTTCAAGACTGCTCATTGTAAATGGCCTCATTTAGGCTACGTTCACACCGCAGTTACAAGTGACCTGAATCTGATTTTTTCGCTCATATGTGACCCATATCTGATTTGCTTTTGACAATGTGAACAGCACAAGTCGCATTGAATCTGACATTTTCTAATCAGATTCAGGCCACATTTAAATGTGGTACTGAATCGGATACGTATCGGATTTATTTGAATGCGACCGCAGTCTGAACAGCCAGGTCGCATTTAATGCGACTTTGACGTCATTCTGACCCGCGCTGCACTGTTTTGTAAATGAATGACAAATAAAGTTGATTGAAAAGCGGGCGGGAGCCAAAACAAACATGGAGGACAGCAGCGAAGCAGGCGGCCAGTGGATGTTGCCGCTATTGCTCCGCATAGAGCCATCATTAAAATGTGAATTTTCTTTCTCCTCTTCCTCCTTCGTGCAATCACCCGCTCACAAATTTGCCGGCTGCCGCCACACACTGTTTTTAGCATGAAGCCATACAGTCCCACGTTACCGGTTGCCGTTGCCATGTTCGCTTCCGTAAACACCGCTGTGGCGTGATGTCATCAATGATCAACTGCGCATGCGGGTCACTTCAGGAGCGTGAGCTGTTCACACAGCAATCCGTAGACAGGCCGCATTTAAAGAGGTAATGTGAACAGCCAAACAAAAAATCGGATTTGAGCCATAAATCGGAATTGTGCATTAAGACCTGCGGTGTGAACGTAGCCTTATATAGCGCTTTTGTCCAAAGCGCTTTACAGTAATGACTGACATTCACCCATTCATACACACATTCACACACCGACGGCGGAGTCAACCACGCAGGGCGACAGCCAGCTCGTCAGGAGCAATTGTGGTGAGGTGTCTTGCTCAGGGACACCAGGCACTCAGCTAGGAGGAGCCGGGGAACGAACCGGCAATTTTGCGGTTACCAGCCAACCCGCTCTACCTCCTGAGCTAAACCTCCCCAGTTGTGTAACTTAATTAAAATGAAAAAGACAAGGACATTTAAGATTTCAATTTTCAAAAGATGCTCCAGCAAATAGGTACCAAAATTCAATTTGAAATGTCAAATTTGAAAATTAAAATCCATTAGCAGAAAGGGTTTTGCATTTCAAGGTCATAGCTGTGTTATTTGACTGATAAATAAAATTGGTAATAAATAATCCAATTTCATTTTCTTATCAAGACTGCTCATTCTGTGACACAACTAAAAAGAAAACAAAGAGGACATTGCTTTTTCGTTTTCATGTTCTTCTGCTTCAGCCCCCAGTCTGATACCGCTGTTCAACCAACAATGGCGGCCAAAGACGGCAGCAGCACCGAATACACATTTAAATGTAAGTAACAGGTTTTTCTTAACGTCGGACGTTCAAGGGGCCTTAAAACACATTTGAGTGTTAAAATGTGTGAAGTTAATAATGCTAATACGTGTAGCCACCGGAATGTAGGGCCAGCTACGTGATGTAGCTTAAGGCTGTTGATACGAGGAGCTCATTTAACGTTAGCCTTTAAACGTAACGTAAGCCTAAAACCCTTCACTTTTAAATGTTACAAGCTCCGATGGTAACTTATATCTTATTGTAACCGTGGAGCTGTTAAGTAAATTTGTTCTTGTTGTAAGTTGTGTAGGCTACAGTTCGCTCCTCTCGCAGCTGAACATATAGGGCCCTAGTTTCGTAGACCAGCGCAGGGCGGCGCAGGGTGGCGCAGCCGGCGCAGTGCAAGTTTTGACCCGCGAAGCCTTGCGCACCGTCAGTTTGGCAGTTTGGTGGATCGCCTGCGCCAAGATGGGTGTGTCGGCGCAGCAGGGGGAGGCTGTCACAGATTCAGCTTGGCGTAGCGGAAGTTTCAAATCAAATCAAATCAAACTTTATTTATATGGCACCTTTCATACTTTGCAGTAACACAAAGTGCCCTACAGAAAATAAGAGCAAAACAAAACCAAAACCAAAACAAAATATGAACAACAAAGAAACACTATGAAACCCAAACCTCCCACCCCCACAAATATACACAGAGATACACAGAGACATACACACTCACGCACACACATAGCCAAATGCACCGACATACACACCCACACACACAAACACACACACACACCCACACATATACACTATCTGTCACTGAGGAGACATGGCTGGGCACCAAGATCTGAGGTGAGGAAAAAAGCCTCGCCGAGACTGCGCTGAAAGCTCGCCAGCTCTGACCTGGTCTACTTTCAGCGCAAGGCGTAAATAAAGTCCATTCATTCAATGCGAATCACAGTTTGGCTGACGGCGCGCAGTGCGCACACGTCACCGAGACCTCACAGGCAGGTTTCCACAGTTCCAGGCACATTTAAATGCAATAAATAATCACAACAAACACTATTTAATGCAACTAATGAATCAACACGTGAATTTATATCTATATAGATTGTCCCGTCACATCTGACGTCAGATCAAAGGCGGATGGCACGCGTAACGGAAACTCAGCCTCTCGGACCAAAACATCTCCCTCTCTCTCTCCTGTTTTTTATAATATCGGCATTGTTATTATTATAATACGCACGCACAGCGCGTGATGCGCGTGGTGGGAGCGGCGGCGCTGCTTCTGTCATCGGGTTGTCAAGTGACGGAACTTGCACTGAACCTCCCCTAACGCATTAAAGGAGAGGAGAGGGGCTCATTTGATTGGTGAAGATCTGAATCGGCTGTATTAATCCCAGTCCACGCCTCGTCTCCTCCTCGTCTCCCACTCACGCCTTCTTCTCCTCCCTCTTTCCCACTTGCGCCGGTGGGCGAGACGGGAGGTGTGCCTGCGCGAGCCTGCGCGGTGCACGAAACTTGCAAAGTCCAGGCGGACACGCCCCGTCGGCGCGGCGCAGGTGCGCTGAAAGCTGACTGCGCCTGGTCTACGAAACTAGGGCCCATAACGTTAACGATGGGTTGTGAGTATTTTTACGCTGTAAAACTGTAAACGTTTGGATTGAATACAGAGCTAACCTTAGGAGCATTATTACTACTAATATCGTTATTATATCGTACAATCATTTTGCATGTTGACATAACAGGAAATGTGATTTACATGTCGTTTTGTTGTAGAGAGCAAGGAGCAGACGGAGGATTTGATCAAACTCCGGGTCCGGGATGAGAACGACCACCTGTTGAGGCCAAGAACACAGGGCCACCGACAGCAGCAAGAAAGAGGAAAACAGATGAGTTGCTGGATTTGATCAGGGAGGACATGAAGTTACAGAGGGAGAGCGGAAAGGAGAGGATGGAGAGACTTTTTAGTTTATTGGAGAGAATGGTTGAGAGGCGTTGCATTTTTTGGGGGGTGGTGGATGTTTTTTTTCTGTTCGATTAAGTTCTGTGTTGATTTGTAATTTAAATTGTTAATTCAAAATATTGTATTGTTCCATTTTCTTTTCCAAATATTGTATATCGTTAAATTAAAATCTTATAACCTTGTAACATTATCTGTTCCATTTCATATTTACAACTAAAGTCAACTTTTGAACTGCTTTTCAGTGACAAGAAAATAATTAATTTTTTGTGTAATTAACAAATATTTACAAAGTTACAATAACTTTTGACAAGGGGGTGTTCTTAAAATGTAGAACTATTTACAAAAGATCAGCAGAAATAACTATTTACAGAGAACATATATACAGTATTGACTGAGCAGGAGTCCCTGGTGGTGCTGCTGGACTGGATGGGATGCTAAGGACCCTGGACTCTTCTGGCTCTGAGTGGGACATCATCTGGAAGGTGGGGGGTGTGGGATGCATGTCTCCACTGTCCACCACATCGTCCATCATCGGGGTTTGCAGGGCTGATGCAATCGACGGATGCCATGTCACTAAAATGTTTAAAAGAGAGGCAAGAATAAAATATTGAATTAAGTCAGGGTTATTTACAGGGTTCATACACATTTTACTATTCAATTTAATCACTTTATAAGCCAAGCATTTCAAATTAAATTCAAGCACTTTTCAGACCTTGAAAAACAGCATTAAAATTACAGCATTAGATTTTACATTTCTAAGCACCTGTACGAACCCTGTATTAAATAACAGTGCCATTTTTCATTCCAGATTTTGCCGTAGGCTACGTCTTTTTTACCCGGAAGGCGCGGTCATGCCGCGGAATTACCTGAAAGCCCACTTTGAGACATTTAGGGGGAGCTCTAAAACAGTGTTCATAAACGCTCTGACAGCGTCTGATGCTCGCATTTTGAAGTAAACCTACTGTTTTTAAACACGCACCAAAAGCGTTATGACGCGGACATAAAAGCGGAGCCTCCGCCTCTTCGCCGCCGCCACTCAGCTGTTGATCCCGGGAGCCGCTCTATGAGTCGGTGTCCAGGTCATGGAGCGATTCATTAACATAGTGTAGAGTTATGATTAGCGTAATGCGTAGTCTCTCCTGCTTCCTAGAGCTCTTTTGGGTTTTCGCTGCCTCCGCCATTGTGGCTCAGTCGAAACTGGCAACCCGTGGTTGCTCTGCAGCTAAGACTCTACTGGCTGCAATGGTTTTGTAGATGCCGGTGGGTGGCGCCAAGTGCCAAAACATGTTTTCAAAACATAAACATGATTTGCGGTCTGCAAAAGATCTTTTTAAATGCGAATATTTTGGCTGTACTGTTGTTGTTGGTGAGTTCAGTATGTTATATGATCATTATTCCTGAGTCTCTATGACATATTAGAATGATTTTACAGCCAGTTGCTTTAGATTTCTTACATATTGTACCTTTAAAGAGAATTTTAACAAATATATACATGTATTAAAACATTTCATTTCAAGAAAATAGAAATAATTAGATTTTTTAGAATGCTTATTTATTCATGACACCATTCTCACCAACCACTTCAAAATTCCTTATTTACAAAGTAAGCTCATTTTATTTTCTGATGTTGAACAGCGAGAAGCAGGAATTTTCAGTGAAGTGGCTCCTTCAGTCAAGTCAGAACGAGTCTGGTCTAGGGCGACCAGAGTCGCTTGACCAGCTGCTCTTGCTGAACTTCAGCACCGCACCCTCCCCCATGGTTGACATTGACCCCTTGATTAGTCCTGGTGGATGAAGAGAGAAGATTCAGCAGCAGAAAAAAATATTGTGAGAAGAGAAGAAGTTGAGAGTAGTATTGTTTGTACTAGTAGTATTAGTTGTATCACATTTACTTCCACAATTACATGAATGTTGCACTGAGTTTAGTATTTATAGTAACAATAGTAGTTTCTCAGTTGAAAAGGACAATAACAATGGTAGAAACAGAAGTACTTACGCAACGTTTCTGTTACCTAAATAGAGAAGAGAACAAAAAGATTTTGTTTTCTCTTCATGTTTAATCACAGAAAAACAGTAACAATGTCCCTGTAACATTTCTGTTTGTAGTGCAGAATAATCAGTATGAACACATGGTGGAGGTTAAGTAATGCACAAGTCATTTATCCACGTAACAGTATATTAATTTGAGATTAACAATGTACTTCTTTAGGATGATCACTTTAAGTTGACAAAAAGAAAAAATACATTAAAAATACCAATAATGGGTACCCTTATGCATTTTCTCATAGACTAGACCAGTTGCCCCCTGCTGGTCGTTTGAGAGAATGCTCTTCTGCGTTTGGCTTTATTTTTCAGACCCAGATGTTACCTCCTGCTATAGACACACCTCTGCCTCCACTCTTAAACCCTTAGATTCAGTCCATCACTCTGCCCTATGATGTATTACTGGACAGTTTTTCTACTCATTGTGGCAACACTTTCTATTTATTTATGAAGCCCTTGATGGCAACATGCCATCATGTATCACTTCCTTATTACATTGGTAGGTTATACAAGTGATCGGCTAATGCTTGCAGTCCTGCGTTCAAACACTACATTTGGAACGTGCTTTTAGTTTGTGTGCTCAAACTGGAAACATTTTACAACAACATTACACAGTTGTACCTCGAGGTCAATTTAAAACTATGATTACTAACTACTCAGCTCTATAATGTAACTGTTGTTAATGTTCCCTCTGTGTGTGTGTTCTCTTTTATTGCACTCTTGACATCATTGAAAATGATTCCTCGAGATTTAAATGAAGATTGATTAAATGAAAATGGTAAACCGGCCAACAATTCGATGTCAGGGTAACCCATTATTTGACCAACATGAACTTTTCTAGATTTTCTAATAATATAGATTCTACAACTGTACCAGGATGGAAAAGGAAACCCTCTCCGGGTTCAGCCATCAGGACGACCATGGACAACACAAGAAAGAGCGCGATGCACTTCATCCTGAAAAACAAGAACAAACATATGACATGGGGCCACAGTTAATGACTTTTAAGAACAAAGTTGTTCATTTTTACTACTGTTATAAAGGTTTTAAGCCAGAATACATATCATTTTAACAGATGTCTGACTGTCCTGATCATACCGTCAGTAAATGAGGAATACATATTTAGTCCTTACCTTTCTTTGAGTCGAAGTATACAGGAGTCTTTCAAAGAGAACTTGAGTGAGCAATGTGATGCAAATCTGTGTGATGGTCCAGTTCATCCATGTCTCTTTTTATAGCAATGGATGAACTCCTCTACTCATTGTTTGCCCAGAATTTGGCAATCCAGGAAGGTAAACCAAACGCAGTATCATTGCATGTTGCAATGTGGTGGCAAATGTCTGATCTGTCATCTTTCCAAAAAACTGAAAAAGACTGCCTTCTGACTTTTTTTTCTAAGTTCATAACAGTTTTTCAGTGTTTTTTTTCCCCTTCTGCTTGCATTGTTTTGTCTTTGTTCAGATTGCTCAGACTTCTGAATCAGAAGTTTAAAAGAATGAAAAACTGTAAAAGACTTAAGGCCACATTACAGCATGAGGTGAAATGGACAGGTGGAGTTCTACAACTATGATTAGTTAACTTCAACTTCAACTTCACTTTATTTATAGAGCATTTTTCATACATAAACATGTAACACAAAGTGCTTTACACACATCAAAAAGCAAAAACAATTACAAATAAAGCCCCTCCCTCCCATCCTACATACTGCACACGCGCACACACACTCAAACACACACACCGGCACACTCTCACTACCGACAATAGGGAGACATGGCATGACACTGATGATTGAGGAAACGCTATCTTTGGGGCCATCCACACTGGGAGGAGTCGCAGGCTGTGCCACAGGGGGCACCATTACCCAGGCCCCCCGACACCGCAGCAGCCCAGACACAGGTCCCAGTGTGGAAGACCCCCTTGAGGAAACACTGGAGTTAATGCTAAAAACTAAAAGCATAAGATGGGATTAAAAAAACATGAAAAAATAAGTAAATGGAGTGACCAGCTTAAAAGAATAAAAATATATAAGATAATAAAATAAAACAATACAAATGATAAGTAAAACAACTAAAATTATTTAAGATCAATATAATCTAAAAACAAGATAGAAGCAAAAATATAAAATAAGATAAAATCACATTAGAACGTTAAGAAGAATTTTAAAATACTAGTTAAAAGCCTGATTAAAAAGGTGTGTCTTTAACCTTCCTTTAAATTTATCAACTGTCTCTGCGGTCCTGAGGCTCTCCAGCAGGCTGTTCCACAGGTGGGGGCCATAGTAGCTAAATGCCGCCTCACCATGGGTTTTAGTTCTGGGTTCTGGTATGGATAAAAGGCCGGTGCCGGAGGACCTCAGGGTCCGCGAGGGTTGATATGGTAAAAGCAGGTCAGCTAAATAAGAGGGTGCAAGGCCGTTAAGACATTTAAAAACGAGTAAAAGAACCTTAAAATCGATCCTGAAGCGTACGGGGAGCCAATGCAGCGACGCTAAAACTGGTATAATGTGCTCCCGCCCTCTGGTCCTCGTCAGCACGCGTGCGGCTGAGTTCTGTAATAGTTGGAGATTTAAAATACTCTTTTTGGGAAGACCAGAAAGCAGGGCATTTCAATAATCTAAACGACAGGAGATAAAAGCATGCATCAGCACCTCCGTACTGACCTGAGAGAGAAACGGGTGGACTCTGGCTATGTTCTTAAGATGATAAAAACCTATTTTCATCATATTTTTGATATGTGGAATAAAATTCAGTTCAGAGTCAAAAATCACGCCCAGATTTTTTACTGACTGTGCTGGTTTAAGATCTTGTAGTTTTAGTAAAAGTTTCTCTCTCTGGCCTTCTGGACCTATAACTAAAACCTCAGTCTTGTCCTGGTTGATCTGTAGGAAATTCTCTGCCATCCATGACTTGATGTCTAAAATACAGTTAAAAAGGGCATCAATTGGCCCTGTGTCATCAGGAGACACGGCAATGTACAGTTGCGTATCGTCAGCATAACTATGGAAGCTGATGCCGTGCCTCCTGATGATATCCCCAAGGGGCAGCATGTAAAGATTAAAAAGAAGTGGACCTAAAATTGACCCTTGGGGTACCCCACATCGAATTTCATGGGTTCCTGAGGAACATGTATCCATACTTACATAAAAGCATCGGTCTGTGAGATAAGAACAAAACCAATTAAGAACAGTACCAGAGATGCCCACCAGGTGTCTGAGCCTATTTAATAAAATGTGATGGTCTACTGTATCAAAAGCTGCGCTTAGATCCAGTAGAACCAACACTGTGAGCTTTTTATTATCAAAATTCCACCTGATGTCGTTTAAAATCTTTAAAAGTGCTGACTCTGTACTGTGGTTTTTCCTAAAACCAGACTGATGTTTCTCTAAAATGTTAATTCTGTTTAAAAAGTCATTAACTTGGTTAAAAAACCAGTTTTTCTAAAATTTTACTTAAAAATGGTAAGTTGGATACAGGTCGGTAGTTATTAAAAACACTTGGATCTAAATTGCTCTTCTTCAGAAGGGGCTTCACCACCGCCGTTTTAAAGGCGGTGGGGAAGACACCCGTCTGAAGAGAGCAATTCATGATGATTAAAAACTGTTCCTCGAAGAATCCATAAACGATTTTAAAAGTGATGTGGGAATGGGATCTAAAAGGCAGGTTGTTGGGTTTAGTTGGGAGAAAACTAGACCAAGTGTCCTTGCATCAACCAGGGCAAAACTCTCCAGTGTTACCTCAGGCAAGGACAACAGTTCAGTGTTAACAGTTAAAACTTGATTGGATAAAAGGCAGGATCTGATGTCCTTGATTTTGGTTCTGAAGTGGTCTGCAAAGTTCTCGCAAAGATCATCTGTGGGTGTCTTAAAAACTTTATTAGAATTAGTGCCTGTTAAAATATCAAAAGTGGAGAAGAGGAACCGGGGGTTGTTTTTATTGATGGTGATGAGTTGTGAGAAATGTGAAATTCATGCCTTTTTGACTGTATTATTGTAGGTTTTGAGTAGTTGACGTAAAATCTCGTAATGAATTGTCAGTTGTTGTCACTTTTCCTCCATCTTCTCTCGGCACTCCTGCATTTTCTTTTCAGTTCATTGATTTTAATGTTTTTTCTCCACGGGGGTATAGGTTTTCTTTTTATTGTTTTAGTTAAAAGTGGAGCTACTGAGTCCAAAGTTGACTTCAGTCTGTTGTTAAAATGATCAACGATAAAATCACAAGGTGCAGGTAGAATTTCAGCAGGGGTGCTCTGTAAAATCTCCATAAAATTTGCAGCCACTTTAAGGTAGCGCCTCCTCACCATTCTCACCGGGGCCTCCTCTTGGTTAAAACTGGTGATGTTAAAAAATACACAATAGTGATCAGACACAGCCAGGTCGACAACAGAGGACACACCGATGGACAGGCCATGGGTTATGACCAGGTCCAGGGTGTGTCCTCTGTTGTGAGTTGGCTGAGCGACGTGCTGCTTAAAATCAAGACAACTTAAAAGATTTAAAAACTCTCTGGATATCGGATCCGAGATATCGTCAACGTGTAGATTAAAATCACCAGTTATTAAAATCCTGCTAAAAGAAGTGTGGATAATTGATAAAAGTTCAGAAAATTCACTGATAAAAGAGCTAGAGTGATGGGGTGGTCTATAAACAGTAAGGCAAAGAATTGGAGGATTGCTAAAAGTAAAGGCATGGTGCTCAAATGATGAGTTACTGTGGAAAAACACTCCATTTGAGATCAATGAGTTATCTATAATCGATGCCGTGCCTCCTCCTCTTCTACCCTCTCTAGTAGAAAATAAAAAATTACAATTTGGCGGGGAAGCCTCGGTGAGAACAGCAGGTGCGTCAGTGCCAAGCCATGTCTCAGTTAAAAGAAGACAGTCTAATTTGTTATCTAAAATCACATCATTCATTAAAAAAGTTCTATTTAAAAGAGAGCGAACATTAAAAAGTGCCAAGTTTATGGTGACAGGTGGTTTGTTGACTGGAGTAGTGGATTGTTCTGTGAGTGGTCTGAGATTATGAAAGTTCACAGAGTGGGTGTGGTAGTGTCTGATGTGGTGGTGGTGTGTAATAATTACGGGAATGGGTGAAGTGTTGGTGTGAATATGAGGTCCAAGTCCGGTGTTGTATGTATAGTGGTCAGAGGTGGAACTGAAATCATAGGAGCATGGACCTGGGGGACATCAATTTGTGGCGGACAAAGCAGCTGGTGCGGGTTTCGGGTGATTGGCATGCTGAACCCCGTATGCCAGGTTGGCAGCTAGCATGCGGGCACCTGCTCTGTTCAGGTGGAGCCCGTCTGACCCAAAAAGGTGTCGTCTCGCCCAGAACACGTCAAAGTTGTTGACGAAGCCTACCTGATGTGAGCTGCAGGCAGAGGAGAGCCAGGTGTTGAGGCTGAGCAGCCTGCTGAATCTGCCGATCCCTCTGCCGCAGGTGGGGGTGGGGCCGGAGATAAAAACAGTCACATGGGACTGTGAGACGGAGTTAAAAAGATGGTTAAAATCTTGTTTTAAAAGTTCGGACTGTTGCCTGGCGATGTCATTGGTACCTGTGTGGATGATAATCCTTCTTGCCTGCGGATGCGCGCTCAGGATGTCAGGTATTTTCCCGGTTATGTCCGCAACGGTGGCTCCGGGAAACGCCATGGTGAACGCCCCCCCTCATGCGGACGTGCCTCACAATCGAGTCCCCGATGACCAGGGTTGTGGGAGCGACCGCTCGGTCTACAGGGGGAGCCACCCCGCCACCCACACCAGGACCCCGGGTGTGATCCCTCGCCAGATGGGGGGAACGGGAACGGGATGAGTGCCAGCGCACCGCGTCCTTGACGAGCCACCTGCGCTGGGATGAGGAGCAGGACGGGGGAGGCTGACAGCCCCGAGTTGGACACCCACCTGCTGGAGGGCAGCTAGCCATGAGTGGAGGGAAGGCTGTGGTGTCTGTCAGCGGGGGAACAACACAGGCACCAGCAGAGCGGCTTTTGGGACCTCCAGAAGACAGCGGGGGTGATGTTAGACCGACCTGGTGGTGCAAGGCAGCTGCCTTGCTTCCCCCCCGATGGCGAGGGACCCCCGGGCCTGGATGGCGGTGCGCCAGTTACTGTAGTTAGAGTTATTGTAGATCGACCTGCTAATTTGACTGGTTCAGGAATCAAATTAGTAGTTGCAGCAGAAGCTGAGACACTTGGCTCATGGAGGCAGTTAATATATGATAAAGCCATTTGTTCCCATATTGCTGCAACTTAAATTCATAGTCCTTCTCAGAATCATAATCAATCAAATCCAAACACACAGGCATGATACAAATACTTTTACGCCATAATTGAAATTTGATTTCAGAAATACTCTGCATTGTTATTCTTTTTAAAAATTTGAGGTGGAAAAGACGCGGTGCCATCCAAACAGAATCATTTGATGCTCTGTTAACAGTATTGTGCTTCAGGAGGGAGCAGAACTGGAATATGGCTATTAAAAGGAAATATTATTATTAAAAAAAAGAATGGATCCATCCATTTTCTACCGCTTATCCTGTATTCAGGGTCACGGGGGGCTGGAGCCGATCCCAGCTGTCATTGGGCGAAGGCAGGGTACACCCTGGATAGGACGCCAGTCTATCGCAGGGCCGACATGTAGAGACAAACAACCATTCACTCTCACATTCACACCTACGGGCAATTTAGAGTAATCAATTAACCTATCCCCATCCTGCATGTCTTTGGACTGTGGGAGGAAGCCGGAGAACCCGGAGAGAACCCACGCTTACACAGAGAGAACATGCAAACTCCACACAGAAGGAAGAAGGCCGACCCGGGGATCGAACCTGGGACCCTCTTGTTGTGAGGTGAGAGTGCTAACCACTACACCACCGTGCAGCCCAAAAGAATGGATCATAATATGATAATTGAATTTCATATATATAATTCATTTTGGGGCGATTTGCTCCCATACTGCTGCAACTTAAATGTGTGGTCCTTCCCAGAGTCATAATTTTGTCAAATCCAAAAAAACAGACATGATACAACTATTTTTTGTTTAGGGTGCCTCCGTTTCCAAGGATATCATTGTGACATGGATGGATGACTAAAGGGGCCAACCTGGCCTTCACCTACAAAACGTGACTCAAAGAGGCACATACCAACCAGGAAGAGGATTGAAATGACCATTCTTTTTTTTTTTTTGAATGAATAACAATTTGTAACTTGCATCTTGGGATTTTAAGATAACAATGTTTGTTTGTTTGTGCTTTTACACCAGATCACTGGGCGCTGTAATTACATCACATGGATTCTCCTACCATTGTTATGCAGATGACACCCAGCTATTCCTCTCTTTTCCCCAAAACTCCCAGGAACCTGGGTGAAATCCTTGACGATGAATGGACTTTATTTACGCCTTACGCCTTGCACCTTGCGCCGAAAGTAGACCAGGTTGGAGCTGGCGAGCTTTCAGCGCAGTCTCGGCGAGGCTTTTTGCCACGAAACTTCCGCTACGCCAAGCTGAATCTGTGACAACTCCCCCTGCTGTGCCGCCAGACCCATCTTGGCGCAGGCGATCCACCAAACTGCCAAACTGACGGTGCGCAAGGCTGCGCTGGTCGAAACTTGCATTGCGCCGGCCCCGCCACCCTGCGCCGCCCTGCGCTGCGCTGCGCCACGAAACTAGGGCCCTTTGACTCCAGCCTGAAAGGCCACCATCCAGAAGTCCAACACAGAACTTGGAACTTGGCTCACCAAGGTTGACAAGTCTGGTCTGCATGGTAGATTTTAAAGCCTGGATCTACCAGAATTCCATCCTGCCCCGAATCCTGTGGCCCCTGCTGGTCTATGCCTACTCCACACGGCATCTGACTGGCAGTTGCAGGTCGACCTAGGAAAGCAGCTGAGGTTCCCCAAACATGTTGCAACAACAACTCTCCGTCCAGACATGATCATTACCTCTAAGGCTTCAAGACACCTGATCATACTTGAACTTATGGTTAACCTGGGAAGAGCTGATTGAGGAAGCAAATAAGAGGAAACACGCTAAGCTCCAACCTGGAGGGACAAGTGGCTGATATCAAGAAATCCTACCAGTGGCTGGAAAATGCAGGACTGACAGACAGCACAGAGGCACTAATCATGGCAGCACAAGAACAGGCCATAAGCACAAGAGCCATAGAGGCCAGGATCTACCAGAGCAGATCAGACCCAAGATGCAGACTGTGCAAAGAGACAGTCCCCTGAGACAGTCCAGCACATAGTAGCAGGGTGTAAGATGATAGCTGGATCAGTGTACATGGAGAGGCACAACCAAGTGGCTGGGATAGTACACAGGAACATCTGCAACCAGTATGAAATAGGAGTACCCAAATCCCAATGGGCCATACCACAGAAGGTGACTGAGAACAGGGCCAAGGTTCTGTGGGCCTTCAGCTTCCAGACGGACAAACAGCTCCTGGCTAATCAACCGGACATAGTGGTGGTGGACAAAGTGCAGAAGACAGAAGTGGTGATAGATGTGGCAATCCCAGCTGACGCCAACATCAGGAAGAAGGAACACAAGAAAATTGAGAAGTACCAAGGGTTGAAAGAGCAGCTGGAACAGATATGGAAGGTCAAGGCTAGCGTGGTCCCCGTGGTAGTGGGGGCACTCGGGACAGTAACCCCCAAACTGGGATAGTGGCTCCAACAGATCCCAGGAATAACATCTGAAGCCTCAGTCCAAGAACAGTGCAGTCCTAGAAACAGCCAAGATACTGCGCAGAACCCTCAAACTCCCAGGCCTCTGGTAGAGGACCCGAGCTTGAGGATGACACAGATACCACCCCACCAGGGGTGAGAAGGAGATTTATATATATATATATATATATATATATATATATATATATATGTGTGTGTGTGTGTGTGTGTGTGTGTGTGTGTGTGTTTTGTGTGTATAATGACATGCAATGATGAAAAGTAGTATACCTTATAATAATGATGGATACCTATAATGCAGAACTTGTGTGCCAAGTAGAACAGCTTCTACTTTCTTCCTCTTTCTCTGTTATGAAATTCAGTGGGTTTGAAGAAGAAGATGACTCACGATGATCAAGGTGACTGACTTGTCTTGACTAGAGTGAAGACGCCGTCGGGGGGTGTCGGAGTGACGTCTTCGGCCCGCGTCGAGGAGGAAGCGGCAGGTTCCCGGGATGTAAACACGGTGGCCTGGAGAGAAGAGCTGGAAGGTGAAGCAGTAGTGGCCTCTAAGCTTTGGATCCTAGAATTCATGCTGGAAATGGATGACTGGGTGGAAGCGCTGCCATGATGGCGTCGTTTCCCGGAGCTGCAGAGGCGACTGTTGAAGTCGGGGCTCTAGCTCTTTTGGCCAGCGGGGCAGCAGCTGGAGTCGGAGCGAATGCAGAGTTCCGGGAGCTGTGTTTGTGTTTGCTGAAACTTTCCTAGGAGCAGAGACAGGAGCTGATCGGCAGGTGGAGGTTGAGACCCAGGCGAAATTTAAAATATTCCTGGTGTGATGCTCCGGCCGGAGCGGTAGCATCGTTGGCAAACAGAAACTCCAGCGGCTTTGGTATCGGCCAGTCATCGAGCAATGGGACATCTGTGGCGTTACCTTGCCTGCGGGGCGAGAGCTTCGACGGAGAGATGGAGCCCTCTCATCGTCGTAGATTCGTCGGCTTCCTCTGTTTCGGGGTTTTGCTGAGGCTCCATACCGTCATATTGCCACGGGTCCTCATCATGGACGGAAAGCGACGACATCAGGAGCAGCAGGGTGAGTACGAACGTGAATAGCGATTTCTCTTCGAACGGGAGCTTGTCTTCAAAACGCCGGCAGAGGAAGCAACGAGGGAGGTCAGGCTAGAGCAGTTTAAATAGCGCGCTCTGAATGCAATTTCCCAATAGGAAGCAAGCATGGGGAGTCAGCTGAGCCGTCAGCTGATCTCCTCGGTTTTGAAAGCTACGCTGTTGCTGCTGATTTAGAGCTTGACGTTGTGGCCTGCCAGAACTAACGCTACGCTTGATTTGTGCGTTGTATGTTAAACTGTTCTAAATGTAACCCTGGTTTCTGGATGGGTAGCGTGCCAGGACCGTGGGTGTTGCAGGTTACAAGGGGGTAAATACTTCTCCAATGAAAAGGCACCGTTACGGCAGGACAGGAAGACTTTATTTAACACACTTACAGGTCAGGTTCAACCACGCGAGAAAAGCACACGAGGGCAGACCTTCTCGAGCCCCGTATATCCGGTCCCCACCAAAATAAGAGCACGTGGAACCAACATCATAACTGCACATTAATAATAAAATAATGCAAGGAGTAACAACATAAAATGAAATAATTAAAATAATAAACACATAATAATCTACACGGTTACAGTCTTCCCTTGCTACAAGTAGAAATGTCCCCATTTCAACACCCGCCTGTCATAGCACACATGTAAGAGTATGAGATGATAACCAACATGCATAAGGATGGAAAACATCCACAAAACCAGCTCATCAGCAACACATGAAAACATCACATATAACGTGTACATTCCCTGACATATGAAAGCGAACACAAACAGGACAACACCATAACACCACACCCTCAATAGCAGGAAACAAAACATGTGAGGGGGTGTCAAAGCACAATCACAGTCCATTAAGTGACAAAATCTCCGTATCTAAGTGGACGCTTCACCTGGCGGCCACTGCGGGACATGAGGCCCACAGGATCCTTGATCTCATATGTAACACCTGGGTAACCACCATTGCTCATGCGCTGCAGGACCACATAGGGGCCCTTCCATCTGGGAACCAGCTTGTTCATCTTTCGTGCAGGATCATCCAGAAGAACTAAATCACCTGGCTGATGAGGGTCGAACACAACCTTTTTGTCATACTGGGTCTTCTGACGCTGCTTGTTTGTAGCAGAGTTGTGAGCTGCTTCTCTGAAAGCATGTGACAAGTGTGTGGCAAGGTTTGTAGCATAAGCTGCTGGTGTACCAGGGGTAGAAGAGGTTACAGTGGGACAACAGTTCAGCATAACATTGAGTTGCAAGTTAGGTTCTCTACCATTAACCAAGAAGAAAGGAGAAAACCCAGTGCTTGAATGAACACTTGAATTGTAGGCAAGCTCAAATTGTGGCAAATACTGGTCCCATTCACCACTACTTTCAACAATGGACTTAGCAAGCTGGTCTTTCAGTGTCCGGTTCAGTCTCTCAACCATGCCATCCGACTGGGCGTGGTATGGTGATGTGCAGGTCTTATTAATGCCAAGGAAACCACAGAGATGCTTGATGAGGTCTGACTCAAACTGTCTCCCTTGGTCAGTGTGAAGTGACTCTGGCACCCCATGATGTCTGATGTACTCCCCAAAAATACACTTTGCTACCGTAGCAGCACGTTGATCCTTCAACGGGAAGAGGTTGAAATAGTGATAGAAATAGTCCATAACTACCAGAACATATCTGTTGCCAGCTGACGTAACAGGAAGTTCAGTGATGTCTGCGGCCACTTTCTGAAATAGCCTCTCAGCTTCGATAGGCAGCTGGGGAGCTCTTTCATGTGGTGTGGGGCTGCTCCGTGTATGACATGGCAAACACGGCACAAAACTTATGGATATCACAGGTCATATATGGCCAATAACAGACACGTCTAGCTCTTTGAAGTGTGCGCTCTGCACTCAGATGACCACTGAACTGATTACCATGTAAACATGTTAATGCTATGGAAATGAGAGCTGTGGGTAAAACAACCTGGGAGTTAACAGGTGTGTTTGGGTTTGCTTTGACCTTTCTACAAAAGATTCCCTGCCGAATTAGCAATTTGGGGAATTCATGTCAACATTTGAACTCTTGAATTGTGTTCAAGGGGAGGAGTGTTTCAAACGACCAATGGGTGGTCAGTGTTTGTTATCATGTAGCCATGCGATTACCTCCCTGAGACATTCATCATCATGTTGCTGTTATTTCAGTTTATCTAAGTCAACAGAAAGTGTGTGGCTAAGTTCTGGCAAAATTGTGTCCGTTTTGTCATTTGTGTCTCTGCTAGGCAATGCTGTGGTGTCTGTGGCAGTGATGGAAGAGGTAACACACTGGACAGCTTTGTTGTGAACCTCAGTAGTCGGACGCCTAGACATGGCATCTGCGTTAGCATGCTGTCTGCCTTCTCTGTGTAAGATGTTGTAGTCGTACACATCCAGCTCAAAAATCCATCGACTGCGTCTCCCAGTAGGGTCACTGTCCACTTTGGTTTTCTTCAGACTCAGGAGGGGCTTATGATCTGTAATTACAGTAAATGTGCTGCCAGAGAGAAAGTGTTTAAAATGTCTCACAGACCAAACAACTGTCCAGAACTCACGGTCAAACGTAGACCATTTCCTTTCAGAGGGACTGAGTGTGTGGCTTGCGTAGGCAATAACACGTTCTTTACCATCTTGACGTTGAGACAACACAGAGCCAATGCTGCCCTGTGAAGCATCAGTGTACAGGAGAAAAGGTTGTGTGAAAACGGGATGTGCCACAATTGGTGGATGAGTGAGAGTATGTTTCAGGGATTGAAAGCATCCTCACATTCAACAGTCCATTTGAAGATTGCTCCTTTGTGTGTGAGAGTGTGCAAGGGAGCGGCAATGACAGAAAAGTTTTTGATGAACCTACGGTAGTAAGAGCCCAGTCCAATGAATGCTCTCACCTCTGTAGCTGTCCTGGGTGTAGACCATCTTTGATTTGATTTGATTTTTATTTGTCTCAAACAAGCACATCAAAAGACAAACAATCTATGTAACAAGAAACAAAACAACAATGATACTGTGCAAGTTTGAGAAGGGGCTGAAAGAAGCAAAGCTTATCAAGTTCAGCCCCCCCTTACATTGTGATTCATGTCATACATCTGTAGTTCCATACAATTCAGAAGATTAAAAACATATTGCTTTAATATGAAATAATAATAATAATAATGATTATAAATAAAAAGAGTAAAATTAGCAGTCCAGTTCTTTATAACTGTCCAAGAGTGTATGTTTGTACTTACTTTTAAATTGTTTTAAGTTATTGCACATTTTTATATCCTCATCTAGTCTATTCCACATTTTAACACCACAAAAATAGATGCTAAAACTTTTCAGGGTAGAGTGGATGGTAGATTGTTTAAAGTTACAGTTCCCTCTTAAATCATATATACTTTCTCTGACCATAAACATTTTCTGGATGTTTATTGATAGCAGCCTATTCCAGGCTTTAAACAAAATCTGACCTGTTTTGAATTTGACCAGGTCCTCAAATCTTAAAATACCCGATTTTAAAAACAACGGATTTGTATGATCAAGGTACCCAGCATGATGAACCATCCTTATGACTCTTTTTTGTAAAATGCAAATCTTTTGTAAAGTGCTTTTATATGTGTTTCCCCATACCTCAACACAGTAAGATAAGTACGGATCAATGAGTGCATAGTACAGCATTTGAAGTGACTTCCATCTCCAAACTTTCTCAAGGTTCCTTGCGTCTGGTTGCAGTCCCTGAGAGGCAACATGTCCGAGAAAGGTGACTTGTGTTTGTGCAAACTAGCACTTCTTGGCTTTCAACTTGAGACCAGCTGAGCGGAAACAGCTGAAAACCTCTGTGAGACTCTGTAGGTGATCTGCAAAAGAGCGACTGAAGACAAGGACATCATCCAGATAAATCAAACACTCCTTCAAGTGCAGGCCGTGAAGCACCAGCTCCATTAGTCTCTGAAATGTTGGTGGAGCATTGGTTAGACCCATGGGCATAACCTTGAACTGGTACAGTCCACTGCCGGTGTTGAAAGCTGTTTTCTCCTTGTCTTGTCTTCAAGCTCGACCTGCCAATATCCACTACATAAGTCCATGGTGCTGAACCGGAAAGGCTGTCAAGAGCATCTGCAGGTCGTGGTAGGGGATATGAATCCTTAATGGTGACGGCGTGGAAATCACCCAATCTGGTGTCAGATGGAATGTGAAGCTCAGTGTTAGTGGGGTTCATTACTCTAACGTAAGTCAACCCTGTACATGAGCTAGCGTCTGTGCTGCTAACAGGCCCTGGAAGCTAGGTGGACCTGGCTCTAGGATACCTATGTAGTCTGTGTCAAGATCAGTTACACCAATAGTGGGCTGAATCTTAGCTAAAACAGTCATCTGTGACATAGCAGGAACAACTGCAGGTGATAGAGTGACAGCATGGCAGTTTAAATGAGCCACATCAGGAGAGGAATAGTGGTATTGCTGCCCTCTTTCAAACTACCATCCCCTATGTTCAATACGGCATGGTGTGAAAGCAGGAAGTCCGAACCTAGGATTACTGGCTGTGTAATGTTCCTGACCACTTGGACTATGTGGGTGAACATCTCATTACCTAGCCTAATGGTTGTAGGAAGTGTGCCTAGGTTATCTAAATAGCCGCCAGTCACTGCCCTAGGTAAAAGCTCAGAGCGCTGCATAGGTTTAGTTCGCAAACAGTGGACTGACAGCCTAAAAGCCTCACTAATCAGTGAAATGTCTGACCCTGAGTCTAAGAAGACTTTAGCGGCAATGTTCTCTATAATACAAATCACATAACATGTGGGGGCTTTACAAGGGAGAGGTGACGTGTGTTTTTGGGCCTCACGTTTGGTAGCAGCAGACACTTGGCCCTCAGCACCTGCTACCATTCTTTTCCCTGACAGGGGTCTTCTTCAGTGAAGGTGACCAATAGTCCCTTTCTCCTCGTTGTGAATCATACCTGGATCTGTCAGAGTCATTGGAGGTGTGTCTGTGAGAGTCACCATGATGTGGGTCTCGTGGACCAGGATGATGAGGGGAGTAGCGCCTGTCTGGGCTGCCCTGCCTGAAGCGATCCTCCAGAATGATGATCATATTGGTCACGGTGAGTAGAGGGATATCTGGGGCGATGATCACTGCTGGACCGGCTGAGCCTGTGGTGGTGTCACGCAGGTGAGTATCCGCCACGGTCAGGTGATGCAGATGGGGAGCGACGGTATCCTCTGCCACACCGATACCTTGGTTCATCTCGTTGGTCATATTTTTGGGTGGAAGCAGCAACATGTGGAATGCAGACGAGTGTTAACTATTGTAGCAATATCTAGCTGCTGTCCCTCTGCACACGCTTTAACTGCCAGTTCCAGTCTCGTTTTCCACAGAGAAAAACTTTCTTTGTCCTTACCATTGCCGCGAAAGTATGGCGGCAACTCCACTCTGCAGTGAAAAACCGCCTTTGTCGTGTCTTTCCGGGTCGCGCAGCTTGCACTGTCATTGTCGGAGTGAGCGTCGTTGTCCTCAACGATGTCCTCAGCGCCATCCGCAACCGACTACAGCCACATGGTTGCCAAACTGTCCAACTTAAAACGACCAGGTGAAAAAAACTCCGGCCCACGTTAGCACTGTAGCACTGTCCACAAAACCGTCTCGTCAAGGAGAACGTAAAGAAACACTTGCAGAGCGCTGCGGCAGCCTGTAGTCCGGTAGATCCACACGGCGGTAGCTAGTTGACTGCCTCGGCTAATTCACGGAGAAGAAAAAAACAAACAAACAAAAAACGCTGCTACCAGTTTTTGCGTGCCAGGACCAGGGGTGTTGCAGGTTACAAGGGGGTAAATACTTCTCCAATGAAAAGTCACAGGACAGGAAGACTTTATTTGTTAACTCACTTACAGGTCAGGTTCAACCACGGGAGAAAAGCACACGAGGGCAGAGCTAGCACACCTTCTTGAGCCCCGTATATCCGGTCCCCACCAAAATAAGAGCACGCGGAACCAACATAATAACTGCACATTAATAATAAAATAATGCAAGGGGTAACAACATAAAATGAAATAATTAAAATAATAAACACATAATAATCTACATCTACGGTTACATAAACTAAACATTGTGTCTGTTAACAGTCGCCAGGTATCCTTTCTCCTGTGTTTGGGCTACGGTGCAGGTACGTGTGATGAACAGTGATTACGGTATTATCTTTTCTTAAACATATTTTACGATCTCCTTGCTTTATTTATCCAGATACTTAAGTGTATCGATAATGTGCTCCCTTTTTAGATTCACGCTGTCTGAGGGCAACGGGTATGTGTGGTCTACGTGTGTGTGCTGGGATTTTAAATGATTTAATACCATTACTAATTTTATGTATGTATTTGCAGGAGTCTGCCATTGCTGTTTTCCCTAGGGTTAATTTTATGTATTTGTTTTGCTTGCCTCTGTACGCAGGTTATACCTGTTGTATGTATTCTTTTGTTTTCTTTGTTTTTTTGTGACATTGAGGTGCTGGATTGGGCAATGTTTTATGGCTTGTCGCTCATCTTATCCTAGCTGCTTTTCCTACTAAGCTCTGCTTTGGGGTACTGGCGGGTAGACTAGCTTAAACTTAAAGTAGCTTATTGACCTTGTTCTTCTTTCTATTAACAGAAGCCAGTGAACGTGGTTCCAGTGTATTGGGGGCGTTGGGTGGTTCCTTGTTTTCCACAATATTTGCGGTGGACTAAGTGTAAGGCTAATGAGCACTTCCACCTTATTTTGATTGCAGTTTGCTGTGCAGCCTACGCCTTGTTGTGTGTGTTTGATCCTCGTAGATATAGGAGCACTCGGAGTGGTTGCCGTGTGGAACTCTCTCGCTCTCTCTCTCTCCCCCAGTATGCCAGGTAACTACACTCATAGATCCCAATATTAATCTACCTATTGCTGCTGTTTTAGGCAAGGCAAGGCAACTTTATTTGTATAGCACATTTCATACACAAGGCAGACTCAAAGTGCTTCACATCATGACGTCATACAACAAAGTGAAGAAAAAAAATAGAAGAATTAAAAGAAAATAAAGGCAAAATTAAAAATGCATTACAGAAAGACAAGGAGAATAAAAACATATTTGCAATAATTAAAAACAGTGCAGACGTTAAAAGATTTAGCAGAAAGCTATGGTGAACATAAAAGTTTTCAGTCTAGTTTTAAAAGTGGTCAGAGTTGGGGCAAGTCTTACATCTTCAGGAAGTTTATTCCAGCCATTTGTTGCATAGTGACTAAATGATGCTCTCCCGTGATTGTTGTTTACTCTGGGAATCACTAACAGATTGGTCTCAGAAGATCTTAGTGGTCTTAAAGGCTTATGTAGTGGGAGCATATCAGTGATATACTTCGGTCCTAGACCATGTAGTGATTTATATGTGAGCAGGAGGATTTTGAAAGCAATTCTCTGACATACAGGGAGCCAATGTAAGGATTTAAGAATTGGTGTAATGTGCTCACATTTTTTGGTCTTTGTAAGAACTCTAGCAGCAGCGTTCTGAACAAGCTGTAGCTGCCTGACAGTTTTTTTGGAAGACCTGCAAGGAGACCATTACAGTAGTATACTAGTAATAAAGGCATGTACAAGTTTTTCTAAGTCTTGAGCTGACATGAGCCCTCTAAGTCTTGCTACATTTTTTAGGTGATAGTAGGCTGATTTTGTTACTGATTTAATGTGACTGTCGAAATGTAAATCAGAATCCATAATAACCCCAAGATTTCTGGCTTTGTTTGAGGTTTTCAGGGACAGAGAGTGAAGGTGTTGAATTACTTTAAACCTTTCTTTTTTAGCACCAAAAACAATTATCTCAGTTTTGTCCTCATTTAGTTGTAGGAAGTTTTGGCACAGGTTAGTGCCGCCAGTACCCTCGGCTTGCTATTTTACGGCCTTTCTCCCTATTTGTGGCTTGTGTGTGTTTTTATCATTCTCTGCATTTTGTAATAAAATATATCTACATTTTTTACATCCAAGGAATTGTTGCTCCCGATTTTTATAGCAATTAGCTTAAAGGAAAAGTTTTGAATTTTGGACATAGGACCTAATTTCCAACTTACCCGAGGTGATATAGGTCGGTGGAGACCGTTATCAGCACAATTGGTCCAGTCCTTATAGTTGCACAAGTCACTGTTGCTAAACTGGTGTTGAGCTAGCGCAAGTCAACGGTAACATCCAGCCTGTCTCTAAAAACAGCTTTAACTGCTCCGCAGAACACCCGAGACATATGTATTATGACGTCGGACTATCGATGTACATGTCAGTGTTGGTAGAATAATTAAAAAAATTAAACCACTAATTAGACACTAATTAGCCTCTAATTTGGGATTTCAGATATAAGGGTGCAAGTTTTTATCTCCGGTGGCTCTCCGTGGCCCTCTGCTGTTGTTTTTTCCGGAAACGGATATGACGTTGCGCTGTCGCCCTCCCCCTCCTCTACTGTACCTTACATTTTTTATAGAAATATGTTGATTCCGGCGATAAATATTGATTTTTAAAATTGTCCTGTAAAAAAATGGCGATAAATATGAGAACCCCTACTAACTAGTCTGTGTAAACAACCTGCTGTTCAGTCAAACATTTTGACACATGACTGATGCTCTCAGCCATGTCAATCAGCATGGAATTAAATGTTTCTTACAGGATCTGGTTTCTGTAAACTGTTAACATATGGCTTAAAATGAGACCTGTAGGATGAAGTGATTTTGATGAAATACCACAATTTCAAGCTTTGATTTGGTTGCATTCCCCCGATGGAAGTGAATCGTTCCTTAAAAATACATTTTCTCATTATGATGCATGGTGTAATTCTATTTTTAAGAGAGAACATGCTGGGTCAGTGATTTAGGATCAGATGTCAGAGCCTTGTTGCTGCTTGGGTTGGGGTTTGATAGAACTCCTTGAAATTTGAATCCTGTTTCTCAACTATTTATCAATATTTTATTAATCTGCCAGTTATTTTCAGATTAAGCAATTACTCATTTTGTCTATTAAGTGTAGAGTAAAATCATAATATCCCAGAGTCATCTACAAATATACAGTTTTGTCTGGAATTCTCACATTCGAACCAGAAAATGATTCAAGTCTTTTACTAATTGATAATGCAAATAATCAAATCCCCAACAGCTAATTGGAGTCAGGAGTCAGCCAACCTGGAGTCCAATCAATGAGACAAGATTGGAGGTGTTGGTTAAAGCTGCCCTGCCCAATAAAAAATGCACACCAGTTTTGAGTTTTCTATTCTCAAGAAGCATTGGCTGATGTGAACCATGCCTTGCCCAAGAGAGCACAAGTCCTACGATTAAGAATCGTTGACTTGCGTAAAGCTGGAAAGGGTTATAAAAGTATCTCTAAAAGCCTTGATGTTCATCAGTGTCACACCGGGGAGAGGGCTGTCCTTTCTTGGGTTTTCTGTCCCGTGAATTTCATGTTTTATTTTGAAAAATAACTCTCCTCTTGTTTCAGGTCACTTGCCGTTCCTCATGTGTCTCCGGTCTGACGTCATACCTAATCCCTGATTGTTCTCACCTGTGCTCCCTTCCCTGATGTGTATATAGTCTGTGGGTGCAGTTGAATAGTCAAAAAATAAGGTCCTAACTCCTATTCCTGACCTCTGGGGTTTTTTGTAGTCTATTATTGTAGTTTCTCCAGCGCAGACGCGTGCACGTCAATTGCCGGCACCGATCATCAGCTGTCAATCATCAGCAGCATTATAATGACGTAGCTTAGTGAAAGTCCGGTCAGATTATCTGAGCACCACGGCCATGTTTTCCTAAATCCCTTTGAGTTCTCCTATCGCCTTTCCTTAACCCAGTGACGTTTTCTCCAGAGGTCAAGGAATAGGAGTTAGGAATAGGAGTTAGGAATAGGAGTTAGGACCTTATTTTTTGAATTTTCGACTGCAGCCTGTGTCTTCCCCTGTCTCGTTGCCAGAGTATTTCGTCCCGTCGAACCTCCAGCAGCATTCCATAGTCTTGTTCTTGAGCCATTGCCACGTGTGAATTTCTGATTTCTTTGTTCCGCTGAAGAACAGTGATTTTGTTTTGGTAAAGTTTGGTGGTCAGTATGATTAAGTTTAAGCCTAGATAACTGTCAGAGCCTTGTTGTTTTTTTCCCCTCTCAGTGGAGCGCCTTTTGTTTATACTGTTTATAATTCAGAAAAGTGTAGTTAGGTTTGTAGCCTTATTTTCCTCAAGAGTAGTGTAAAGTTCGATTTTTTTTCTTCCAGTGATTTTCTGTTTCTTTGTGTTGTTGTTTTTTCTCTTGTTTTTCCTAGCCCTCGTCCTTCTGACGAAAGAATATTTATAGCCGAGTTGTTTTCTCAACACTCATTCTAACGTGATACAAGTATAACCAGAATAAAGCCTGTCAACTCGATCCCATCTGCACCCGAGTCCTCTCCTTTGACTGAGTCCTGACAATCAGTCCACGACAAGACAAATTGTCTATAAATAGATAAAGTCCAGCACTGTTGCTACTCTCTCTAGTGCAGATGGCTCAATGAGGTGAAGAAGAAGCCTAGTACACAAATCTTTGGCACATGCTATCATCTCTGTTGACGAATCTATGATACGTAAAACACTAAACAAGAATGGAGTTTATGGGAGGACACCACGGGGAAGCCACTGCTGTCCAGAAATAACATTGCTGCACGTTTGATGTCAACAGCAATACTGGCAAAACATTCTTAGGACAGATGAAACCAAAGTTGAGTTGTTTGGAAAGAACACACAGCACTATGTGTGGAGGAAAAAGGCACAGCACACCAACATCAAAACCTCATTCCAACTGTAAAGTATGGTGGAGGGGGGCATCATGGCATGGGGCTGCCTTGTTGCCTCAGGGCCAGAACAGTTTGCTATCACTGTGCTTGTCTACTGTTGTGACTTCGATGAAGATCAGAACACATTTTATGACCAATTTATGCAGAAATCCAGGTAATTCCAAATGTTTCAGATACGTTTCTTGTTACTGTACATACAGATCTCTCTCTCTATATATAGATAGATAGATAGATAGATAGATAGATAGATAGATAGATAGATAGATAGATAGATATGTGTGTGTTTGTGTGTGTACGTGTATAAAATCATGCAGATATGAAAAGTAGTATACCTTATAATGATGATCGATAATGCAGAACTTGTGTGCCAAGTAGAGCAGCTTACTTTCTTCCTCTTTCTCTGTTATGAAATTCAGTGGGTTTGAAGAAGAAGAAGAAGACTCACGATGATCAAGGCAACTCGACTACAGTGAATCGTGATCAAGAACAGATCATAATCATGGTGGTCATTTTAACAATGGAAGGTGTCCCAGGTGCAAACATGTTGCTTATTTGGGTCAACCGCATGTTCCTCCCCATTCTTTACATTGTGTTTGGTATATTATACATAGTATTACCACCATAACTAGGGCCCAAAGCACCGACAACGTTGGGCATGAAGGCCCTATTGTAATATTGATTATTATGAATCTACAGTAAATCCGCCATTTTGGCCAATTTTAAGAGATTTTTTTCCGTTTTTGTCAACTTAGTTTGTAAATTTAACAAAATCATCCTATGCCGTTGATCTGATTCCTACCAAACTTGGTGAGCCTGTTCTAAAGGCCTCAATGATGAAAAATCATCAAAAGCTCTTACATAAGTCAAAGGGCGTGGCCAGGCCAGTGCCATGAATGCAAACACATTTCCTCCTTCGCCATGATGCCAGTCAGCCCTGTGATGCCAGTCCATCACAGGGCTGACATGTAGAGACAGACAACCATTCACACTCACATTCACACCTAGGGGGCCCCCGAGGGCCAACAAACATCACTCCATAGCAATGACTCAATAACTGCATTGACTACATCTCCCTCTCAGGACAATTTCAATGACAACAAGTTGGAAATCCCCCTTAATGGGGCCCCATGTTGTCATTCCCATCAATTGTCAGAATTTGTCACATATCGAAAGTCAATGAACGAAAATGAAGAGTAGTTATCCTTTTGGAAACAAAAAAAGAAATCTAAAAAAAGAAGATGAAGAAAAAAGAAGGCAAGGCAGTGGTAACTGGAACAGATTATGATGAATAGCTAAGTGTTGGGACCTCACCATGAGGACTACACAATGCGGCCTACAAAAGCCGTCACATGTGGTCAGGACAAAGGAACAAAGGAGATAAAAAACTACAACCGCCATTTTAGTTTCACTTCTGACCGAGGTGCGAAGTGCAACGTCCCACAACTGGTGCCCTATTGGCTGACAACCACAGCTACCCCAGGGGGTCCCGGGAGCAGCCGTGAGCTATATAAACCGGCGCCGCCTTAATAACTTCCTCTCTCCACCGTGACACGCGTTAAAATAGGAGGTGAACTTTTACGTCTGCAGCTCCCGTGTGATAGTAACACGCCTCCTGAGCCTTCAAATATTGCACGTGCATTTTCCCCCTGTCTTTGTTTGTGTCCCGCTAACACACACACGCACACATATGTAAGGAGGGGGAGGTGAGATATGGTAATAATTTAAGGCAAGAAGGTTATTTTGAATGGGACACAGGTTCTGGTGAAAATATCGGGGAGAACACACTGACAGTGATCAAAAGAAAGGAGGACGGAACAATTTATGCCGGTGCACTTACAATAATTTATTACAGGAAATTCTTTCTTTCATAAAAAAAGACCACAGAACATAAAACCCTTAAAAGGCTTTAAAACCCAAGTTTTAAACGCAACTACACACATTAAAAAATAGAAGACAGACGGCCAGCACGGGAGTCCACTGTGCACACAACATGCAATGCACAGAGCAGAGACTGACCAGAGCATTACTGGCTCACAAGGGTACTTACCCGCCAGGCAGAGCGCTGTGCTCTGCCGCTGCGAGTATGTCTGGTTGCAACGCTCTGGGTCTTTTCCTTTGCCGACCGGTGCTCTCGCTGCCTCGCCTCGTCACCAGCCACTCGGCGTCCTCCAACCTTTCAATATCGTATTGTTTCGTTTCCTCGAGCCATCCCCTCGTCTCTGTGGCGTCCCTCTTGCGTGTTAGTTTTTCCTCCTTCCTCTCCGTACCTCCGTCGTATTTGTGTCTGCTGCTGATTGGCCTGTTGGGGAGAAAGGGCGGGACCTCCAGGTGTAGCTACTCAAGTAGTGGGTTCACAGGCAGGCAGTAGTAAAATCACACAGGCAGTAGTAAATTCATACACATGCACTAAAACTTAAACACAATAAATAATTAAAAGCACAACACAAGTAAAAGCATGCAATATGAACTCAAGTAAAAAATGCAATTAAAATAACCAATCTTACTGCCCTGCCTTGTGACACATATACCGCCCCCACACATATCCTCCGCCAGCTGTTTCCGTCTCCGGACACTGAGGACATAGCTCCATCTGGTGGCTGTCCCGGCCATCTCTCCCTCTCTCGCTATTCTATCCGACGTCAGTGGCTCCACCCCCGAACGCTAAGGACATTGCTCCATCTGGTGGCTGTACCCGGCCATCCCTCGCTCTCTCTCTCTCTCACTACTCCATCTGACGTCAGTGGCTCCGCCCCTGAACGCTGTGAGGAATAGCTCCATCTGTTGGTTGCGCCCAGCCATATCTCTCTCTCTCTCTCTCTCTCTCTCTCTCTCTCTCTCTACACACACGCACGCACACAGCCACACGCACACACACACACACACACACACACACACTCCACATGTGCCTCGTCCTTTGTTTAGCTTAGCTTTGTGTGTTAGGTAGTTAGGTAATAAGGCTTTGTTAATTGCAGTGTTATTGATTGTGATCATAATTACTGATTTTAATAAATCTTATTATAATATAACTAGCGGTCTCTTGTGCTTGTTGTGTATATGTCACTGGATAACAGCAGGTTGTGAAGGCTAGTGCTCGAATTTTCACGCCTTTTTAATTGTTAGATTGTTTTTATACTTCTATGCCAAAGATCACGATGATTGGCATTTGAGTATAAAACCTTTATATTGAGACTGAATACAGTTTTAGGTTATCTTTTCCCTGATCCCAGGGTGGTGCCCCATTTATTCATGATTATATCATGATAGTATATTAAATATAATTATTAATATCGATAATCATATCGACATTAATAATTAACTGTTTATAACCAAATCTGCTCCTGCTACTACCCCAACAAAAGGAAGTCCAAAGAGCAATACTTCACCTTTTTAATGTTGCTTTGGTTCATATAAGATGATGCATTCAGTCAGTGATGATGACGTCACCACTGTTGTACACAGCTCTTTGCTAGTGAGTTATGTTGAATGCATTGCTGTACAGTGTGGAACAAAGCTTATTTTTCTCTTCCAATGCAATCTCAGGTATAAAGTCCCAATGAGCAGGTCAGGATGATGTCATCACTTTGTAGGGAAATAAAGAACAAGCACTTGGGCAGGATGTTTACAAGGGGAGCCCCCCCTCCCCCTCTTAAGATGCTGCTCTAACAGAAACGTGTGTGAACGTGGAGCTGGGCTGCTTGATTACACATTCACACTTGATGATTCTGTAGGTCTTTTAACGACGGGGAGATCAGCCAGGAGGCTGAATAAAGTGACAGGCTGCCTAACAGATGCAGGGCATCATTCTCCAATACGACTCATTGTACATGTATTTTACAGGCAGGGGTGAGAGAGGAGGGTCAGGAGGTCAAAGAGAGGGAGGAGAAAGAGAGGGAGGATAGCAAGAGGAAATAAAGAAAGAGGCCCACCAGACAGTGGAGAAGAGGAGAGAGGAGGAAAAGAGAGAAGAGGAACAGAAAGAATGAAGTGACAGTGAAGTGAAGTGAGAGAAGAGGAGGAAAGCCTAAAGTTTCTGTAATGTAATTACATTTCCCAGAGAGGGAACATTCATTTAGTTTGTTTTGTTTTTCTAAACAGACCTGCTCTGACCTTTTTTTTTTCTGTATGAGGACACAGTTGGTTGATCTTTTTTTTGTAGGCCTGCTAATATGTTTTTTGTGTGTGTGAAGGCATGAGAGAGCACGCAGTGATGTCCTTGGTAGTCTAATGGTCTAACATAGCACACGTGCATATAGAAACATCGGGTAATAGACTGCAAGTGGTCTTCTTTTCATAAAAATTAACATTCAACAATGACCACAATATCATCATAACCATAACCAACAATTTTGACACTGATGATGCCGGTCTAGTATGGTACATAAAATAGGCCTACGCTGCGCAGTATATGAAGGTCTGCCTTACTGCATCGTGGTCCATCTGATCACAGAATTCGAAGTTTACCCACCTCTGATTTTACCACGACAGCCCTGGGTATAAAGGATTCTGTGTAATGAAAGGTATGTGAGGTGTGCAGGAAAAAGAACACCAGACAAGTTACAACAGAGAAACCATTAAATCCTTCTCAAGGGACTGAGGGGAAAGAAAAGAGGGAGTATGTTTTTTTCGAGTGTGGCATTTTGTGGGGAGAGCAGGGAAGGATCATCTTCTTTTATGTAGATTTAGTTTAGACTGACTGTTAGTTGCAGTTACACTTTATATGATAATATTTCATAACTAATTGTTGGATTTCCTAAATAAAAGAATTACATTTGAATATTTGCACACTGAGTGTAATGTTAACCTTCATCCTCTTATCACCACTAGGTGGTGACTGACCCTGGCTAGCTAGTCTTTTTATTACAAATCCTGTCAAATTATATTTACTGTTAAATTGAGAGGTCACAAGCCCAAAGAATTCTGGGAAACACTAGTTTAATCTTCAAAAATTTGCATATTGCTTGTTGTGTCTAATTTTCATCTGTCAAGTCACTACTGACTGTAGTGGCCACCAAGTAAAGTACAAGAACCTGAAAACTGGACAGAAGTCCTGTTACTTATATGACTAATATATCCATCGTGAGCAACGCTACAGGTTTATTTTATGGTTTATCATTTTCATACAGTCCCTAAAATGAGCAATCTCCTTGTGCAGCAGGTTTGTGAGTTTATTGAAAATAATCCCTTTCATGTAGAGACGAACGGCTGAACAGACTTGTCCTGATTCCTCTTAAAGGTCAATAGACACCCATGTGAGAAAATATTTTCCACGAGCAGATTAAACATAATAGTAAGGCAGGACTCAATACATACCTCACCTTTATGTGCTGTAAAATGCAAGATGAGTCATGTGTGGCACTAATCTTATGCCTGACTGTTTTTGCAAGTTTAATATCACAGAGGTGAAATTGCTGGGGGTTTTATTGCTTTAAATGGGTCAAATATGAATATGATTCTAAAAATATATATACATACCTGTATACCCGGTGGAAACTCCCTGCACAGTGGGAAAAAAAATATCTTAATTATCGAAAGAGAAAGGTTTTTTTCAAATGTGGTCTGACCCAATTCTTCTGATTGACATTTGAGAAGGCGAGAACATTGAAATTCCCATGGATGCCTTCGAGAATGATTTGGGAGCAGTAAAAGTACACACTTTCTTATTTAGGCCTTGCCCAGTCCCAATGTGCCCCCTAGAGCTTTAAACCCTGAACCCTCAGGGACTTCACTGATGTCACCTGGTAGAAGGTTGAGTGTGAGCGGCGGTGAGGGCTTGAAATGATTGAAATACAAATGGGACAGCACTCAGCATGTTACTTTACTTCCAGGTTCTTATCATCCCAGACCAGACGTAACTGTCAATTCATCTGTTTTAGTTTGTAGTTAGTAATCTTATATACTTTGTATGTATTGTTTGTCTGTGTTTATACTGTTACTCTAATGCTTGTTTTATTATTCTGTCCTCTGGCATAAGAATGTCCTTCTGGATTATTAACGTTCTAACTTATTTTATGTTAACTTAAAAAGTATTTCTTTTTCGACCAATTTGACAAAATGCCCGCTACAGGGCATCAAACCAGCTGTAGTCAGTCATGGTGTTCTCACCAGATGATGATGGTGACGTCATGTAGCATGCCATTGCCCTAACAATAAATCAGGTCATGCCAGAGACTTCAACTGAAGGTTCATATGATGCCATCATTGTGAGATAAAGTAGAAACATGTCTGCTAAGAGAAGAGACTTGTTACAATGCCCGAGCGGCCATGGAGGCGAATGATGAGAGGCACAGAGTTCCGCTGGTGTTTCCAATTTTCTTATTTATTGCACTATTGAAAGAACCATCATTTCAACACTCCAACCCGAAAAAGAAGACCATACATATATTCCCACACAGTTTATAAAGGAGAGTGTGCTCCCTGATTGGCTGGCACATACCATTTTGTCCCAGGGAAATATATAATATAATATAGTGACCTTGCTTGCACTATCTACAATACCCACCAACCAAACATACCCTCCTGACTTATATCTACACCCCACCTAAGCACACTAGAGGAACATCCATAAACATATTTACAGTAAAGAAAATATTATCGTAGCCACCACCGACCTCCCCTCTACCTGCTTCACACATACCGTTCCCCTCCCGGAACTATAGATAAATCTAAATGATATGAAGGGTTAAATGTTGGTTAAGGGTTTATTTATTTGATCATGTTATGTGAACTCAGAAAGATCGTTTCAGAGTCCAGATAATAGTTTGTCATAGGAGAAGTTGTATGGTCGAGGAGGAATGTTTATGCACAGAACAGACAGGTTTTTGGTCTTCACAGGTTTTTATTCAGAAATAGAATTTTTTCCACTGTGGCAGGCTTCAGTCTCCTCCTCTTCTGGCTCACGACGCATGAACACTACGAGCCAAAGAAACGCACCGGTACACTATGAGCCAATGAAATGCTTCGAAACATTTCGAAGCAGTGAAGGGCTTGAGTGCTTCGGTCACGTGACGCTGGTGTTTGATACAAGCTCTGACACAGAGGTTCGAACCACTCCGCTTCAGGAAGAGCGACACAAGCTCCAAAGACTCGGTGTCATTTGCCCATCACTACATTTATTTAACATTTGCATTTGGAATGGTCTTGTTACGCCATTCCAAATGAAATGGAATGGAATTTTTTATTGTGAAAAATAATAACTCCAATTATTATTTTTCACAAGTGTGTTAACACTACGCGGCTACTCTCAGGTCACCAATCCCTCTTTTATGTTTGTTTACAGGCCACTCCGAACCAACATGGGCAGCACCCTCCGCCGTGAACCCTCTGCAATATATAAACAAACAAAAAAAGACACAGTGGACTTCCCTGTGCCTTTCTTCATAGATCTTGAGAGAGAAAGTAAAAGAAGGTCAAGTATATTTTTAAAAAAAAAATGTAATTTTAAATTTTAAATTAAAATTCCATGGTGCACTTTATGCATAACCCTGGGTATGACCACATTTGTGGTGCTTGCAATTCTATTTAATTAGCAAAAATTCCCAATTGATGGCTCACAAATTTTAATTGTCTATCACAGGGCTGACATGTAGAGACAGACAGGTAACCAGTCTATCACAGGGAGACATGTAGAGACAGACTGGTAACCAGTCTATCACAGGGCTGACATGTAGAGACAGACAGGTAACCAGTCTATCACAGGGCTGACATGTAGAGACAGACAGGTAACCAGTCTATCACAGGGCTGACATGTAGAGACAGACAGGTAACCAGTCTATCACAGGGCCGACATGTAGAGACAGACAGGTAACCAGTCTATCACAGGGCTGACATGTAGAGACAGACAGGTAACCAGTCTCTCACAGGGCTGACATGTAGAGACAGACAGGTAACCAGTCTATCACAGGGCTGACATGTAGAGGCAGACAGGTAACCGGGCTGACGTGTAGCGACAGACAGAGCCATTAATTTATTAATATGGATATCATTGAAGTCTGGATATTGGTAACAGGTTGGTCATGTATCATGATGTAACTATCTGAGCCATATGCTGTTGCTGACAGATAATCTGTTGGAGACCAATAACAAGGAAAATAAACACACATAAAAACTTCAGTCAACATCAATGTTTCCTCATTGTGTGGAAGTGTTTGTCAGTGGAAGGTGAAGCTACACCGATGTGATGGGTTACAGTGGGAGCTGGTCCCATTCACTTCAATAGAACTGGCACCAAATCAGGACGCTTCACAATGACATCATGGCTGGTGAAAGGCTCCTGGAAGCCAATGCAAAAGGGCCAAAAACAGCACTTCCTCAAATGGCCACATGAGGCTCCAAAAATCTCCATTGACCTCCATGTAAATATGTCTGACTTTACAGCAGAAATAAACATGTTTACAGCCGGATCTCTTATGGTCTCTTCGGGGCTCTTCTGGTCTGTTTGGGTCTTTTCGGGTCACTTCTGCTGATTTTGTCACAACTGTTTGGAGTTGAATCAGAAGAGCTTAACTGAAACTGATCTGCTCATGAAAACAACATCTAAAGCACAAAGCTGTCGGCTTGAGATATTTAAATATTCATTTTAAAAATACTTATTTTAAAAATACTTAAGTACAAGTACGAATACCACACTGCGAAAATACTACTACAACTAAACACATTCAAAAGTAGCAGCAAAATGTTCTTGAAGTATAACATACTATACTATGGTCAGAACTGGACTTGAAGGAGGACTCAGGCGCAGTGAGGACAGTAGATCCAAGCTTTTATTTACAGGTTGCATGATTTCCAATAAACAGAGTGACAACAAAATGGCTATGAATTACTAGATCCCTGACTTCAGGACAAGGGGAGAGAGAGGAGGAAAGGGGAGAGGGGAAAGGGAAGGTGGCGGACGCACAAACACAACAAAGAAAAACGCTCCGAAGGGGAGGATACAACAGGATATGAACTTTAACAAACGGAAAATGCTCCAAAAGGGAGGATACAGGGCTACAAAATATTATCTACTCTGACACTATGACTAACACTAGAACGGAAAACTTTCCAAAAGGGAGGACTCGAGACTACTACAGGAATATCAAATATCACAAATAGGAAGAACACGAGAACACAAAATGCTCCAACAAGGGAGGAAAATAACGAAACCACTACAGGGCTGAACAAAAATAGAAAACGCTCCCAAAAGAGGAGGACAAAAACTACTACGAGAATATCTATCTATGAACTAGGAACTTAAAATTTTACCAATCAAAAAATCACTCATCTTGAGGAAAACCTGAAACACTGGAATATACAAAACTTGGTCGCGATCGAGGGCTGTGGTCATGAACTAGACGTAGACGTGGGACGAAATACTCTGGCAACGAGACAGGGGAAGACACAGACTATATAGACATCAGGGAGGGGAGCACAGGTGACAACAATCAGGGATTAGGGATGACGTCAGAACCGAAGACGCATGAGGAAGGGCAAGTGACCTGAAACGAGAGGAGTTATTTTTCAAAAAAAAAACTTCACTAGACAGAAAACCCAAGACAGGACAGCCCTTCACCGCTGTGTGATAACTATATAGCGTTGCTGTCCTGTGATTTCACCGTCAACACATCTGATGCGTAAAGTTTTCCCTGGACAGTTAAAAGTACCACAGTTATCTCTGAAAAATGGTCATAGTCAAGTAAAGTACAAGAACCTCAAATGTGTACTGAAGTACTTGAGTATATGTACTTCATTTCAGCAGTGCAGGAACCAATAAAACCGATTGTTTACAACTGGCTGTGACTGTTACAGAAACCAGAATCTGGACTCATTCATAAATTATTCATAGACGGAGTAAGCTCTGGTCTGGTCTGGGTTTCCTCCCAGACTCATGAGGCCATATGAAGTATTCAAGGATATATAAACCAAGAAATTATATCCGATTAATTTTATGTAACAGCGAAAGGTCTTTACTAGCCATACTAAACCACCACCTTCTGGGTAAGTACACTTGCAATGCGCGTTATAGGAGTGACAGGTTTTAGCATAGGTGGGTTATTGGTGTCTAACTTCCATAAGGTAACATACATTATACTTACCTTAATATAAATATCAGTAATAATAAGTAATGTGATGTGTAAAGCCTGTGTTCCCTGCAGTCATTTAATTCTCAAACCTTTTCATTGTTGAAGCTTATGTGATCTCGTTGACACTAACGCAGACCTGGGGTCCGTTTCACAAAGCAGGTTTCAGTCAGGACCACTTTGTCAAAAAATAATCTTTATTTACTTGCACAAGTTTGATTTGGCAGTATGGTACTGTTCTGGGACTCCCTGCTCTTCCACGCGCTTGCGTGGAAAGACTGAGGCAGGAAGAGCACACCTTCCTGCCCTTTATGAGCCATCATGAATGGCATAAGCAGGGAGCACAGCAGCAAAGAAAAACCCAGACAGGGCAGAGCAACCAACAAGAACAATGGTAGGTACATAACAGATGACGGGAGGAGCTGGGGTGGAGGTGGGTTGCAAACGCCGGCAGAGGAAGCAGCTAGGGAGGTCAGGCTAGAGCGGTTTAAATGCAATTTCCCAATAGGAAGCGGGCAAGGGGAGTCAGCTGAGCCATCAACTGATCTCCTCGGTTTTGACAGCTACGCTGTTGCTACTGATTTAGAGCTTGACGTTGTGGCTCGCTAGCAGGTTTGCTTCAACAAACCATGAGTTTCTCCCGGAATCTGAACCAACTGTGCCGTCCTTTCATCGTCAACCTAATCGATATGGAAATAAGTCATTCTAGCAGCTTTGCATCGGGAGAGGATTTTGATTACCTTTCCTTCCAATCACATTAGATATTATCTAAACAATATTCTCTGACATTTTCAACATTTCATATTGCGGACATAATCCGCAACCAGATTCTTTGCGGAGATAGTGTTTTTGCGAACGGGAGATTTATGAAATGTTTAAGTACATTCCTGTGTTGAAATACCTGCTTATATTTACTGTTTAATATGTGAAATATGATTAAAATCATATGCCTTAGTCAACGTATTTGCGCAATATTCTTCTGCTTAATTTTCAACTGAAGCCACTTTCTTTCTGTGCCTGGGGGGATTACACCAAATGAAAATGATAATTTATTCATTGTGCTACTTTGTAAACCACCGGAGTTGAATCCCTGTCGCCTGCACCATAGGCAGCTTTGCTAACCATTACACCACAGTGTCGCTCTCCAAACCTGAAAATAAAGACTTATTACCTTTAGATCAATAGACTGTTTCATTCAGTTATACACATTAGACCAGGCAGTAATTGTCTGCCACGCCAACTATCTCTACTTTGCTGCAGTTACGTTGCTCTGCTTTCTCAGGATGAGCTCGTTTTCTACATAAACACTCAGTAATATCTAATAACGCTCTCCCGGTTGCCATGGTGAATCGTAGTATCGGAGCTCCATTGATGATGGCTTTGTAGAGTCGGCAGGCACGCACGTAACTCAGAGTTTACATACTCAGAGTTGACTGAACTAATTCAAAACCGCTGTTCTGAAACTGAAAACTCAGAATTGCCCATCTCAGAGTTGGTCAACTCAGAGTTCAGGGTTAGGTTCAGAGTTTGTTGAACCTGCTTTGTGAAATGGGCCCCTGATGCATGGTGGGAGTTTTTTTTAAATCATCACTGCCATCTTGTGGATGCAGGAGTAATGTACAGCCAAAGACCACACAAACATCACAGATAAAATAAACTTTATTTAGAATGTACTTTTTAAAGACAAATGTGTTTCATCACAACCAGCTGCCATTCCTTCTTTATCTAGATCAAAGTGTTGTTGTGGTTTTTACCTCCCAGCTGTGCAGAGCCGAACTGACTGGAATCGAGTTTTCAAATATCTGATCAAGAGCAGCAACCACATCTTTTGTCAAATATAAATATGCTGTTTTGCAAAGTGGACAGTGTCTCTTTATGGAACTCTTCCGATCATCATCAGCAGGTTGAAGTGACGCCTCGTGTCTGGATGAGGGGTCGGAGGTCAGAGGTCAGAGGTTAGGTGACTAAGGGTTTGGGTTGGTATTTCACTCTGTTGAAGTCATCGACTGTAGATTCCACTGGAGGCGTCTTCCAATATTCCTCCAGACCCAACGTCAGGCACAGAGCAATGGCCGCCATCTGCAACATGTTTCCAACACATTCTTAGAAGTACGGCGTCTACAGGGTTTTATTTTCACCATAACATAAAAAATGACACAAACGATGAAATGCAAAACATCTGGAAGGAGGGAATCTGTATTAATCCAGCTTGGAATACGTATTATATTTGTACTCCAACTCCAAAGTGGATGAATATCAAATGCTTATAATGGCACAACACACAAATACGAGACTTTACGAGACAAATACTTTCACAACTCAAACACTTCAAGAAAGTCTTGAAAACAACAACATGTCTCAACACCCAAAACGTGTACTTTTCAAGAAAAGTGTGATGTTTTCAGAAACTAGTTGTTCAAAAAACTCATCCAGAAAAAGTAGAGTGAACATGCTGACAAACGTGTCTGTATAAAATATCTAGAATCTCTGGTGCAAAGGAGATACTATCTTGACTATTTTAAAGACTCCTTTAAACTCAAACCTTCGTTGGAACTCCTCACACTTCGGAAAATATTTCTATGCCTCTGCCCTGCGATGAACAGAGGCCTTTTTTCCATTCCATCCTCGGGAACCTGATCTCAGGAGTGAATTTCATCAAATTTGGCAAAATGTCCACTCAGACTTAACGATGAACTGATCAGACTTGGTGGTCAAAGGTCACTGTAACCTCACAGAACACCTTTTCTCAAGAGTTCATGCACTAATTATGACAACTAATACTTGCTAATACTTTCAAACAAATGTCTTACAATAAGGTAAAGTGATTTTGATTTTGAACTACATTTTGGCCACACAATCGGTTGTCACAGGCAAACAGCCACGAGGTGCTCATTCTAATTTTAGAAACTAGTAATGCTTCCAGAAACTCTTTAAAATGTACTAAAATCTAATCTAGGAACATGAAAACTTTAATCGCAGATTGTAAACTCTTCAACCCCCTCGTAAACACTTCCAGAAACTCTTAATTTCCTTTTCACCTATAAACAGGCTTTTATAACTTTTCTTGCAACTCAACTTCTCATGAAACTATAAGCAGTTCTAGAAACTCATTCAGAAATATTGCGAATCTCTTCTATTAAAACGATAACAATAACTATCCTCCAACTCAAACTTTTCCAGAAAAGCATAGCACATTCAGAAACGGATACGTTTTACATAAAAATGGGTAATGCTTCCAGAAGCTTCTAAACTCTTCGAGATCCTCCTCACACTTCCAGAGACATATCTAGAAGCACATCAACTTTGAATTATCCGGAAACTCAAACTGCTCCTGAACTCCTCTAAAGAGATGTCGACTTTTATAGGATGCTGTACACTCCAACTTATATATTTCTGGAAACTCCAGCGCTCGGTCTTGAAACTCGTTACACTTTTCCCAAACCATCCCATTATGCATTCAGCAGTTTCTTCTTTTGGCAACTTTGTTACAGTCAAAATAATCAGTTGCCAATGATTGATGTTGACTTGACCCTTTTCCATAATAGTGTTGTGTTTAAACAACAAGAAAAACAGATCAAATAGTTTCGTTAAAAAGACAAAGTGTGTATTGTTGTACCGTAATGGTGGCGACGGCTGAAATTATTCCTATCCTGAGTTTGATGGGGAAGCTCATGTAGCGCTTCAGGATGGGACCGCAGGGCTGCAGATCAAAGGTCAACATTAGAAAAACATATTTTCCTACTTTTGTTGAAGAACATCAAGAAAACACGTAATTATCCACAGTAGGTTAAAGAGAAGGAGGGTATTAGTTGGGTTTGAATACTCGCTCAAATGGATCAGTTTGGTCTGACAGATCCAACAACAACAAACAGGTCGTTCCATGGCGCAAATGTGTGATTTCTAGTTATCAACCAGTCAAACCTTCTCGGCCCTGATAGCTTTGGGTATGGGTGAATACAGAGTACTGATCTGATACAGTCCATCCATCTTGTATCGCTTATCCTGTATTCAGGGTCACGTGGGGGCTGCAGCAGATCACAGCTGTCACTGGGCGAAGGCAGGGTTCACCAGGACAGGTAACCAGTCTATCACAAGGCTGACATGTAGAGACAGACAGGTAACCAGTCTATCACAGGGCTGACATGTAGAGACAGACAGGTAACCAGTCTATCACAGGGCTGACATGTAGAGACAGACAGGTAACCAGTCTATCACAGGGCCGACATGTAGAGACAGACAGGTAACCAGTCTATCACAGGGCCGACATGTAGAGACAGACAGGTAACCAGTCTATCACAGGGCCGACATGTAGAGACAGACATTTTTTTAGGTAAGCAAACTATTACTTATTATCACCACCACACATGCAGAAATTGTACTTCTTTTATTTTCACATGTAAAGTCCTTGGGACAGTTTTCAGTGACTCTATGGTTAAGATCTCCCTGACACGTTTCTGTTCCAGAGCATGGTCAGTGTATTAAGACATTGGGCCCTAGTTTCGTAGACCAGGCGCAGTCAGCTTTCAGCGCACCTGCGCCACGCCGACGGGGTGTGTCCGCCTGGACTTTGCAAGTTTCGTGCACCGCGCAGGCTCGCGCAGGCTTGCGCAGGCACACCTCCCGTCACTCCCACCCGCGCAAGTGGGAAAGAGGGAGGAGAAGAAGGCGTGAGTGGGAGACGAGGAGGAGACGAGGCGTGGACTGGGATTAATACAGCCGATTCAGATCTTCACCAATCAAATGAGCTCCTCTCCTCTCCTTTAATGCGTTAGGGGAGGTTAAGTGCAAGTTCCGTCACTTGACCACCCGATGACAGAAGCAGCGCCGCCGCTCCCACCACGCGCATCACGCGCTGTGCATGCGTATCATAATAATAACAATGCCGATATTATAAAAAAACAGGAGAGAGAGAGAGGGAGATGTTTTGGTCCGAGAGAGTTTCCGTTACGCGTGCCATCCGCCTTTGATCTGACATCAGATGTGACGGGACAATCTATATAGATAAAAATTCAAGTGTTGATTCAATTAGTTGCATTGAATAATGTTTGTTGTGATTATTTATTGCATTTAAATGTGCCTGGAACTGTGGAAACCTGCCTGTGAGGTCTCGGTGACGTGTGCGCACTGCGTGCCGTCAGCCAAACTTCCACTCTGCCAGCTGTGATTCGCCTTGAATGAATGGACTTTATTTGCGCCTTGCGCCGAGAGTAGACTGGGTTGGAGCTGGCGGGCTTTCAGCACAGTCTCGGCGAGGCTTTTTGCCACGAAACTTCCGCTACGCCAAGCTGAATATGTGACGCCTCCCCCTGCTGCGCCACCACACCCATCTTGGCGCAGACGATCCACCAAACTGCCAAACTGACCTTGCGCAATGCTGCGCGGGTCGAAACTTGCATTATGCCGGCTCCGACCGCCACCCTGCGCCGCCCTGCGCTGCGTCACGAAACTAGGGCCCATTGTGTTCCTGAGGAAGGAAACTGTCATCATCGGAGTTGTGATGAGGATCTCCAGCAGAGCCACACTCTAATTTATTACATCCTTGGGCACCGTCACCATATATTTTAAGTGGGGGGTCGGCAACCCACACCTTTTAAAAAAAAGTAATTCGGACCGTCCAAACATTCGTTTGTTAAGAATATTAGTGCTAATTTGTCCGCTGCAGAGAGCGGTAAACACTCCCAACTTGTACTGCTCCACCTTTTGTTCAATCTGATTGGTTCAGCCTGACCCTTGGAAAAGGTGGTGGAGATGAGAAAGAAATGGGTAGTTTATGTATCTGGAAAAAAACTTGTGCAAATGAACAATGCACTTTCAGATCAATATTGAGGCTATCATGAGTATATATGCCACTATGTGATATACACTGTGCAAAATTAAATTTCAATTCAATTTATTTATAGAGTCAAATCACAACAGAAGTCATCTCAGGACACTTAACACATTGAGCAGGACTAGAATACGCTAAAAATTTCCAGAGTCAACACAGTCCCAACATCACCGGGGCAAGCTTTACAGCGACAGTGGCGAGAAAAAACTGCCTTAATGGGCTTTTAGGCAGAAATCTCGTGCAGCCCAGGCCCTTGGGTTCCAACTGCATTTGGTGTTGATAGTAGTGTAGTAGTAGTAGTAGTAGTAGCATTAGCAGTAGTGGTGGCATCAACAGAAGCAATAGTATCAACAGTAGTAGTCCATGGCAGCAGGCACAGCCAAGCTGAGATTGATCCATTGACAATATGTAAGAAGTGGACGTAGTCATGGTGACGGCACCCGTTGGTTTGTGGACTACAGTTTTCAACCCTCCAGTACGGCATTTTGGCCATCACCATCTTGGATCTTTTGCAACCAGTGAAGGAAGTGACCATACTTGGACTATGGAGGAGCGACGGGTGGATTGGATGAACATAAGTTACAGAGCAACACCCTTACTGGATCTGGATCCATCTGATTCTGGTGTAAAGCTAAAATTAGCTTAATAAATCAAGGCTAAGTTGTAAAGTCTTAGTAGCTAACTGCATTGGTAGCAAGGCTGTGGTAGTGACTGTCAATCAGCAGGTAAGCCCTGCCCCTAAAGCATCCCCTGCTTTCTGGTCTGGTGCACTCTAAATGGACCATCATGTACTAAATGAACATCATGCTGGATTGAAGAAGACTTGAAACTAGATATTGAGACCATAAACTCATGTTTACAATGTTTACTGAGATAATACATTGAGAGAGAAGTAGGACCATTTTTCTAATAGACTTCTATAAAATAAGACTTATTTTTACAACCAGAGGAGTCGCCCCCTGATGGTCAGCAGAGGGAATTAAACTTTAAGGCACTTCAGCATTGACTTCATTTTTCAGAACCGGAGGTGTGGTATAAAACGTGGCAAACAGAGAATAAAATGAGAATAAAGAACACAAAATACAGAGAGATGAAAAGTAAGGGAGGAGAGAAGCCTAAAGGAAAAAAAGAGAAATTAGGAAGAATTGCCAAAGGCAAGAGAGGAACAATAACTCAAAAACCCCAATACAAAGTATAAGTGGACAGAGAGTGTAAAAGAAGTAAGGAGGGAAGAGCGAAAGAAGTATTATAGTGAGACAAGATAGTTTAGTTACCTCAGAGTGAACCCATAGTTTATCTGTGACCTGTTGGGTTGGAGGGTAAAGGTCACTGCCCACCATCACACAGGGCCCCTCTGAGCTTGTGTTACCGGACTGAGAGCTGGAAGACAAAGAGAACAACAAGACCAAAACCTAGGCATCATTTCAGGACCGAAGACACAAAGACCAAAATTAGCAGAGTACGTTAGCACATCATCAACTAGCATAAGCACTTCTATGCTATGCTAGCTACTGAAGCTACACTGATTAAATGCTGCTTTTGCCTTTTAATAATTGTAACAGTGGATAAAGAGCTGCCGGCTGTCTATTATTCAAAAATTTAAATATTTATTCAGGGAGCGCAGTTGGTGACAGTGTGGGCTCTATGGCAGCTTGGCAGTAGCAGCTTGGCAGTAGCAGCTTGGCAGTAGCAGCTAAGCAGTAGCAGCTTGGCAGTAGCAGCAGGCTTAATGAAGGGTCAATTGTCCCAGAAACCCAGAACCACTCCAGTAGGGCTGGATCATGTGGCCAAAAATGTCATTGCATCCAAAATGATATTCTGGTCAGCCATAATAATCTTTTTATTATTCTCCTCAGGAGAGAACCCTGAAGGACCAGAAGGTAAATTATGCTTTATAGTTATTATCAGAACTGGTCAGGGACCAGTATCAGCTGATAGTCTCCTGGTTTGATTAATTTTTGAAAATGTATCTAAAAAAAAATGTATCATTGTTATCATGAAACATTTTACCATGAAAATGTTTAAGATCTCCAGGAGAGTTTTTCATGTGTTGCTGTCTCACCTGGGCTGCAGGTTGGAGGCGGGCGGTGTGCACAAACAGGTGACAGGAAGTTGGTTCTCCCAGTCCTCAAAACTCCTCAAACCACAACAAATGTCCTGGCGAATAGAAATGAATGGACTTAATTAAACTCAAAGTGAAGTTATCTTCAGCACACTTTGAATGGTAAGATTAAATTGATTGGAATCTTTACTTCCGCAAATTCAGAAAGATCAGATATCATTTTTAGAATATCTTAGACTCGGATCATAGATGTCTGGAAGTGGAGCAGTCATTCAAGCATTTACTTTATTTGCAGTGAGGATACGACAATTTAATGACAGGAGTATCCCGCCAAAATAATTGTAATTCACAATATTATCCTGATGATCATCAACATATACTTAAAACTCTTCAAATCACACTTAACCATAATGGTATCACTTGACAGTTTGTTAAGAAACACATATTTTGATTTTGTCACAGATAAGTCACATCTGTTTTAAGTGAACATCCTTTTTATTTTATTGTATATATATATATATCACTGCAGACACACAGGGCCCTAGTTTCTTGGACCAGGTGTAGTCGGCGCGCAGCGCACCTGCGCCACGCCGACGGGGTGTGTCCGCCTGGACTTTGTAAGTTTTGTGCACCGCGCAGGCTAGGCAGGCATGTCTATCACAAAACAGGGTCAGGGCGCACAGCAGTAGACATAATAGTGGCGAGAACTGCACGAGCTGGCCGGACCATTCATCATCATTATCACCGTCTTCATCATCTGCACTCCACAGCTGCACCGGATTCCCCGTCCCCGTCCCCGGATTCCCCGTCCAACACCAGAATGGCGGGACACCGGGACCCCAGCTGCAGCCCCAACTCCGGTTCCAGCTCGCGGCAAAGTTGTGCATTTCTCTACGGACACGGACAACAGGCTGCCGAGGCGCGAGACCAGGCACGAGCTGCTGTATTTTTTTTAAAGATTTTTTCAGGCATAGACGCATTTTATTAGCAGTGGATAGATGTGAAAAACAGGAGAGAGAGAGAGAGGGAGATGTTTTGGTCCGAGAGGTCCAAGTTTCAGCTGTGTTAATTCTGTCAGGCTGCAGGCTGAGTTTCCATGCCATCCGCCTTTGATCTGACGTCAGATGTGACGGGACAATCTATATAGATAAAAATTCACGTGTTCATTCAATTAGTTGCATTAAATAGTGTTTGTTGTCATTATTTATTGCATTTAAATGTGCCTGGAACTGTGGAAACCTGCCTGTGAGGTCTCGGTGACGTGTACGCACTGCGCGCCGTCAGCCAAACTTCCACTCCGACAGCTGTGATTTGCCTTGCGCCAAAAGTAGACTAGGTTGGAGCTGGCGGGCTTTCGGTGCACTCTCAGCGAGGCTTTTTGCCACGAAACAAAGGCAATCCGCCAAACTGACCGTGCGCAAGGCTGCGCTGGTCGAAACTTGCATGGCACCGGCTCTGCCACCCTGCGCTGCACCACGAAACTAGGGCCCACAGCTATAACCTAATTTATAATATATTGTGGAGATATTGGGGACGTGACTGACAGCACCCATAGCGCAGCTGGTGGCGATCAGTAATGAGAAACAATGAACACCTGAGCCTAATGAACTGATGGTGTTAAAATGGGCAAGGGGGTGGTTGTTCGCAAGCTAGTTTTTGTCGCTTGAGACTGGAAGCACGCCGGAGAGAGCCGCTGGGTTCACTCGGACTTTGGGGACTGAGGGTGGGGATCGCTCGTGGTCGGTTAACACCACCGGCGCTGAAGATACCGGGAACCGCTTATTGGCCCGGAGAAAGACAGCGGGGCTTTGGACGTAGCCAGAATCCAGTGTCCAACGTGTATCCATTTTATGACTTGTCCGATAAATAAAGAACATTACTATTTCCTTCAGATTGCCTGCATTCTATGGTGCTTTGACCGGACCTGACCGGGTTAATTAAAGGTGGTGGCAGCAATATTCGCGGGTTACCGTGGGTGGAGTTACTGCGTCACTAGGCGCTAAACTTTATTACATTGGCGGCAGCGGTGGGATATTAGAATCGAGAAAGTAACTAATTTATAATGGAGCGCGCTGCAGGCTCTGAGGGATCTGATGACGCGGCAGGGGACGCTGGCGGCAGGGAGGGGACGCTGGCGGCAGGGAGGGGGCACTGGCGGCAGGGGGCACTGGCGGCAGGGGGCGCTGGCGGCAGGGTGGCCCGCCCAGTCTTCATGCCGGAAACATTTTCTAGTCAGAGTCGTGATTGGGTTGATAGGTCTCAACAATTCGAATTGGCAGCAGATGTCAATAATTGGAATGACGAGTTGAAATTATGTCTCTTTTACTATCTGGGAAAGCCAGGGAAGTTTTTTGTGGTTTAACGGCAGATGATAGAAGCATTTATGTCAAATTGAAGGCAGCACTAAATAAATGTTTTGACCCTTGTGAGAGTGAAGATTGGAATCGAGCCATTTTTTCCTCTAGGAGGAGGTTACCCTCTGAATCTGCAAGAGACTTTGGCAATGCACTGAGGCGGCTAATTTCTAAGGCCTACCCCACGGCTAATAGCGCCACCCAAGACCTATTGGCGCGTGAACATTTTGTAGCTCATGTTGGGGCAACTTTGTAGCTCCAAGCCAACCACATTAGAAGCTGCCATTAATTTGGCTGCAGAATTAGAGCTTATTTGGGATTTAGAACATAGCCAGGTGGGGGCAGATGCCAGGGTTCGTGGAGTGTCTAGCACTACTCCAGACCCCCAAATTACTATTTTGTTACAGACTGTTGAGAGTCTGCGCCAAGAAGTAGAAACCTTAAAAATTACAGTGGATAAGCTTTCTACTTATAGAACTTACAATGCTACTGTCTCTAGGACAAAAGCAGGAACACAGGCTACTAGCGGGGCCCCTAAGGACCGTTCTGATGCATGTTGGGAATGTGGCTGTAATCGGCATATGAAGAAAGACTGCCCCTATTTACAGGGAAACTAGAGGGAGTGAGTAAAATGGGCCAAATGCTCACTCCCCTCTCTGATCTTTCATCTGGCCTACAAATTAGTGCCGCTTGTGGGCTCCAGGGTATTGGAGTATTCTTACCGGCTAAAGTTGGGGGTGTAAACTGTAACCTGCTGGTAGATACCGGTGCCCCGGTCTCTGTAGTGTCCAAGGAGTTTTAGCAGCAGGCTACTAATGGCGGGTCAGAGCTGTTGCCTTATTCTGGAACTGTGTCTGTTGCTAACGGGGGTCAAATGAAAATTCTTGGGAAATGGTCTACAGTATGTCAACTCAATTCCCTTGCCCTAGTCATAGAATTTTTAGTAGCCGATATTCCTTGGCATGAAATATTGCTGGGTACAGATTTCTTATTTAAATTTGGGGCTGTGATTAATCTTGGAGAGAAATGCTTCCGTATCATGGGCCAACAACTACCCCTGTTCTTCAGTAACTCAACTGACCAGGCTCGAACCGTGGTTATTGAGCAAGATGTGACTGTACTACCAAGGAGCGAGTTTATTATCCCAGGTAGCATTAAGGGAGCACAGGGGGAGCCCCTTGAAGGAATGTTGGAGCCCTCAACGGGTTTAGCGGTAAACGTCTTGATAGCAAGGACTCTGTGTAGAGTTGATCAAGGTGTTCTGCCACTCAGGGTACTTAATGTAACAGAAGATTAACTTATGTTAAGGAAGGGAATGACCGTGGGAACCCTGCACACAGATGTTGTAGTGGGGGAAAACGCAATGATCACAAATAGTGCGGAAATGTCACCGTTGACTACTGAGTCCCTCTTGTTTGGGCTCAAGGACCGTGGTTTCAGCCCGATGCAATTACAAGCCATTAGAGAACTGCTTGGAGAACACCTGTCTTTAGTCAACATAGTTCTGACTTGGGCAGGACCCACCTGACTCGTCATTAGATAGACACTGGCCAAGTCAAACCCATAAAAATTGCATCTCGTAGGGTAACTATTCATCTACAAGAAGAAGTAAAAGATCATATCAAGCAGATGCAAGAGAGTGGCATCGTCCAACCATCCTGCAGTCCCTGGGCAGCTCCTGTAGTGCCGGTGAGGAAAAAGGATGGGGGGTTACGATTTTGTGTTGACTATAGAAAATTGAATGAGGTCACTCGAAAAGATGCTTACCCCCTCCCCTGTATTGATGATGCCCTTGATAGCCTGCACAGTGCCCAGTGGTTTTCTACTCTCGACCTTGCCAGCGGGTACTGGCAGGTCGAGATGGACCCACGGGATCGACCCAAAACTGCTTTTACAACCAGACAAGGTCTATTTGAATTTAATGTGCTCCCTTTTGGTTTGTCTTACAGTCCTAGTACCTTTCAAAGACTAATGGACTTGGTTTTGTTAGATTTGCAGTTGACCACTTGCTTGGTATATTTGGATGACGTCATCATTTTTGGGCGGGACTTCACACAACACCTTCAGCGGCTAGGCCAGGTATTGTCTAAATTGAAGATGGCTAACCTGAAGGTGAAACCAAAATGTAACCTTTTTGCTACTGAAGTTCAATACCTTGGACATGTTATTTCAGCTGCAGGGGTGATGGCGGACCCTGGTAAGATAGAAGCTGTGTGAACTTGGCCTACTCCCATAAATCAGACTGAGGTATGCAGCTTTCTGGGGTTAGCGTCATATTACAGGCCGTTTGTCAAGGGGTTTGCAGAGTGGGCTAGGCCATTGCACTGGTTGACGGAGAAGGGCAGAAGGTTCCATTGGGATGAAAGCTGCCAGAAGGTATTTGATAGATTAAAAGTTTGTCTGACATCTGCACCTGTCCTGGCATACCCTGATCCCCAGCGAAGCTTTATTTTAGACACAGATGCAAGTGAAGTCGGCATAGGGGCTGTCTTGTCACAAGAGGTGGATGGCCTTGAGAGGGTGGTGGCTTAGGCAAGTAGAGCCTTTACTAAACAGGAGCGGAAGTATGCCACCACTAAGAAAGAACTTCTGAGTGTAGTGACATTTACGAAATACTTCAAGCACTTTCTGCTTGGTAGAGAGTTTCTTCTGAGAACAGACCACAACTCTCTACGGTGGCTGCATAATTTCCGAGATTTAGAGGGGCAGCTTGCACGGTGGCTTGAACAGCTGGTGGCATTTCAGTACAAAATCATTCACCAGCCTGGTAAAGCTCATACTAATGCTGATGCATTGTCAAGACTTCCCGCTTACATAGGAGATCAGTTGGACCTTCCAGAGGAAGTGGCAGGAATACTACCCTCACCTCAGGTCTGGGCTCTAGAACAGTGTGACAGCCAGGAGGTAGAGCAGAGTGGGGGAGCTTCCACCCAGCCAGTTGAAATAGTGCAGCATCCCCTGGTAGAAGATGACCTCATAATAAGAGCCCAACATAATGACCCAGATGTAAAAATATTGATTCAATTGAAAAGCCAGTCAGCAGAACGGGGTGTGTGGAATACATCCTTCTCTGAAAAAGTATGGCCGTGTTTGGGACCAGCTACAGGTACAGGGACAGCGGCTGGTCAGGGTGTTGCCCCCCAAATTGGGGTTTTCGGCAAAGACCCAGATAGTATTGCCCCAGTCCTTAGTGCTGTTGTGGAAAAATGAATCTGCCCAATAAAGATCAACAACCAGGATCAGCTTTTTCTCCGAGGTTTATTCCACTAAGTATTGTCATCTGCAGAAGAAAGTACTGTTCACCCCTGCCTTCTGATGCAAAGGTCCAGAATCAGCAGTAACGACCCTGAGTCTAACAACAATCTCCCTTTTAAGGAGGAGGAACCATGGACAAAGGACGGATCATGTCCTATCTTACAAAGACAAGATGTACAGGCAAGGTCAAGATTTACAGAACACAGGCGTCATAGTCCTGAAATTATCTTATGTCAATGTGGCACTCATGTTCATATCATCTACAAACAGGCATTAATTTTCGTCATAGCAGAAGAGGAGATGCGGATCGACGTCTGGCCTGACAAATATTCTGATTATAAATTACAAACATCCAAAATTCCCATTACAGTGCCTATGGTGCTCAGTCAGCTACATAATGCTAACACTGCTGCTCATTTGGGTGTACAAAAACTGCAAGGGAAGGTTAGGGAGCGGTTCGACTGGCCAGGTTGGTTTACAGAGGTGAAACAGTGGTGCCAAGAATGTGCTTGTGGCACACAAAAAGAAGTGGGACCAACACCTCAGGCACCCCTTGTCCCCTCGGTTACTTCTCGCCCTTATTAAAGGATTGCTGTTGACATCTTGGGCCCTTTACCCCAAACAAGACGGGAGAATAAGTACATCATGGTGGTGGGAGATTATTTCTCAAAGTGGACAGAAGCTTATGCGATCCCTAACCAAGAGTCAGAGACATTAGCCCAGGTGCTGTTAAATGAATGGGTTTGTCGCTATGGCACTCCCTGCCTGCTGTTGGGACGCCTCCCCTGCCTGCTGCCGGGACGCCCCCCCTGCCTGCGGCCCGTGCTTCTCTTCTGCCTGCTGCCGGTGCTTCGCTTCTGCCGACTGCCGGGACGCCTCCCCTGCCTGCTGCCGGGACGCCTCCCCTGCCTGCTGCGTCTGCTGCCGGGACGCCTCCTTTGCCTGCTGTGTCTGCTGCTGGGACGCCCCCCCTGCCTGTGGCCGGTGCTACCCTTCTGCCGGCTTTCAGCGCGCCCCTCCTGTCTTCGGCTGGGCTTCTCCAGCCTGCTGTGTCAGCAGACAGGGCAGTTCAGCTGCCTGCTTCACCTCTCCAACCTGTAGGTTCTTCCTCATCTACTGGGGGGCCGTCTCTACAGCCAGGGCCAGCTGGTGATGGGCGTTGTGTGTCGCCTGCCTGCGGAGGCCCGGGTCGACCGGAGCGCATTCGGAGACCCCATTTGGTCAAGGGATTATATCCTGTCTTCATCGGGACTCGGGGACGAGTCCATTTCTTTGGAGAGGGAGTAGTTTGGAGAAATTGGGGAGGTGACTGACAGCACCCATAGCGCAGCTGGTGGCGATCAGTAATGAGAAACAATGACTGGGTGCAAACACCTGAGCCTAATGAACTGATGGTCTTAAAATGGGGAAGGGGGTGGTTGTTCGCGAGCTAGTTTTTGTCGCTTGAGACTGGAAGCACGCCGGAGAGAGCCGCTGGGTTCACTCGGACTGAGGGGACTGAGGGTGGGGTGTGTGCGTGCCTGTGTGTTTTGTTGGACTACCGTTCGGCTACGGCCGCCACAGCTTTTTGTATTCCTTTTAGTGTCTGACTTTTATCACGTGTGTATATGAAAAAGTGTGACCTGTTTTCCAAGTAACTTGTAGTGGTGTTTATTACTGGAGAAGTGTGGCATTGACATTTATTATTGCAGTGTTGAATTGATGACTTGATGAAATCTAGCCTGCTGTGACCGATTACCTATTCACGTGTGCTTTTACTTAATTACTCAGACCTATTGTGGTTATTTAAAGGTGTGTGTTGCTGGTTGGCCAACGTGTATCCATTTTATGACTTGTCCGATGAATAAAGAACATTATTATTTCCTTCAGATTGCCTGCGTTCTATGGTGCTTTGACCGGACCTGACCGGGTTAATTAAAGGTGGTGGCAGCAATATTCGTGGGTTACCGTGGGTGGAGTAACTGCGTCACTAGGCGCTAAACTTTATTACAATATATAATTTTGAACCGACACCTTACCGTGGTGGTCATAGGTGACAGGTCAGACTAAGAGCGGTTCAGAAACCCCTTATGAAGAAAAACCACAAAAGGAAGTGTACGTCGCCCGGATTGGCGTCACCGGGGCCCCACCCTGGAGCCAGGCCCGGGGTTGGGGCTCGCAGGCGAGCATCTGGTGGCCGGGTCTGTGCCCACGGGACCCGGCCGAGCGCAGCCCAAAGGAGCGACGTGGGCCCGCCCTCCTGTAGGCCCACCACCCGCAGGAGGGTCCATAAGGGGCCGGTGCGGTGGGATTTGGGTGGCTGTCCTGGGCGGGTGCCCCGGCGACCCAATCCCCGGACGGTGACTCTAGCCATGGGGACATGGAATGTCACCTCACTGGGGGGGAAAGAGCCTGAGCTAGTGCGGGAGGTAGAGCGCTACCGGCTACAGGTAGTCGGGCTCACCTCCACGCACAGTCTGGGCTCTGGAAGCCAACTCCTTGAGAGAGGCTGGACTCTCTTCTATTCTGGAGTTGCCCGCGGTGAAAGGCGCCGAGCTGGTGTGGGCTTGCTTATAGCCCCCCAGCTCAGCCGCCATGTGTTGGAGTTTTCCCCAGTGAACGAGAGGGTCGTCTCCCTGCGCCTTCGGGTCGGGGATAGGTCTCTTACTGTTGTTTCGGCCTATGGGCCAAACGGCAGTGCAGAGTACCCGGCCTTCTTGGAGTCCTTGGGAGGGGTACTTGAGAGTGCTCCAACCGGGGACTCCATTGTTTTACTGGGGGACTTCAACGCTCACATGGGCAGTGACAGTGTTAACTGGAGGGGCGTGATTGGGAGGAACGGCCTCCCCGATCAGAACCCGAGTGGGGTTCTGTTATTGGACTTCTGTGCTAGTCACAGTTTGTCCATAACGAACACCATGTTCAGGCATAAGGGTGTCAATCAGTGCACGTGGCACCAGGACACCCTAGGCCGGAGGAAATTATCGACTTTATGGTTGTGTCATCTGACCTCCGGCCGTATGTCTTGGACACTCGGGTGAAGAGAGGGGCTGAGCTGTCAACTGATCACCACCTGGTGGTGAGTTGGATCCGCTGGCAGGGGAGGAAGTTGGACAGACTTGGCAGACCTAAACGTGTTGTGAGGGTCTGCTGGGAACGTCTGGTGGAACCCCCTGTCAGGGAGGTCTTCAACTCCCACCTCCGGGAGAGCTTTGACCAGATCCCGAGGGAGGCTGGGGACATTGATTCCGAATGGACCTTGTTCTCTGCTTCCATTGTGGACGCGGCTGTTCGAAGCTGTGGCCGTAAGGTCTCCGGTGCCTGTCATGGTGGCAATCCCCGAACCCAGTGGTGGACACCGGAAGTAAGGGATGCTGTCAAGCTGAAGAAGGAGTCCTACCGAACCTGGTTGGCTCGGGGGACTCCCGAGGCAGCTGACGGGTACCGGCAGGCCAAGCGTGCTGCAGCGCGGGTGGTCGCTGAAGCAAAGGTTCGGGTCTGGGAAGAGTTCGGGGAGGCCATGGAGGAAATTCTGGCAAACCATCCGGCGCCTCAGGAAGGGGAAGCAGCCCTCCACCAACACTGTTTACGGTGGAGGTGGGGAGCTGCTGACTTCGACTGGGGATATCGTCGGGCGGTGGAAAGAATACTTAGAGGATCTCCTCAACCCTACTGACACGTCTTCCTTTGAGGAAGCAGAGGCTGGAGACTCGGAGGTTCATCCACCCATTACCCGGGCTGAAGTCACCGAGGTAGTTAAGAAGCTCCCCGGTGGCAAGGCACCGGGGGTGGATGAGATCCGCCCTGAGTACCTCAAGTCTCTGGATGCTGTGGGGCTGTCGTGGCTGACACGTCTCTGCAACATCGCGTGGCAGTCTGGGACAGTGCCTCTGGACTGGCAGACCGGGGTGGTGGTCCCTCTATTCAAAAAGGGGGACCGGAGGGTGTGTTCCAACTATCGGGGGATCACACTTCTCAGCCTCCCCGGGAAAGTCTATTCCAGGGTACTGGAGAGGAAAATTCGGCCGATAGTCGAACCTCGGATTCAGGAAGAACAATGCGGTTTTCATCCTGGCCGTGGAACACTGGACCAGCTCTATACCCTCTGCAGGGTGCTCGAGGGTTCATGGGAGTTTGCCCAACCAGTCCACATGTGTTTTGTGGACTTGGAGAAGGCATTCGACCGTGTTCCTCGTGGCATTCTGTGGAGGGTACTTCGGGAGTACGGGGTCGGGGGCCCTCTGCTAGGGGCTGTTTGGTCCCTGTATGACCGGAGCAGGAGCTTGGTTCGCATTGCCGGCAGTAAGTCAGACCTGTTTCAGGTGCATGTTGGACTCCGGCAGGGCTGCCCTTTGTCACCGGTCCTGTTCATTATTTATATGGACAGGATTTCTAGGCGCATCCGTGGGCCGGAGGGGATCTGGTTCGGGAGCCACTGGATTTCATCCCTGCTTTTTGCAGACGATGTGGTCTTGTTGGCTCCTTCGAGCCAGGACCTCCAGCATGCCCTGGGGCGGTTTGCAGCCAAGTGTGAAGCAGCCGGGATGAGGATTAGCACCTCCAAATCTGAGGCCATGGTTCTCGACCGGAAAAAGGAGTATCTTGGGGTCTTGTTCACGAGTGAGGGAAGGATGGAACGTGAGATTGACAGGCGGATCGGTGCAGCGGCTGCAGTAATGCGATCGTTGTATCGGTCCGTCGTGGTGAAGAGAGAGCTGAGCCGAAAGGCGAAGCTCTCAATTTACCGGTCAATCTACGTTCCTACCCTCACCTATGGTCATGAACTTTGGGTCATGACCGAAAGAATAAGATCCCGGATACAAGCGGCCGAAATGAGCTTCCTCCGCAGGGTGGCGGGGCGCTCCCTTAGAGATAGAGGAGCTCCGTCACACGGGAGGAGCTCGGAGTAGAGCCGCTGCTCCTCCACATCGAGAGGAGCCAGTTGAGGTGGCTCGGGCATCTGTATCGGATGCCCCCTGGACGGGTCCCTCGGGAGGTGTTCCAGGCATGCCCCACCGGGAGGAGACCCCAAGGAAGACCCAGGACACGCTGGAGTGACTATGTCACCCGGCTGGCCTGGGAACGCCTTGGGGTCCTCCCGGAGGAGCTGGGGGAAGTGTCTGGGGAGAGGGAAGTCTGGGCGTCCCTGCTCAGGCAGCTGCCCCCGCGACCCGGCCCTGGATAAAGCGGAAGAAAATGGATGGATGGATGGATGGATGGATGGATGGATGGAATTTAATATAATCCCTCTCTCTCTCTCTCTCTCTCTCTCTCTCCACGATAAAACCCTCCTCCTAAAGAGCATTTGGTTTATTGAAGTATTTTAGAAAATATTGAAGAAATAACAGTGAAATAAAATTAAAATTTAATAGGATAGTGTTACAATGTAATCGTTGATGTGATTCCTTGTAAATGCTCTTGTTTTATTTCTTCATATCTCTTACAGAAGCCTGGAGTTTGTTGAGTTCCCTCTGGATGAAAGGCTCTGCTCGGTGGAGGGGAGTTACGTTCAGGAACACCTCGTCGACTGCACCGTCCATCTGCACGACACGTTTCACAACGATGCAATCAGTGATGGAGAGAGATGGTCAAGATACATTTAGTGCAAAAAGTGTTTTTAGTTTTAAGGATTTATTCAATAACAAAGACGATTTCTCATAATAAATGAACATCTATGATGGTGTATTAAGGCTACTGTAGGGGTCATGATCTCAGAAATTTTTTTTCTCTGAATATTGCCCACCTCTCTCTATTTTTTTTCCCCACAGTGGCCCGTATACATCTAACTGTCCATGGAAATAAAAGATGACATGACAACTCTTAATAGCGAGGTCATGAAACTGTTGGCAGCTAAGAAAATAAAACTTGAGCTATGTCACTCTTATGAATGTAAAATGCAGCTCTGACTGGATTACAGTAATAAGGGGGATGCAGGCAGGCACATGTACCTGAGCTTGAACCTGAACCAGCGGCGAGGCAACGACCATCAGAGCCACAAACTCCATGGAAATCAGAGCAGAAAACTGGAGAGATAACGAACAATTAGCTCCGCCCATGGTGTCTGTGTGTGTGTGTGTGTGTGTGTGTGTGTATGTCTGTGTTTCTCACCACCAGCAGCAGAGGCTTGAGGTCCAAAGACGCAGCACAGATGCCAAGAACAGACAAAACCACAGTGATGGGACCAAACACCTGCAGGACCAGTAAGCCATCGCTACTGGACAACTGGTCGAACAACTGGGAGGGAGACAGAGATTACAGTAAAAAAAAAAAAGAAAGAAACTGGACCACTGGCAGTTCAGTAACCTGGAGCCCCAAACCTGCAGCAGAGACAAGGAGCCACCAATACACATTATAGACTGGAACCAGAATCAATATATAGTAAAAGACTCTCAGGGATCTCCTCCCAGACCTGGATCAGGGCATCACTGAACTTATGGACAGGATGGATGGATAGATAGATAGATAGATAGATAGATAGATAGATAGATAGATAGATAGATAGATAGATAGATAGATAGATAGATAGATAGAGACAGACAGACAGACAGACAGAATCAGATGTTGATTTTATATTTATTTATTTAAGTTCTTATTCATGTAATGTATCACATATTTGTTTAATTTCTTCTCCATTAAGATAATGATGTTACATCTGTTTTTTGGAAGGAAAAGGGGGCTCCAACAACAGACCAACAGGCAGCACACGGCAGTAAAATTTTAATTTGATTTGCTCGGGTGGAACACACACTCACACACACAGTTACCTCAGCAACCGGAGTGTTGCCATCGATGGAGGAAAATCCGACGCCAATCATCACCACACCAGACACCTGCGGAGACATAATGAAGTTGTATTAAACTACTGTAACTGAGTGTTTGTTGGCTTTCACAGAAGAAGGAGGAAGTCTTTAACAGCCGCAACATTCCTGTGAAACTGCCGTGTTTCCCCCGAGAGACGCTCATCAGACTCCCATCGCCCGGGAGCTCTGACGTCGTCAGCCAGTTTCAACGTTCACAAACAGAAAAGAAACATCATCATTTTCCTCAGTTTAAAGTTTCCAGACTCCACCAGTAGCTTCAGTAAATATTCTCACACTGAATCATTTTCTTTCAACAAGATTGTATCTGAACTTTAGTTAAGTTCTGCAGCAGTTGTACTTTTTCAGTTTCAGGTTTATTTATTGTTGTACGTTCGTCAATTCCAGAAATAATTTACAATCTTCAATCACAGTGTCCTTCCAAAAATCCAATAAAATATGACAAGCTTAGACGTGAAATATCAAAAGTAGAAAAAAACTAAATAAATAACTAAATCAACATCAAACATAAACTGCAACAGCAAATAAACATAATGATATAATTACCTCTTGAATCTGTCATGATGTCATAATACATAAATAAAATCCATAATGCAAATATTAGTAAAACAAACAGCAAAAGAAGAACAGAAAAAATATCCTTCATGGATGTGAAGACAAACATAAAGACATATAGCTATGAATACGAACTATAGCATCGAACCAAATCCAGCTGTTATTCAAAGCTATTTCTAAAAAAGAAGTGAAAGTTCCGGCTGGGCTAAACTTAAACATGTTTACTAATTATTGTAATTAACTGATTAAAAATAAACAACATCAGCAGTCAAACAGGAAACATAAATCACAATGCAATGTTTTATTATTTGTGTGTTACTAAGATTTTAAATATTACAATCAAGTGAAGATGTTTTGTTAGATAGAGTGAGATATTTTGAATATTTTATTATTGTGAAAGGAATGAGTGGATGGAGGAGAGGAAGCAGTGGGAGGGGATAAGATAAGGAAATGAGCAAGAAAGCTTGACAAAGATTGAACACCAATTATATAACTGTAATGTATGTAATGTAACATAATGTGATGTTGCATTTTTACAATATAAAAACATGAATTAACTTTAATTATAATACTTTATATTATAATCAACAGTTTAATCTTGTCAAATGAAATAATAATGAAAACAAGAGAACAATAAAAAAATATACCAATAAAAAATAAAATAATAATCCATAAAAAGCGATGACTTGCACATTTTTCTCTGAATATTGCCCTTGTCTCTCGGCTCTGTTTTTAATTTTTTTTTTCTCCCACAGTGACCCTAATACGGTGTTGTAAAGATCAATTTAAAAAGAGCAAAAAGAGTTATTTCACCAGTCGCCTAAAGAACTGTCATGAGCATATTATCAGTAACATACTGTATAAAGATTAAAAAGTATAGAGGCCTGAAAATTGATCCTTGAGGAACCCCAGAAGTTAAGATTTGCATGGGTTGTGCTCCAACATAAGCAATGGCGGCGAGGACTCTGGCTTTGCTCGACTTCATGACAAGACCCAGGAAGGACTCGGCCAGGTATGTCTCTGTTCTCAGCTGAAATTTGATGGCATAGCATAGTCGGTTTAATTAAAGGCATTCACTTTTAAGGATTCTGTTATTCTATAATATTTTTGTCATTGAATAAGAAGCATTTTACAAAAGGTTTGGTGTGTTTTTTTGTAATTTGTAACATGTTGAAGTGTTTCAATTGAAATAAAAAAACAAACAGTAGTGCAGAACAGTATATAAATATATGTCTATATATTTAATCAATACTTAAAACATTCTCAAGAGATTGCTAGCAGAAAAAAACACTTTTAATTGACAAGGATAAAAATTATAATTGATAAATTAGTAGATACATTTAGTCATAAAAGTTGAGAGAAACAATGTAATTTCTTTCTGGGCCATGAAGATCATGTGTATAATGGAGAGTTCCACATAAGCTTGGACTTTGTAAGGAAATTGATTTCTCTTGGCATCCGATTAAAAGTGCTTGTTTTCCAAGTTCACAAAATAACTTCAAAGTATTAAGTAAAATGATAGAATTGTATTTTATTTAATCTATAAAAGCTAAAGCTCAAATGTGAGAGTTCATATTAAAAGAATACCTCTATTAATCACATTTAATTTGATTTACAATTCAAATCTGACCGCCAGCATACAAATACAACAAACCTCCCACCATATTTTATTACAAATGTAAATCCGTTGCAATAAAAAATAAAACCTACTGAAGTGAAATAAATGTCAAAATAAAATTGTGTTTTAAAAACTGAAATTCTGTACTTATCCAATCAATCGCTGAGCTCTGTTGAAGGTTCTAGTTAGTCATCATCATCGTCATCACCCTCACTCAGAACACAAACATGCTGTTAGCAGTTAGCGGTTAGCTTACCAGTAGCAGCACAGTGACACAGATGGCAAGTCCTCGTAAGTAACTCCTGTAGCGAGCCATGACCGCCGTCTGAGAGAGTCGGGCTGATATAGAAACAGTAAAGACCAGAGCTGACTGTATGTGTGTGTGTGGAGAGAGAGAGAGAGAGAGAGAGAGAGAGAGAGAGAGAGAGAGAGAGAGATGGATGTTTAAAGCTCAGGAGTGTTTGACTGCAGAACGAAGAACATGACCAAGTTTGGAAGATCAGCTGGAGGGGAGAAAAGAGAGAGGAGAGGGGAGGAGAGAAGGAGAGGAGGAGAGGAAACCAGCAAACAAGAGGAGGAGAGAAGGAGGAAACCAGCAAACAAGAGGAGGAGAGGAGGAGGAGGAGAGGAAACCAGCAAACAAGAGAAAGGAAGGAGGAGAGGAAACCAGCAAACAAGAGGAGGAGAGAAGGAGGAAACCAGCAAACAAGAGGAGGAGAGGAGGAGGAGGAGAGGAAACCAGCAAACAAGAGAAGGGAAGGAGGAGAGGAAACCAGCAAACAAGAGGAGGAGAGGAGGAGGAGAGGAAACCAGCAAACGAGGAGGAAAGACGGAGGAGAGGAAACCAGCAGACAAGAGGAGAGGAGGAGGAGAGGAATCCAGCAAAAAAGAAGGAGGAGAGAAGGAGGAGAGGAAACCAGCAAACAAGACGAGGAGAGAAGGAGGAGAGGAAACCAGCAAAGAAGAGGAGAGAAGGAGGAGAGGAAACCAGCAAATGAGGAGGAAAGACGGAGGAGAGGAGACCAGCAAACAAGAGGAGGAGAGGAGGAGGAGAGGAAACCAGCAAAGAAGAGGAGAGAAGGAGGAGAGGAAACCAGCAAACAAGAGAAGGAGAGGAGGAGGAGAGGAAACCAGCAAACAAGAGAAGGGAAGGAGGAGAGGAAACCAGCAAACGAGGAGGAAAGACGGAGGAGAGGAAACCAGCATACAAGAGGAGAGAAGGAGGAGAGGAAACCAGCAAACAAGACGAGGAGAGAAGGAGGAGAGGAAACCAGCAAAGAAGAGGAGAGAAGGAGGAGAGGAAACCAGCAAAGAAGAGGAGAGAAGGAGGAGAGGAAACCAGCAAAGAAGAGGAGGAGAGAAGGAGGAGAGGAAACCAGCAAACAAGAGGAGGAGAGGAGGAGGAGAGGAAACCAGCAAAGAAGAGGAGAGAAGGAGGAAAGGAAACCAGCAAACAAGAGGAGGAGAGGAGGAGGAGAGGAAACCAGCAAACAAGAGAAGGGAAGGAGGAGAGGAAACCAGCAAACGAGGAGGAAAGACGGAGGAGAGGAAACCAGCAGACAAGAGGAGAGGAGGAGGAGAGGAATCCAGCAAACAAGGAGGAGAGAAGGAGGAGAGGAAACCAGCAAACAAGACGAGGAGAGAAGGAGGAGAGGAAACCAGCAAAGAAGAGGAGAGAAGGAGGAGAGGAAACCAGCAAAGAAGAGGAGGAGAGAAGGAGCAGGAGGAAAACAATTAGAGGAGAGGAAAGGAAACAAGAGAGGGGAGGAAACAAGGAGCGAAGATGAGAGTAAACAAGAGAGGATATAAGGGAGGAGGAGGAGGAAGCAAGAAGGGAGAGGAGAAAATAAGAGGAGTAGGTGAGGAGGAGAGATGTGGAGGAGAGGAGAGGTTACTCCAGGTAACAGTTCGATCTAATTAAAGGAAAGGTAGGAGGACTAATTGAGAAGTGGACGTGACGGGAAGGAAGAACAACAGGAAGAAGGGAGGAAAAATGAAAAGGGTGATGAAGTTGAAAGAAGGAACAAGTGTGACGGAAGGCAGGAGGAGGAGGAGGAGAAGAAGCTTTGTAAAGTGTTGTATAAATAAACGGGGAGCTACAGAACAGAATACACAGACAGACTCCTCATCGCCTCCTTCCTCCAGCGTCTCCTGGTCTCCTCCCAGCTGTGCTCTGATCCCCATCAAGTCACTCCTTAGTGGGCAGGAGTTCCTCCCTGTGGATGCAGGTGTCAGAGCTCCAGTTAGGGTGTAAAAATCAGCCTAGACGTTGAACCACCTAGACGAGTGATCAGAAATCCAAACGTCTTGTTGTGTGGGATCAGAGGAACACACAAAGGAATGATCTTAATGTTTTATAGAATACCGTCGTCGAAGCAAAACACAGCCGTTAAACAGACCGACTGATGACATCATCCTGAACTCTGGCCTCTGCACCTCATTTCAAATCAGTTTCCTCGTGTTTATCACTCACAATAAATCAGTGATGGAGATAATAACCATAAGTTAGGATTGTTCTCTACTTTATAATGTTTAACACCACTGATCAACAGTTTAGCTATCTAACAGTATAACGGCATTCACTGAATGAATGGGAACACAGTAATATTCTAATAATCTGTCAGGACGACAGTCAGGAACAACATATCATTTGACAAATATGTCCAGGACATCATCAAGAGATTTGTATTTTTAAGTAGTTCTTTTGTGGAGATGCTGGGTTCTTCCAACGATATAGAAGACGTCCACTGTGATATAGAAAATATCACCACACAGAACAATGTTGGCTTATTAATGTCAGACAGAAATAATCAGAGAAGGCTCCAAATGATCCATAAACCTTGTGATTTTGTTGAAGTGGTGATATCGAAATCCCCCTACAGACGATAATAAAAAAGAAAAAGAAGAAGACTACCTATGAAACAGCATTGCACTTGCATAGTTGAATATTGTAGTATACACATGAACAATCAACAGTGTCATAAGTCTGATTGTGTTTTTGCCAAACGGCATCTTAAAAAGATGTCAAATCTCGCTATAGAACTCCTCTATAGAACAATACAATAATAACATTAGAATAGAACATGTTTCAAAATAAGAAAACAAAACTAATACAATAGTTTGATCTTAACTCAAGGTCTTCCTCACTCAGGCCTCCTTTTATCTCCTTTTACTGTGAACTGTAACGAGACCTGAGATATCTCTTTTGGCGAGGAAGACCATAACACGTATTTGAAAGCTTCGGATCAAGCCAGTAAGTGAAGAGATTTGTTGAGCTTGAAAAATAAACGTTTTAACTCCTTCTAACTACTGACTAGCAATGATGACTCGCCGTCTTCTTTATGACTTAATTATGATGTCCATTATCATTCTGATCATTACTGTCAATATGTCAAATATTGACTAGTTATTAGTTATATTGCTACATGGTACATTTGTATCTTAACGTGACATGTGAAAGATCGCTGCAGGAGAAGATTTTGAACAGATAGAATCAAATAAAATGGAAGAGGAAGGAATTCAGAGTCTTTATGCTCAGCGCTGTGTTGACTTTAGACTAAAAATAACTGAAGGGGACGGACTGCCTGTGTGTGTGTGTGTGTGTGTGTGTGTGTGTGTGTGTGTGTGTGTGTGCGCGCTCTCAGCTGGTTTCTCAGCAGACACTCGGTGTGTTTCCATCATGTATAAATATCTTTGCATAGTGATAATGATGATAAACAATGAGGGACACTTCAGCTGCTCGCCGGTCACGTGACGGAACATTTTCATCCATCACCCTCCATCGCAGCGTGAACATCATCACACCGACCAGTGGAGAAGTCTTTCATGTGTAGTCCACATCGCAGCCGCCAGAGGGCGCTATTAGGATTTCATACAGTTTAGTTAGTGAGCAATCTACTAAGAAGTCATAAAAACGTTGTTTAAATAGTGTAGCGTGTCATCAATAATGTCTATAAGAAGTAAACTATGAAATGAAAATGTCATTAAAAAGTCAGTTTTCAGTATCTTATTAAAATGTTATTAAAAGGCATAGTATGATATGTCTTAGAAATATCCAAAAATGTCAGGTCCACAAAAATATTACACAGTCACAGTATAGTATCTGGTAAGTCATAGTATATTAAGTATGTCATAAAAACATAAATATGAAGTCATCATATGGTCATCATGAAATACTAGTCAAAATACTGTTTTTCAGAACACTTTATGAAACTGTGACAAAAGTCCACTCTCCATATTACAGATAGTCATAAGTAATTAAATAGTCATAGTTCATCATCATGTCAGGATATCAGAATCCCAGTGGGTTTATTGCCAAGTAAGTTTGCACATACAAGGAATTTGATGTGGTGTTTGGTCCTTAACACAGTACGATAGGAGAAGACATTTTAAAATTAAAAATAGAATATAATATAAGAAAAATAAACAAATATACAAGAACACATTAATATGCATGCTAATAAAGTGTTGTGTATTTACAAGATTCTTATCTAAATTTAAGTTTTTACAAAGTTTATAAATGATTGTACTGGCAACGCAAAAGACCCAAATCCAGGGAGGTCCCAGACCTAGTCCGGGGAGGTCCCAGACCCAGACTTAGTCCGGGGAGGTCCCAGACCCAGACCTAGTCTGGGGAGGTCCCAGGCCTCGTTGCTGAGGTCGACTCTTGTGGCGTAAGGTTTAGTTTTGATAAACTCGACCTCCTGCCAGAGAGGAGTGACTCAGTTTGTGGTCAGCTGAGAGGGGTCCACCTCACTCCTTCTGCCCCCTCAGGGTCCTGGAAGCGTTCAGGTCCTGGAGGGATGGATGATTGTAGTCTCGGCAGAGCGAATGATCCGCTGCAATCCGCCCTCGTCTTCGGCAGGAGGAGATGAGGATGGAGGAGATGAAGATGGAGGATAAGAAGGAGATGAGGATGGAGGAGATGAGGATGGAGGAGATGAAGATGGAGGATAAGAAGGAGATGAGGATGGAGGAGATGAAGATGGAGGAGATGAGGATGGAGGATAAGAAGGAGATGAGGATGGAGGAGATGGAGGATAAGAAGGAGATGAGGATGGAGGAGATGAGGATGGAGGAGATGAAGATGGAGGAGATGAGGATGGAGGAAATGAGGATGGAGGATAAGAAGGAGATGAGGATGGAGGAGATGGATGATAAGAAGGAGATGAGGATGGAGGAGATGAGGATGGAGGAGATGAAGATGGAGATGAGGATGGAGGAGATGAGGATGGAGGATAAGAAGGAGATGAGGATGGAGGAGATGAAGATGGAGGAGTTGAAGATGGAGGAGGTGAGGATGGAGGAGATGAGGATGGAGGAGGTGAGGATGGAGGAGATGAAGATGGAGGAGATGAAGATGGAGGAGGTGAGGATGGAGGAGATGAGGATGGAGGAGATGAGGATGGAGGAGATGAAGATGGAGGAGGTGAGGATGGAGGAGATGAGGATGGAAGAGGTGAGGATGGAGGAGGTGAGGATGGAGGAGATGAGGATGGAGGAGATGAGGATGGAGGAGGTGAGGATGGAGGAGATGAGGATGGAAGAGGTGAGGATGGAGGAGGTGAGGATGGAGGAGATGAGGATGGAGGAGATGAAGATGGAGGAGGTGAGGATGGAGGAGATGAAGATGGAGGAGGTGAAGATGGAGGAGGTGAAGATGGAGGAGGTGAGGATGGAGGAGATGAAGATGGAGGATAGAGGAGATGAGGATGGAGAGTGAGGATGGATAAGAAGGAGATGAGGATGGAGGAGATGAGGATGGAGGAGATGAAGATGGAGGAGTGAGATGGAGGAGATGGAGGAGATAAGGAGATGAGGATGGAGGAGTGGAGGAGATTGAAGGATGGAGGATGAGATGAAGAGTGGAGGATGGAGGATGAGGATGGAGGAATGAGATGGAGGATGGAATGGAGGGAGATGAGGTGAGGATGGAGGAGGATGAGGATGGAGGAGATGAGGAGGTGGGTGAGGAGATGAGGATGGAGAGAGTGAGGATGGAGGAGGTGAGGATGGAGGAGATGAGGATGGAGAGATGAGATGAGAGGAGGGAGATGAGGAGATGAGGATGGAGGAGAGGTGAGGATGGAGGAGATGATGAGGATGGAGGAGATGAGGATGGAGGATGATGAGATGGAGTGAGGAGGAGGATGAAGATGGAGGAGGTGAAGATGGAGGAGGGAGAGGAGGTGAGGATGGAGGTGATGAAGATGGAGGAGGTGAAGATGGAGGAGATGAGGATGGAGGAGGTGAGGATGGAGGAGATGAAGATGGAGGAGGTGAAGATGGAGGAGATGAGGATGGAGGAGGTGAGGATGGAGGAGATGAAGATGGAGGAGGTGAGGATGGAGGAGATGAAGATGGAGGAGGTGAGGATGGAGGAGATGAAGATGGAGGAGGTGAGGATGGAGGAGATGAAGATGGAGGAGGTGAGGATGGAGGAGATGAAGATGGAGGAGGTGAGGATGACCGGATTGTCTTCAGCTGCAGCAGGAAGTTCATCCTCTGCCGAGCCGTTTGGTGATGGAGCTGATCAAGTCCCACTTGAATACAGTATGTCAGCAAGTATGTCAAAACATGATATTATTTTGTGTTATGTCATAATAAAGTAGTTTGTTAAAAAAAATGAAAATGTCAAACTATAGTAAACAAATAATAATAATAATAGAAAATAGCATGAAAACAAGTATGTCACAAAGGTCATAGGTCAGTATGGTATGTTGAAGTCGTGGTGAATTCAGAAAACAGCATGAAAATATCATCGTTTCTCCAACGTGTCATGAACAAAATTCATACTTTAGGATGTTAAAACAGTTCATAGGTTGAAAACTGGCATAAAAATAGTCTTAGTATAAAGAAAACTATATAACTATATAGTATAAAGAAAACTTCATGTAAAAGTATGAAGAAAAAAATTGAAATTTGGTATTGAAATAAATCATATTCAAATAAAAGTCATATTATAATAAGGCAAAAAATGCCATGCAAAGGTTATAATATAGTATGTCAGAAAAGTCACGAAAAAGTTTGCGTCTTGAATTCATTCAAAATGTAGTAAAGTATGTTTAAAATGTCCTGAACAGATACAGTACAATGTTGAAAAATGGCATTTAAAAAAAGTGATTGAATGTCAAAAAAGTCACATCATAAAAATTCCAAACAAATGACAGTCTGCCATGAAAAGTCAGTAAAGATGATTGTTCATTAGGTCTGAAAAAAAAAGTTGACTAGTTCAAAAAAATGTTAAAAAGTTACATCATAAAACCCTCAAAAATCTAAATTAAAACCACAACTCTGCCTTTCGTCAGAGAACACTGCTTCAACCAAGCTCACTTAGCCTGTGGTGCAGGTGACCTTTGACCCGTGTGCGGTGGGAGGGACAGACTCCACGGACAGCGGCTGGGTTCCAGAGGTATCACTGTTTTTATTTCAGAGTGTCTGAGAGAAAAGGCACTAAACCAAACCGGGAGAGTGACACTGACTTTGAATGACACGGAGGAGTCAGCTTTAAATGAACATAATAAAGTTTACACAACACACTCACCAGCCCCACACACAGCTTACTATCTACACAGCTGCTACCAGCAGCCTTTCAAGGAGCATTACCCAGCACATTTGTTTTGTCAACGTATGTCAAAGAATAAAACGTCAGCATCTGTTCTGGTATCACGTAGTGTTTAACAGCAATATAGTGTTTCACTTCTCCTTTAACTCTGCTGAAGCTTCACCAACCATCCAAACAACCAAATAACCATCATAAACTCTTAGAAATTATAAATAACATGTTTTACTTCATATAGACACACTTTACAATGTTGAAAAGATTGGTAATCCCCATTCGGACGGGTTCAACGTTCCAAAAGGGTAGGTAGGGAAATGTTCTGTCATTTAACTAACCTCAGGATGGGTCTGTTATCGCGATGCCAAAGCCTCCACACGGGGGCACCAGAGATTTGAAGGGGAGGCAAAGAAACAATTAAAGAGCTGTAATTCTGGAGTCAGACAGCCAGCCACATTCAAATCATCCCACCTTCCCCAGAGACATCAATCCAGTCTGAACAGGTTCACGAGGAGCGTCTACACTCGTCTGATTATCTTTGCATCCAGCTGCACATCTTTAATTACCCAGACTGCCTTCATCACACAGAAATTAAATATAAGCTTATACATGGTTTCACAATAATCCATTGTTTGGTCGTCTCTCTGACTGCTCGCTGGATTTTCTCCACTTGAAGTTTTGAAACTTGACTACAGATAATATTACACACTTCTTTGCTAAGAGTTTGGTTTACTTGTACCGCTGCCAGGAAACAATATCGGAGATTTCTACAATATTTAAATATTTCAATTTGTTTTAATTTCCAAGAAATGTCAGGAGAAATTCTATTTTGATATGAAGTCAGAATTTAAAGAGTCGTATTTTGAGGTAAAGTCATAATTTGAGAAAAAAAAGGTAAAGTCAGAAGTTGATAAGAATAGTCAATATTTTTTAGATTATTGTTGAGAAAAATGAGAATAAAATAATTTATATTTGGAAATTGCAACTTTCTACTTATAACATTACTATTTTCTCAACAACAAAAAAATCAACTTTATTCTCAATTTGTGATGTTTTTCTCATAAGAGTTGGACTTCTACTTGATATGTTTTTTCCTTATGACTATAGTCTCGTGACACATCTTAATATTTAAACTATATTCCCTACATCTCAGAGGCTCTTATTCTCCATCACCGTTATATTTCATCATATTTCATCCCTGGGAAACCGATTTAATGACCGATGGTTTTTGCATGTTTATTTTTAAAGGGGGAGAAATAAAACAAAAGGTCAAAGCTCCTCAGATGGATTCATATACAGACATATTTCAATGTTTAACTTGTGTTTTCATGCCAGTTGTCGTCATATATTGGAGTGTTACGTGGTTCGGTAAAGTAAATAATCATTTTTGGATTCAAACTCTCAACAGAAACACACCAAAAATCCAGATTGCTAAGGACAACAGACCAGTGACATCACAGTCTTTCAGTCTTTTATGTGGTGATTGAAAACAATCAGTTTTTCTTTCTCACACACAAAAACTCACACACAGAAAGGAGGGAGGAGGGGTGGGAGGCTTCCTGGAATGAACGGATGGGAGGAGGAAAACCGGGAGCAGCGGGAGGGCGGGGCTTCGACGTGTAGTCTGCTGTGATTGGAGGGCGGGGCTGTCCGTCGGTCACAGCTGGTCTTTGTAGTAGCCAAGCTTGGCAAAGGACATTTCCCTGCGGAGCTGCATCACCTCCCAGAACATCTGCTCCGCTACGAACACACAGCAGAGGGAGCAACACAGGCTCACATGATGGTCACACGATGGTCACATGATGGTCATCAGCAGGTGGGAACCAACATTTACTCAGCACTTTGAAAAAGTCCAATTTGGAGCAATTTTACTGCTACTGTGGGGGTTTTTTCGACTGAAACCATCGAATTACAAATGAACTGGGCCCAAAAATACTTTTTCCATTAGACTAACGTTGGGAATGTGAAGTTAACTCTTATTTAAATCATTAGGTCCTTAAAGTTGTAAAATGCACTAACATCAAAATCCTCAGTTGCTTCAAGTACCAGCAAGAAGCTTTTAATAGGAATAAAGCCTCCAACGCTGAGCCCAATTCTTATTATTCATCCATGTGAAATATGGCTTTTTTATTTTCCTGTATGAACCGTGTCCTCACTGCAGAATGTTTTTTTAAGAGGACTTGGCTCCAGAGATTAGAGTGAATTCAGGAGAGAAAAATGTTGACTGCGCTATTATTAACAGTGACATTTAGTAAATGGAGACGTGGATCAGATTTCTCCCTCAACTCTCTGTCATCTGGTTCATTGCTAATAAGAGAGTAAGAGTGTGTGAGTGTGAGTGTGTGTGTGTGTGTGTGTGACTGTGTGTGAGTGTGTGTGTGTGAGTGTGTGTGAGTGTGTGTGTGTGTGTGTGTGTGTGTGTGAGTGTGTGTGAGTGAGTGTGTGTGAGTGTGTGTGAGTGTGTGTGTGTGTGTGTGTGTGAGACTCACCATCCTGCTGTTTGACCAGCCCTTGGTGGATGTAGCGAATGTAGGTGAAGAAATTGCACACTGCCGTGATCTGAGGAAAAAGACAGAGACAAATAAATCCTGATACATTTCTAGGAACTGCTTGAGTCTTCTGAGCTGCAGTTCACAGAGAGCTCGAGGACTGACATCTACAGGAGTTAAACATGTATTACACTTGACTGACACTAGCTGAATCTGGGCTTCTCCTCTCCTGGATGTGACGTTCAAATACGAATTTGGATTTAAACAAACGTCTCAAATGCATATATACACACTCTGTGTGTGTGTGTGTGTGTGTGTGTGCTCACTCTGTATCTACAGTACGGAGACACGTAGTAATAGTTGGTTGAATCTCCAAACTTGATTCTGTGCTTGCAGGTTTTGGTCTGACCACTCAGGGCACATTTTCTGTCAGAGAGACACAAACAGACACAGAAGTGAAGTTATTTCTGGGTGTTTGTTTTGAGGGAAACCAGAATGAAAAAACGAGGACTGGAGGAAGCAAGGACAGAACGTAAGGAGAGAGGGACGACTGTTAATGATTTATCAAGGCTCGTCTCATCACGATGGCTTTGATAAACCTGGATGGAAGGATGTTTATGAGTTAGAAGGAGTGTTTGAGGAGCAACTGAGGAGATTAGAAAACGCTGAGAGAGCGAGAGACTTACGTGACGAGCTCGGCCCTTCGCCCACTAGAGGAGGAAATTGAGGGAAGATGGAGAGATGACGATGAAAGAGTGAGAGCTCGATGGAGAGGAGAAAGAGCTCATGTTCATGTGTATGTGTGTGTGTGTGTGTGTGTGTGTGTGTGTGCAGTCTCACTTTGGTCCTCCACACTCCACCGCCGAGGCTTTGACCACAGGCAGCGGCTGGAAACCCACCGGCTCCACGCTGAGCGTGTTCTGCTCCACGGCTTCCAAGATGGCCGACCCAAGCTGAGGGGGGGGAGAAGGAGAGGACAATAACGTCACATGACAGAAGAGCAGGGAGGACTTTAAAGGACAGCAACGCCACTTTCCTAGCAACGGTCACGTAACTTGTTCATTCGATGGATTTTACGTCCCATCAAATCATTTGTCTGGGTATCTGCAATGAAGACTCTTCATCACAAATCAGAAAGAATGAGAGATAAAGGAAAAGACTACTTGATCAGTGCTGCAGAAAAACCCTTTCCGACTACAAGAAAAACACGTCTCATGTATATAAAACGCTTATAGCTGACATGCATCTCGCTGTACCTCGCTCTTGCTGAAGGTGAGACAGGGGTAGATGTCCTCGCGGTAAACTCTCTCCAGGAAGCAGCAGCCCCGGGCGAGCGTCGGCGCCTCCTTCCACGCCTTGAAGTCGCTGAACAGCTGACTGTCCACCTGCACGCCCACCAACACAGGTCCATCAGCTCACACATACGGAACATTACAAAGAGCGTTATTTTGGTGGGAAGTCACGCTCCTACCTCTCGACACTCCCGTACGATGGGCTGCGTGGCCGACGGGTCGGGCTGCGTCCCCAGGATGGCGGAGGAGGTGCTCTTGTTCCTGCTGTGGCCCTTCCTGAAGGGGGTCTTCACTCCACCTACAGAGGGGAGTTCGCCCAGCGGGGAGGTGGGGGAGGAGAGCACCAGCGTCTTCAGGGCCTGGACCTCTGCCTGGAGGACGTCAATCTGAACAGGAGGAGGAAAATGTTTTTGCTCGTGTGATATATGGAGACCTGCCAGCACAAACACATCAGGCCTCTTTGTAGTGCTGGGCGGTATGACCAAAAATGTATATCACGGTATTTTTCTTCAAGCACGACTGGGTTTTAACCTCATTTTCTAATAATTTAGAGAATAATTACTACAGTAAATTAGTTTGGAATGACATATTTTACTGTCATGAGGAGTGAATATTGTAGAAAAACATTAATGTCCACACGAGTATTAATGATGTGAAGGAATCAGAATGCATGACTGTTGCAGTCAAAATACAGAACCCTTTATTGTGCAAGTTTTGCAACTTGAAAAAACATCTTTTGTAAACCAACTGGCTACACAATGTAAACAATACGTCTCCTGTAACTGCAAAATGAAGACTTCTTTATCCACTGAACAGAAATTAAGGCAACATCCATAAATAATATTGAACCAAATAAATAGAAAAAATAAATAGTTCCACCGTTTGCTTTTCTCGTCGTAGGCAGTCCCCCTAGCAAACGCGTCTTTGAGTGACGTTTGACTCGTCTTTTCTCCCGCAGTGCCAACTGCGGCTACAACTTTAGCCCGACAGCATTTGCAGAATATTGTTGTTTGTTCGACGTCGGATTTTTTAAAGCCGAAGAATTTCCAAACAACAGACACGGCTCCTCTTTTCGGCACAAGTTCTTCTGTTTCATTGCTTGCTCGTTCTGAACTTTCGGCGAGAGTTTCGTCAGAAAAAAAATGCATAATGCATTTCACCGCATCGTACGCTCAACACAGGCTGTGCTCTCATATGCTGCTTGTTTGGTGCAGCTGCTAAACAGCCCCCTCTCAAACAATGTCCAGCGGCGCGACGTTCCGCCGCTCTGCGTTCCCAACGTTCATACGCTACACACTCACGGTATTGGGGTATATGAAAAAGTCATGTCATAAAAAAAAAAACACTGGTATTCGGTATGAACCGGTATACCGCCCAGCACTACCTATTTGACTAATCAGGAGAGCAAGAAAGCTGTGCTGTTGTAATGCCAGCTACAGGCAGGTGCTGCTCGTCTCTTTGAGCACCATTTGTTTCCATTTTAAAAGGATGCTCATGGACTCAGAAGGTGTGTAGTGTTGTCACCTTCCCCAGGGCTTCTTTCAGTTGTTTCTCAGCGTTCGCCTGTTTGACGTTGGCTTCTCTCACCATTTTGTGGGCCTCCTGCAAAACACAAAAACAAGTTTGGATATTTGCTTCACTCGCGACGTGTTTGGATTGAGATTGTATTCTGAAAGTGAAGCAGCATTGAGACGAGCTCCGTGTACTGAAGGAACAATGGACTCTAAAAATAAACATGATAAAAACATAACAGTAACAGAAAGTAACTGTTTGAATACTGAATGCTGGTTTCCTGCATACATACAGACCACACGAAAACACACACACACACAAGAGTCCCAGCACCTTCTATGTAAAAAGGCCAAAGTGAGAGAAGAACCAGAAGGAATGAAGAGAAAAGGGATGACGTGTTGTGGAGGCCAGCCTGACAGATTGAGTCTGCACCTCTGTGTTGTTGATTATATATTTAAATTAAATACTCGAAGCTGCTTTTACCACATGAAGATAAATGATTAGTTCTCTGACTGGCCGATGCAGCAGTAAAATAAGATGTCTGAATGTATGAAGAGCAATGAAGGACTGAAAGTAAACTCCAGACTTCAGTTTAAAGTCACAAAAGTGTGGAGAGTTGAACAAAACAAGACTGCAGATCAGAGCTTTCGCCCCGGTCACCAGCACCCGACACAATCCCAGCGACCTCCGTTTCACATCTCCGCTGCTAAACAATGGAGTGGAGCAAATCCTGTGCGAATCAACTTATTCTGTCTGTTTTTCTGTGTGGCCACTGCTTCAGGAGGAAGGGAAACAGGAAACAGGAAACGGGGTGCAGAGGAGACGGACAGACGGACGGATGGAGGAGGGGAGGCAAACCGACCTGGAAGAGACTGGCGGTGAGCTCCTCCAGCTCCTGGCCGAGCTGGTCTCTGACTTTAGACAACCTCTCACACTCCTCATCTTTCAACAGCAGCTCCTTCCACCACACACACACACACACACACACACACACACACACACACACAGCACGCACACACACACAAAACAACAACAAACAGAAAACAACACAAAAAGAGAAAAACAACCGCCAAATGAAAAAAACATGAACGTCAAATCATAGCATGACAACAAACAAAGAGATGAAGAAAATAAAAAACAATTAGTGAAATATGTTTGAGGCCTCGTTTCCATTTTGAATGACAACAAATAAAAGAAATGCATTAGAAATGAAATATAGATTATAAAATGATGACGATGCAAAGTGCTTGAGAGTGTGGAAAGATGAAGCGAAGTTTTACGAACACACTCGCACTGGATTTTAGATTCCTTCAGGTTAGGAAAAGAGACAGGCCTCTGTGTGTGTGTGTGTGTGTGTGTGTGTGTGTGTGCCCTACCCTCTGGGCCTTGACCAGCTCCTCTTTCAGCCTCTCGTAGCCTTTCTCTCGGACCTCCATCACCGACGGGCTACGCAGCCGCGACAGGCTGTCACTCAAAGCGCTACACTCTTCGCCGTCCTCCCCCGACAGGAAGTTGCCCTCGGCAAACTCCGCCTCCTGGCCTGGCACGCTGGGACAAAGTTTCAGAACATTGTGAATAATTCCCAGAGGACAAGATGACATCTATAGATACCTTGTTTGGTCTCCAAAACTCAAATATAATCCATTAAAATTAATGTAAAACATTTCTTTTAATTTATTGTGAGTTTGATTACTAAACGGTGCAGCGATACGACAAAACGGATGTGACTGTTGGAGCAGAAATATGTGGGAGAGGTGTATCCAACTGTATTGTGATTTATTGCATTTAATATGACTTTAAATACCAAGCTGACAATAGATGTGTGATTGATCACTTAACCCGACTAAGTGATTGTTTCAAGTCTATCCATTTTGACGTAGTATCTTCCATACCTTCCATTGTGACTGTGCCGTGGTGTGGAGTAAACCGGCTGCGTGGGGAGCTGGTCAGCCCGCAGGGAGGTGGGCCGGCCAGTAGGGGGCGCTCCCAGAGAGTGCGTTCGGTACAGAGTGGTGGGCGGGGCGCTGTGACGGGCGGGGGTGCGCTGCTCCGCTTGGTTCTGCCGGACAACACACAGAAAATCAACAGCCAACCAGACTATGTGGTCCAAACAGATGACCTCATTTGGAGTGTTGATGGAGCAGATCCAGTGTTAGCAAAGCCTAGCACCCATCAACTAGACTCCATTCAGAAAACAAGCATTTTTAAAGGTGATGCTCGTCTTGCAGACAGACCTAAGAAAGCAGGACTTTGCACACGTTTTACTGATCACTAGAGCTCTTGCTGCGTATCCAGAACGCGGCAGCACGACAACGCCGAAAATGTGACCCCTCTCCTTACCACTGGTACATTGCTTGTTTGTATGTGCTGGCACTTACTTTAATATTTTGCACTTTGTATCTTAGCACTTTTGTCTGTTTTTTTACAGGTTAACTTAGGAGTTGGATGTGCTTGTTCTTGTGAAATCCTTACTGTACTGATAGCAGGGCTGTAAACTAACTTTTTGGCTCACCTGCCAAGGGGACCGGTAGATGAAAGAATCTACCGGCCAAGTACATTTTTTACCGGCCGAATAATAAATTGCCTCTTTTTGTTGCATATACATCTGTTTCAGTACTTTTCATTGAGATAACAGTATGATAGAGCAGTACATGCTTAGAAAAGAGGCCAAAGTATTATTTAGAAATACATTTTAATATTAGTAATTGAATTTCATTCATTTCATCTCAAACATTGCAAATTGAAAACTTTAACAGTGCAAAACTGTGACAAAGGAAACACTTATTAATTACTCATCAGAACTAAATTTCCGTGCTGTTTTTCTTGGCGTGTCCGGCAGACGGAGCAAAACATGACACCCGTCGAGTCGTCGTACTGAAGCCATTCCCTGCCAGTCCTCCACTTTCCCAGTGCACAACAAATATGATCGCATTTGTCAATCGCGGTATTTTATTTTGAAAATTGCATTTATTTTGAAAATTGACCGGATTGTCTCGTGTTTCTTTGTGTGATTTCCTGCCAGAATAGACGTGTTCGCTCGCGGCACGCGCAAAAAATAGAGCAGACGCCGAAACGATCGCTTCACGACACGGGACGGCCGCGGCTATTCGCGGCGCTTCCGCGGCCAGTGTGAACCGGGCGTCACTCACTGCGCCAAACTTTTATAGAGCGGTGACGCGCACGCTACGTTGCTTCGGGGGAACTATTTACTACAGCGGTGACGTCGGGGGCGCTACTTCAGTGTGACACACAACAAATCACCGGTTTAGCTTGACGTTTGCTACCGTCATAATTTATCAGTTTACAGCCACTACAATGTTTTGTTATATCATGCATAATTTATTGCAAGAGCACGACCATCGGGACAAACATTTACCCGCCCCATGGCATGTATCCCTCCAAAATTAAGTCGCCAGGGGAATATTTTAGTCGCATTTGGCGAGTGGCGACCGCTAGTTTACAGCCCTGACTGATAGTGATATACTGTTGCACTTTCTTCTAACAAATGTACTTATTGTAAGTCGCTTTGAGTAAAAGCATCTGCTCAATGCCCTAAATGTAAATCACCATCATTATGTAAAATAATGTATTGGTTTGGTCCTGCTGTGGTAAACCTATTCACACTGAATCCAGCTTGGTGAAATTCACTGAGCACTCTGGGTGATGTTATGAAGCCAGACAGGATGGTGTTTGGTTTCCTGGCGTATTTGGGACTTCACAACATGAACAAAGTAGCAATAGTAGGGCCCTATGAAATCAGTTTTAATTTTTTCTAGATTCAGTTTTATTTTTTCCCCAAAGTCCTTGTTTTCTGTTTTAATTTTTCAAAATTTTGTGTTTTCCCTTTTAATTTTTCTACATTGTGTGTTCTGCAATTTTATATATATTTTTTCCATCAAATGGCGTCTAATCATGTGGTTGATGAATCAAAATGAGGAATTTAACATTCTAGTAGTTCCTGATCATTCAGAGACCATACACATGTGCATAAATATGCAAGTGTATGTGCAATCATTCATGGAGGAGTCACCGTGTCTAAAGTCATTCTTGAGGGTCGAGTCATTCTTGTTGAAAAGTTAGAATAAACGTCTTCGACATGACTATTGATATGTGTGTGTGTGTGTGTGTGTGTGTGTGTGTGTGTGTGTGTGTGTGTGTGAAAGGAGACAGAGAGGAGAGACGCTGGATGATGCGGTGTGCCCGTTAATTACACTAAAACACAGGAGATACTCTCGACAACGTGTTTCTTTCCCTTTTCAGCTTAGGTGTGGTGACAAAACTTATAATGTACATTTTTATAAATTGTATCCAGTGTTTCGGTTTTCGGCCCTGGTTTCCTCATTTTTTGGTTTTCGGTTTCGGACAAGAATTTTCATTTCGATGCATCCCTACTAAAATACGATATAAACATATGTCAACCTGCATGCCATGAGGTTATTCCACTTACCTGAAGGTCAGGTGTGGTGGGCGAGGCCAAGTTCACCTCATGGAACCCCTCCAGAGTTTCAGCATTGGTCTGACTGCTGCTGCAGGCCATAGCAGCTGCTCTGAGACATCATACACTCTGCAGACCACACACACACACACACACACACACACACACACACACACACACACACACACACACACACACACACACACACACACACACACACACACACACACACACACACACACACACACACACACACACACACGTTTGCATTTTTAGTTTGTCCTCAGCGCTGGTATCCATCATGTCTTTTGACTCTTTGAACTTCAGAGAAATCCAACCTTCAATTTCAGTGTAATCATTAAGAAGATACCACCAGAGACTGATATGGCCAATTTATTCATTTTCTTTTAGCTAACCAGTGATGATTTATTGTTAATCTGGATGTTTTTGTGAAGTAAATCCATTGTGTTGAAGCATGTTTCAGAGACACTAACAGACATAATGTGTCAGTAAACATGGCTGAAACTTGAATCTTAGCAGTTCAGAATCATGTTTACAGAAAAATAAAAAAGGGTACATAAACCAGTGTTTTATTATGGATTGTTAGGATTTATCACAGTGTCCAATTGCCAGACTGCTGTACCCAGATTTTTCAGAGGTTCTTTTAGAAAATAACCACAATGACTGAAAAGATGAATGTCTAGTCTATCAATACATATATTACTGGTAACATTGGCGGCCAGTGAAAGCTGAGAAGCTGGATGGATATAAAAAATGAAGGTGTGAGTGTGTCAGCTGTACCATCGTGCAACTGTGGATGGAGACGCTGGCAGGATCGATGGAGGCTCCGTCAGTCAGACAGTCACCAACAGGACTGTTGACAGGTCAACGAGGCAAACACACCGGCAGGTGGAAACTGTCCTTAACCTGAGAGACAAACAGGATACAACTACTGAGACCCAAAAGCAATAAGAACAATCCAAGAGACACAGACGGCTGTCCAGCCGCCATCCAGCAGCCGGACATCGGTCGGCCGGATATCGGCTGGACGCTAGCAGCATTAGCACTGTCCTGTTACGAGCTGTGCTGCTAACGTTTGTTTCTACGATCGAAATGAGTAACGTTGTTACTCCGCTGTCCGGCCGCCTTCAGCGCGTTTGGATACGCCAACAGCTCTGACAACCTCAAGTCTGGAGGGGAGGGGGTGGAGGGGGAGACAGATACGACTCGCCGCAGTGTTTTGAATTTGAGTGTAGTATCGTTTTTGGCCACATTCTTACATATAGCACCTTTAAGAGGGGCCGAGATAACTTACACTAGGGTTAGAGCACTAAGGGAGTGTTCTTGTTTGTGTTTGAACTGTTGGGCCGTGTGTTTCCTTGTGTGCAACTGAAACAAAAAAAGAAAAGTAGTAATTACACAGTAATATTTTGTTTCGTTAGTTTGTTATTTTGTTTGATATGGTATCGTGACGTATCGTGTTGCGACCCTGTCATATCGAGGTGCATCGTATCGTGAGTTTAAGTGTATCGTCCCATCCCTAACAGACACTGAGCTGCCTTCAAAGTTTAACACAGTTGGAAAGGTTAATGAACGCCAAACTAAACAGTGATATGCAGTTATATGTGATAGGCTGATTAGTTTGAATAAATCCAAAGGACAACACAATGTGAGGGAACGTCACTAGGGCTGTACCAAATGTACTTTAACATTAAGAGATTCTACTAATATTTATGAATGAACTTTCAAATGTCGTTGATCATATTTTATGACGTCACCCTTTAAAAAAACGCAATCTTCAACAAACAAACAAAATCCTCAAAATTAAAATCAAAGGACTAAATGTCTTATCAATTCAACTCTTTAATGATAAGACTCGTCCTTTGTGTGCAGCGACAAAGCAAACCTTGACTGCAGTGAACATGTAGCCAGTGGCGGTTTCTCATATGGGCAGTATGGGCAGCGGCCCAGGGCAGCATTCGTGGAGGGGCGGCATGAGCGCCCGCACAAAAAAAATATATATTTTATTTGTTTGCATTAATTTCCTCCGGTTTTTGTATTGCTCATTTACACGTCGGTCACTCACTCAATAATGTCATGTTGCCATTTGCGGAGCGAGCGGCTGGGCTGGGCGCCCTCTGTTTTATAAAGGTGCGTCTCAGAGAGTCTGCAGGAGAAGGGGGGCGGGGCGGGGGATCGGCTCACCTACTGGAGAAGGGGAGCGGGGGGGGGATTCATCTAGTAGTGCACAATAGGGTTGTCACAAGAACCGATACTTCGGTACCAATTCGATGCCGACACGAAAAAAATAATTAGATACTTGCTTTTTTCTGGTATCGTCAGAACCGAATATACAACTTTTCACTCGGCGAGCCGTGTCGATTCTTGGCGGAACTGACGGGGGCAGTATACGCGTGTGAGCAGCACAGAGCAGTAAGCGGCGCTGAAGAAGAAAACTTGCCGTCTTCGAAAAAAATGGCTTCAGCAGGTGGGAGCGAAAGCACAACACGTCGGCTCGTCGACAAGACAGGTGCGAAGAGTCGCGTGTGGAAATATTTTGCATTCGAGGCGGATGAATCCGGAGCAATTCTTGATTCAAACAAGCCGACATGCAAAAAGTGCCTTATAAGCACAGTATTGTTTGTTTTTATACTGGATGGCTATAGGTCTGTTGTAGAGGTAAGATCGGGCCTAAAAAATCCAGCCCGACCCGACCCAGGCCCGCGGGATTAAAGCCCGACCCGGCCCGAACCCGAGCAATTAACTTGATTTGCAAGCCCGAGCCCGAACCAAACCCGAAATTTCATATTTTATTTGTGAGGACTCAGAGTACGTCCTTAAGAATCTATCGCGGCACTTTAAGAGAGAGAGAGAGAGAGCGCAGAGAGAGAGACGGGGAGTTGTGGTATCGAATTAGTATCGAGAATCGTGGAAATTCACAGGTATTGGTATCGACTACTGAAATTCTGGTATCGTGACAACCCTAGTGCACAACTAATGCAATTAGTAGGATAAAGTCAATCACATCACAAATTCCTTCCGCATAAGCACATTTCAGTCATAATAATATTGTAAATAAAAGCCCATAGTTTCACATGAGTTATTTTTCGGGGTTTGGTTAAATAGTGCTACACACTGCTGGCTATAACAGTAGATGACGACAGAATCTGTTTTCAGTCCAACTGACTAGCAAACATTATATCTAATTAATTTCACCATAATAATGTGTATGTAACACAATGATGACTAGCTCACATATTGTTTGGTAAACTTGTTAGATCATGTGCTGCTCAGTAAAGTGAATTATCAATTCAAAACGCCTATATTGCACTGATGTTTTGTGATATAACTTTCTGAGTCATTTGGAGTGTGTCATGTATACAATTAGCCATTAACCAAGGAGGTTGTGATATTAATTTGTTTCCTATTCTAAAAGTTGGATAAATTATGCGTAATAACATGTTTATTTAATTGTGCTATTCATGCATTGATCATTTATGTTATATTTGAATGCAAATGCAGGGGCACTATTGAAATATTTTGGAGCACCCTCTGCCACCAGCCAGGATGAGGAGCCATCTACCTCCGTAGCCACACAGGCCTCTAAAGAAATGGTCTTGGATCTAGATGAGGAGCCATCTTCTTCCTCAGCCACACATATGTCTCCACAAATGCAGTCTGATCCTGAGGATGAAGACCCACCTCTACTTCTCCACAGCAAGACTCTTCAGGTGAGTTTGTGTGCACGTATGTCTGTGAGTGTGCATGTGTACGCTTGTTTGTTTTTGTGTGTGTGAATCCCTGCAAAGCATTTTGCAGACAGTTATAATGTTATTATTACTGCCAGTAATAATGACATGATGACTGGGTATGTGTCATGTTCCACCACTATAAACGCTGTGAATAATGTGTGTATACTAATGCCCTTGTGCTCTCCATTAGAAATGCCTGGAGCAGAATCACCTCCTGAGGATGAGCCTCTGTTCAGTGACCCTGCTAACTGGCCTTCAGTTCTGACTGAGACACTTCGGACACAACTGGTTCCTAGGGGACCAAGTCAGGTACCATCTGACTTTGTATTCCCTAGAAACGACAGTGACGGAAGATGTTGCCACCATCAATATTACTGAAGTCTTTGGTTAGTGGGGAAAATTAATGTGGAGACTGTCTTAAAACAAAAACGGTTGAGGTCAACAAAACGGCACTTCTCCTATGAAGCATTTGATGAGCCCTCCACTGATGCTCTGAAGAAACTGGAGGTGACATTTTTCAATGCAGTCATTGATGCTGCAGCATCAGCCATTCAGGAAAGATTTTCCACAATGGAAAAGGTGGGAGAGAAGTTTGGAGTGCTGACACATTTCCAAAGCCTCGCAGATGAGGAGCTAACAGAAAAATGTGTGACCCTTAGCACTACACTGCACTTTAAGGGACAATCTGACTTGGATGGCAGAGAGCTTGCACAGGAGCTGAAGAACTTGCCTGACTTGCCATCAAAGACCATGTCTTTGCTTGAGCTGCTGAACATTTGTCCAAGAAAGGGAGGGGGCGCTCGAGGTGAGGTTCGCCCAGGGCGTCATGAGACCTAGGACCGCCACTGCATGTCACTTTTTAAAGGCTAACACCACCAACAAATATTAATTGATTAAAAACATGTTGTGGATTTTGCAGATGATTATACCCATCTTTTTTCAATATATTCAGACTTCTGCCGTTTACAATGCTCTACAGTTATTGAAACTGTTTGGATCACACAAGTGGGAAACACATCTATGCACCATTCCACCACTGGAATTTATTCTTCAAATAGTATCACATTTCTGTTTCTGCAGCTGTCAAATACCAGCTTTAAACAGAAGGAATAGACCAAAAAAAACTGTGCAGCAATCGAATGTTGTTTTGGAATTTGAACGTTGATTGATCAAAGCTTCAAACTATTCTTTACACCACTACATTTTACAACATCTTTATATTTGAATATTGCAGGGAAGCTTGATTATTAACAAGATCTTATTGCCAACAATAATTGCAGCATAAAAATTGGATCGCAGCCGCAAGTCTGCACCCATAATTATCTTTCCTTTCAACAGGTCAATGGTACTATAAACTGTATTAGTGTAAGTCTGGGTAAAATTCCAGCAGACAGAAGGAAACAGGAAGTTCATGGCTGACAAGGGAGTGACTGACAACTCCTGAACACAGCATTAAGTCTATTTTCATACCAGCGATGCTCCATTATTATCACCATTATCATCATTAAGCGTGTTCTTGAAATAATCTCTGTGGCCCCGTTTCATTGTTTTGCCGACCTCAGCAGGGTGTTTCAACTACACACCGGTCCCACCTGCTCAGCCTGGTGGTTTCCTACTTGTGTGCGTGTATTAAGTGGGTGTGTCAACCATTGAGCATATATACAAAAGCGGAAATTCGGCGACATCACCTCAAATAAAGCTGAGTCACAAAAACTCACGTTATCCTGCAACTTATTTAAATATCCAGCTGAAGAAGTGTTGTGTGTTTATACAGTATCATTGTGTAAAAGTCACACCTTCTTCCATCATTAAATATCTGCAGACAAGTTGACATGATGAATTCATCGCAAGTAACATTTTAGTCGCGTCATTGTTTTGGTCCCAGTTTTGCTGTTGTTGCTGTTATGTGACAATGCAGCTGACGGCCCTGGACTGGTGCATTCAAGGACGATCCTACACCCGACACTTGATGAGTCGGCATGGACCAGTTCGAATGAGTTTTTTATTCAGATTGCTTATATCATATCCTAATCCGCCTAATTTCAGTATTGTATTAAGTGAAAAGGCACAATGAACAATCAGGCAAAAACAAAGAAACAGAAAGGAATGCATCTATGAACATGTATTGTGTGTGTATCAGAGCTTGTTATCTCTTCTTGCTCTGAGCCACAGAGCTCCATTAAAGCAACAAATAAAGGGATAGTTCAGAATTTTGGACAAAAGACCTATTTTCCAAGTCAGCCGGTGTGTTCGAGACGTCTGGAGACGTTTTCAAGAAATTGCATTCAGTTCTACTAGTTGCCGAGTTTGTTTGTGCTATGGCTAGCGCAAGTCAATCGTTCTAGTTAGCATGGCATTAAAAACACTCATACCGACTCCATGGTGCACCCGAGGCAAATCAATTGGAACGGCAGACTATCGATGTACATATCTGTGTTGATAGAATGTTTGAAATAAAACCAACCTTGCATTTTTAAGGATTTATGTCTCAGCAGCAGCAGCAGCGTGTCATACTTGCTAGTAGGCTATGGCAGCGGCGGAGTGATATCACCTAGCGCTTATAAGTTACCGGTTCTATAATAGTTTGTTTACCTGCTGTCATTGCTACAGACGCAGAGTAGCCTGCAGTGCTAGTTTCTTCAATTCAGAAATGGACACTTTTGGAGAATATACTGAAACTTTTGAAGACTCTGATGAGGAGTTTTTTTCCACCCAAACCCAACCGTACCTGTACGAGCCTGAATATACAGAGGAAGAATTGCAAGAGCGGGATGCTCAAAGGGCAGAACGTGAACGAGCGTCTGTGGAGACCGAGATAGCTGGAGCTGAGAACCGGGACCGAACAAACAGAGACTGGTGGTGCCAGGAGGGAATCCCCCGCAACGCGTCCGAGGGTTTACGGGTCTACGGACAGAGCAGAGGTCCGGGTTCGCGGTGCGTAATTGTGGGTTGGCTGGGCCGTGGGCTGCCCAGTGTTTGAGTGAGCTCCGAGGACTTTTCAGACAATTACCGGCTGGATTCCGAGCAGTGCGTCTTAGAGTTTTGAGTCTGACGGAGCAAAGTAAAATTCCGCTGCTGCTGAGAAACTAGTCCCTCAAAAAATGGATGATTCATGCGATGCAAGGTTAGTTTTGTTTCAAATAATATTCTATCAACACAGATATGTACATCGACAGTCTAGTGTTTTAGTTGATTTGCTTCGGGTGCACTGTGGAGTCGGTATGAGTGTTTTTAATGCCATGCTAACTAGAACGATTGACTTGCGCTAGCCATAGCATAAGCGAACTCGGCAACTAGAAGAACTGAATGAAATTTCTTGAAAACGTCTCCAGCAGCTTGAACACACCCGCTCACTTGGAAAATAGGTCTTTTGTCCAAAATTCTGAACTATCCCTTTAAGAACTGCCTACCGTCGCATGCACGTTATTTGTTTGTATGCACCGGCTCTGGAAACGATGAACGATTTGAAAGATGTCCAGTGACAAGGTAGAGAAGCTAACGCCTTAGCTAAGATTAGCTAACATGAGCCATAGCGATAGTTACATATATATTAGCATAATAGCTAACGCCTTAGCTAACATGAGCCATGTTATTACACATTTTAAATTAATTTTAACTTCAAATGGGAAAAATATTTCTCTCTTGCTGTACAGCCAGAGATATTTTTTTTTATACAAAATATGGTCTCATGGAAGGTACTGACTAACTGACACACACACACACACACACACACACACACACACACACACACACACACACACACACACACACACACACACACACACACACACACACACACACACACACACACACACACACACACACACACACCTCATCAGTCCAACACAGGTGAAACTGCACCGTCTCAAACCAACCAATCCCTGCATTCGCCCCTCAGCCCGTCTCCATGGGGACCAGTCCTGGGGAGCCCATGGTAACCTGATTCGCTGACTGATGCTGGGTTATGGATCCAGTTACTCCGGCTGCCTGGTAAGGGCTCATGCAAGGTGTTTAAACGGTTTACAATGCAGCCTTACGTCACTCGAAACACTGACGGCGACTCACCCAAAGAGCTGAACTGAGGTGCAAAAGTCAGCAGCAGACATAATATTAGGGCTGGGTATCGTTTACAGTTTTTCGATACCGGTACCAATACCGGTACCGGAGTTTCGATACCGGTACCAAAACGATACTTTTTTCGATACCTATGTAAATAAAAGCACATTTCGTAATGCAATAGCCTGCAAAAGTTTTTACTATTATGCAAGTCTTTTTACATTTGTTATTCCAAATAGAAAGAGTCCAAATGTTATTCATTTAAGTGTGAAATGTTTATTGTTTCTTTATCACTTGAACAACTATTTAACTACTATATGAACTATTAAATATTTAATTAGAACTATTTACAAAGTGCAAAACATGCAAAAGTACTTCTAAATAAACAAGGTATGTGCATTTATGCAGTTAAAGAAAGCCAAAACAAAGTACTTTTAAATTAAATAAAACCAATGTGAAAAATGCAATGTTAAATAACAACTATTAAACTACTAAATGAACTATTAAATACTTAATTATAACTATATACACAGTGCAAAAATACTTCTAAATAAAAAAAGGATGTGCATTTATGCAGTTTAAAAAAAAGGCAATACGAAGTACTTTTAAATTAAATAACACCAATGTGCAAAATGCAAAGTTAAATGGAAAAAAAAAAATACTATAAAATGGATATTATAAAACTAAAACGGCAAAGTAAAAACAGGAAGAAGCTTTAGCAATTCTTTTTCAAGAAAATTAGCATGTCTGCCTTCTCAGGCAAGAGACACGCACGCTCCTGGCTGATGGTGTCTCCTGCTGTGGAAAAGATCCGTTCTGAGGGTGTAGAGGATGCCTGGACACACAGGTACTTGCGTGACAGTTCAGACAGCGCTGGCAGGCTATCCCTCTTCTCCCACCACCAAGTTACTGGGTCCACGGAGGTCAGGGTAGCTGGTAGGCTCCTGTAAAGGTCAACCTCCTTCTGGACCTTTTCATTGGAGCTGACGTCCCCTGTGGGTGTTAGTTCTAGTGCTCGGTCCTCTTCAGCAAAGAGCTCTTCCAGAGCAGATAGCTTGGGCCTCTTCTGTGGACTCTGAAAAAAAGAGAGTGAAGGATGAAAGAAAATATTTGAATGACATCAACTATTACTGTTCCATGGTAAAACAAGGTTGTTATTGTTATTATTATTATTATTATTATTATGTGGATCTTACACATGCTGCCGTTGCACCCTCATCAGACGATCTATCTTCATCCTCCCTCTCCTCCTGGCGGACCACTACACCTGGATGCAGCTTTCACATGAAAATAACAGTTGCACATAAATACAATAATTCAAATACAGCACAGAAGTCTACTGTAAATGATCATTAAACACCTGTTTTGCAGTCCTGTTCATTGCAGGCTCTTTTAATCTGGTCCAAACGTCGTATATTATGCTGTTAACGTTAAATCTTGCTAACTTGAGCGAACTAGCACGCTAACGTTAACGTCATCGATAACGTGGTTCACTCTTGTGCTTAACGTTAATGACGATATGCATGCTAAGATGTTAGCTAGCCATCAGGAGCGAACTAACGTTAGCAAGCTAGCTATAGATAGCCAATTAATTATTAACGTTAACGTTACCTGAAGAAGTTCCTTCTCCGGCATCATCTTCATCAGTCACCGACGACACTGTCGGGGTCGGAGATGTGGGTGGCATAGGCTGGGTGGCTCCGGGCGTTGTGGAAGCGGACTGTGCCCCACCACTTGTCACCGTTTTTTTTTTCATGCAATCGAACACGGTGCAGCTCTGTTGTCTCAAGTTAATGCCGTGCACGATTAAATGCTTCATTAAATTAGAAGTGTTGCCCTTCTTGGCAGCTACCTTTTTATCGCAAATATTGCACTTTGCGCCGTCTTCCGTTTTTGTGAAATGTAGCCAGACCTTGGACCGTTGTTGTGACATTTTTTCCCTTCGTTAAATTTACTTCTGATGCTGTCCCGACGTGTACATTAGCTGAAGTGACGCATTTGTTTTTCCACTGTCAGCCAGTCGCTACCTAGCGTGAGATTAACTATTAACGGGCGGGCCGTGGCCACGCAAATAATAAAAATAAAAAAGTACCGAAAGTTGGCACCGAATGTTTTGACATCTTTCGGTGCTCGGTAGTACCGAAGTGATTCGGTCGGTGCCCAAAAAGTACCGACCTTCGATACCCAGCCCTACATAATATACATTAATATTATTATAATAGCAATAATCAACACTGCACCAAATATGACTGACACAAGCTCAAGTCAAAACAACTGACACATTCAGGTTTTCGATCTGTCACTTATTCTTTGATCATGATTTTCAACAATTTTATGACTGTTTGTATTCATCATTGTAGTTTTGGAGAACTCCAGTTTGTAATAGTGATGATAAGGGTTTTTATTTGGTACTGCTTTTGTTTCAGTACCACAAGTAGCATACTGGGAGCTTGGCCAGTGGGGGATATCACTGAAAACGTACTAGAGCTGCAGCAAAATAAAATTAAGGAAACTTGTTAGGCAGAATGTCAACTTTACTTTAGGTCCAGGTCCATGACATTTTACTTGTGTAAAAGTAGTAATGGAAATATCATTTCTAGAAACAGATGTATATGCAGACTTTATAGGCAACAGGACAAGATTTTGGTGTCATTTGTAGTCCGAGTAGTATTAACCAATCGCGTTCAAGCAGTCTTTGATTGAACGCAGGTAACCAGGCCGTGTTGAGAGAAAATGAGGCAGAGCATTGGCTGAAATGAAAATCTCAGAATCGGCAATGCTGTAGCCTTTTTGAAATGAGTTTATAAACAGGTTACTTGTGAAATAATCCGGTAGTACACGTCGTCTTTCAACTCCGGTCTTGCATCGAACAATGAGCTGCATAAGGAAAAGGAAGTGTTGGCCCAGACATCTGCTGGCTACGCCAGAACACCAGAAATATATATAGTATACAATATATAATAGCACCTTGTCGTCATACTGATGACCGTTGGGTTCAGATTGATACCGCAGTGGAAGAACACGCCGTTAAGTATGTTCTTCTTTACCGTTCGAAGAACAGAATTATTAGCATCAAAATATAATTAAAAGGACCAAAAGTAAAAGTACTCACAATGCAGAGTAGAAGTATAAAGTAGCAATAAAATGGAAATACTCAAGTACAATTTAGAGCCTGGTACTTCAACGATTGGGTTCATGTACTTGGGTACTTTCCACCACGAATGCTTCCTCCAGCATTACAAATTCATACTGTCAAAAATATGTAAGCTCTATATGGAAATTGAATGTCACAATAATCCTGGTCCAAATAATTGTGATTCACGACTTCATCCCAATAATCAGTCACTTTATATAATGTTATGAAACAAATATGTTTATCAAGTCACAGATGATAATTAGCGTCATTAATTAAGTGTTAAATGCATCCAGACAGCAGTAATGATAGGGCGGCAAAATAATCTCCGGAGCTTGAATGCACCTGGAACACCTGCTTTTCAGGGTTGGCCTAGTGAAAGGAAAGGTTGCAGAGCATGAATGTGGCGATGGCATATTGCTTTTATAAAGATAGTCACGTTGAGCATCTGAGTCACAAGTACAGTCAAGTGGATTTTATGTTTTCAGGTTCTATCAGTTATTGGATATTTTGTATTCATAAGAAGCTAGGTGACGATTCCCCTCTTGCTCACGGGGTTACATGGGGTGGGGATGGAGCGACGGGGGGATGATATAATGGGCATTAAGTACACTGATTGTTTTCAAAACTGAAAAATAAAAAATTCCAAGTCATAAAAAAACATACTTCATGTATATTTTGGTGAAACCAGACACGAAGCTTTTGCACAAGAAGTGCTGCGTCTGCAGTCTACAGTAACTCAGTTTAACCTGACAACAGCCTCTCTTGTTCATTCACATGATTTCCAGCTGAATGCTAAATGGAGAATCTGTTTAAAACGTTGTGTGCGCGCTCACGACCTGAAATTACACCTCGAGCTGGATTGCTCATATGACTCCAAACGCCAGGCTGCGTTTTAAAGCACCTGCTTAGGGCGCAGTGACAGCTAGCATTCGGTTAGCTAGCATGTGTGAAATGCTAGCGGACAGGCTAACGTGCTACTTATCCTACTTAAGCAAGACGACGACTAACGTTTAAAAGCTAACGGGTGTTATCTGAGACTGCACGCATGAAAGATTCATCAAAGCAACATCTTCGCCGTATGTCAGTTTGGGTTTCGTTGCTATGTCGAGCTAACGATGCATAGCATCCGATTGGCAAACGTTATCATTCTGAGGCGATATTTTAGCTGCAACATGTGTGTGAGAACGGCAGGAATAACCCAACTGGTCATGTCAGAATAGCTATAAATAAAAAATCTTGTTCAAATATATCAGTTATTTTCATTGGGGGACGCGGGGGGGTGTTATTGATCAGATGGACGTCGCTTCCATTATCGGCCAAGGCATAAACCTCGGCCCCGGCTAAGTAATTCCACTCATTTGCCTCGAAATGAGGGGATGTATCGGGAATAAATCTGACTTGAAAAACAGCAACCATGCTTTAACACTGACAGTGAGGGTGTGTGGTCGCTTGGATGCGAGAAAGGAGGAGAAATTGTGCGACAGACGGCTCAGTGTCCGATAATAGGCGCCCTTAACTTACGCTAATGGTGCGTTTACGTAAAGCTACGTTTAGCTAGCTAGCGGCGTTAGCAAGTTCCCCTAACTTAGCCAAGAATAATAACAACAGCAGTGACGTTCATAACAGCCTAGGTGCGGACTCACCGGACCTCTGTGTGGACAGCAGCCGGACCGGTGGCTCTTGCTCTCGGTATCGTGCAGAGGCAAACCGTCAAACAAACAAACGGACGCACCGGAGCGGTTGTTGACGCAGACCGGAGCAGGTTACTCCAACTGACTGGAGGTGCGTTTAGGGACAACTGGGGAACTAGAGCTAGCGAATGGTTGTATGTATAACACCAGTTTCAGAAATTACTATAAATTCGATTAAATAAATAACCAAATCAACTCACAAACACACTAAAATAATAATGTTTAATAACATAATACACGATAAAGTCAAGCTAACTATGCACATTGGAACTTTACAGGCATACTAAAAAATGTAAAATATTATGTCATGAAGCTACAAAGGTTTAAGATTTAAGAATCGTAATGAATGTGACATTGTCAATATGCGTACCTTAATAGATAGCTGGATTATCTGTGTTATATGTTCAGGGCTGACCTCTTCTGAAGATAAAAGATGATTTGTCACTCGTAACTCATTGACAAATTAACTTCTAATCACATTTCTATCTCTTCAGGAGTGGTTATTTATTCTGTGGAGACTGAGCATCAATGTTAGTAACATGTTGCTGCCAAATGTAGTGATTTATTAGTTGGAATTAGTTCAAAATAAACTTTCAATTTGAAATTAAAATGAAGGTTTATTTATTTATTTATTTATTTGGATAACTTTGAGTGGTGCTCATAATTTAGTGTTTTACGGAGAGGGTGGGGTGGACAAAATATTAGAAACAGCTCTCATTTAAAAGCAATTCATTCAAAGTGACTGCAAATGTAAGTCAACATAACACATGCCATATAAACAGTGAAACAGGTTTTGCTTGATGTAATTTGTAAATAGCCTATGTAAATATGTGGGATTCGCTATTAGCATCTCCTGTTTGCAGTGTTCTCGTGGATGTACGGACATCTATCACTAGATTACTCCCATGCCGAAGACAACATAAACATAGAAGATTGTCAGGCAAGATCTGCATCTTTTCACTCTAAATGAAATCAAAACGTGTTCCATGTCTGTTTGTTCAGATTTGACTGAGCTTTGACTTGGAGAAGCACCTTTTTTGAGTCAGAGTCTGCCATGTTCAAATTTTTATTCTTCTCATCCATAGCTTCAATTCCATAATAACTGCTGAGGAAGATCTTATGATGCAACCAAGGATGGATTATTGAAAGGGCCTATGTCGGGCCCCCAGAACCAGAGCCTCTGTTTGATGGGATTTTTTTTACATTTCTTGTTTGAAAGCCAAGCAAAAGACTACAGAAGACACAAACAGCTAGGGACACAATGGCCACAACGTGACACAAAAGTATAAAAAAAACTAGCCTTCTGGCTAATTCTGGCTTTTTTAACCATGTGTAACCATGTGTTTTATGAAATTGCACTGTCCCATTTTAAATAAACTAATTATTATTCTAATAAGAAAAAAAAAAAAAAAAACACACAAAGTGATTCAAAAAGCCAACTATGGTGTATCCCTATAGCCCACGGACCGAAAGGGCTATAGGGATACCCAGGAGCCCATAATCTGTCCATGGATACATCTGAAGGCTCCAGGAAACAACTAAATGGACGTTTGAGTGAAACTGTTTCTAGCATTAAGAATTACATTTTAATTTTATATTCATACACTTTCAGAGAGACATTACATTCCCATAAAACATCTGCTATCCACATATTATACTCTAGCAGCCTGACCAGTCTGACCAGTCTGAAGGAATGAGCTTCCAAGCAGCAGCCAGCAGGTGGCGCACAAACCAAACAAATCATGATTTTTTTTTTTGTCTCAATAGAAGCACTTTTTTACTGAACATATATGAATCAATTTATTTCTTTTGTTAATTTGGTTTATTGATTTTACTTTGCACTCGTATCTCAGACCGCTGCATGATCTCATTATCTAATCTTAATTATCCAAGTCTATCAAGTTATCAAATCTGATTCAATCTGAGATCATCATCGGTTGTTATGAGTTAAAAATACAGATGTTATCATGCAGATTAAATCATGTTCTTGTGACTTAGTAGTGGAAGAAATATTCAGATCTACTAAATTAGCAATACCTCAATGTAAACATAAGGATAATTTCTGAATCTTCAGAATTATTATCAACAAAACAGACACAAAATATTAAAAGTACTCTTTATGCCGTTGATGCCGTCAATGCCACTATATGGAGCGTTATGTTATAATATTATTACAGGTTAAATGAGAGGTCATATGTAGATTATAGTTGTACCATTATGTTCTTTTTGTCCCTTATTAAATATCCCATTTCACCTGGAAGCACTTTCCAAGTTTATCTTTTCAAGAACAACACAGATGGAATAGTCTATTCTTTTTTTGAACTGTAATGCGAGATGATAATGCAATAACAATAACATTTATAAGCCTTTATGAAATTTTAGAGAGCTATTTATGAGCTGGCTCAATTTCACTGAAAACATCTTTCGCATTTCAACCAGCAATGTTAACTTTAGACAAATAAAAGTGATCACTTGCTGACAAGCAACGTTCTGGGAAGATTTCAGGGTTTTAATCCAGTAAATATGGTAAAACTTAAATGTCCCACTGTCACTGAATCCATCCTAGTGAAACTCTGAAGTGGGTGTGTGAGATGACTTTCCACTGTGTCACTACAGTCACCTCCCAACACTTGTTCACACACCTGAATGAAAACACAGAGGCACTCACACACACACACACACACACACACACTGGCGGCTGTGGGTGGAGTTTCCTTGTGGTTTAAAGCGGTGCGTAATGTGCCGAGTTGGTGTCTTTACGCACACGGAGCTCATCAGGCGCGCAACTTATCTGGACCTCTTTTGTCTCTTGGCTTTTTGACGACGGATCTGTGGAGTTGTTGGGTAAGTCACCGTCTAAACTCATTTTACAATTTTCATTTAACTTGCATTTTTTACTCTATGAGGCTTATATACTCCACCCATGCAAAGTCACCATATTATGTATATTATAGTCCTGCATATATGTTTAATAATATATTGGAAACGCATGAAGAAGTACAGCTAAATATATGGATTGGTTGTTTGTCATAGAATCGATGACAAAATGTTCAGAATTCTCATCTTTTTTTTCCTTCATATGGATGTCTTTTGTTCAATATATAAAATGTAGAAGTATGAGCTTTACTATAAAGTACGTTGCAGAATTACAGTAGTATTTCTAAGTGCACACAAGATTATATGCCCATGTCTTACTACTCATGGATACTGTGTCTACGCCATATCAAACACTAAAACAGAATCAAAATAGGTCCAAAAGCATGTCCCCCCCCCCCCTTTATTTCAACAAAACAGAAACATTCCTAAACAGTAACATAACACTAGTCCAGCGTGTTGGGTTTAACTCATGGCCCACAGAAGTATATTTTAGTTTGGATGACTACATCAATCAGAACGGCATCAGAAAGGAATGTGTGTCACTGGTTTCGGCTCCAGCAGCTTGTTTTACAGCTACCTGTTCCTGGTGAACTGGTCCATCAGGTGTGTCTCTGCTGTGATGCTGAGTGGTACATTTCAGAGTACATTCACTTGTTTTGAGGTATTTCTACTTTATACGTATTCCGACTTCTACAGCGTTCAAGGGAAATATCGGATGTCTTACCTCACTGCATTTAGCTGATGGATATATAGATTTTACTCTTGACAAGCTTTTAAAATAAAAAGTCACATTTCATTAAACATTTAAATAACCTTTTGACCACAACATGGCTACTATACAGAATGTTGTTTTTTCTTCTTCTTTCTTCCATTAATCATCTGATGACCCTTCAGATGTATCTGGTGGCCCATGGGAGGGCCCGACCCCTCTGTTAGGACCTGCTGGACTTAACTTTTTGTGTTTGAAGCAGTGACAGGCTCCACCTCAAGCAGCTACAGGGGACATAATGAGTACTTTTACTTTTGTACTCTAATTTTTAAATGCAGGACTTTTGCTTACGGAATATTTTTAAAGTGTTGTATTGCTGCTTTAACTTAGATAAAGGGTCTGAATCCTTCTTCTTTTGGTCATTCTAAAGTCTTTCATGACGCTCTGACCTTTATTGACCTCTTGGCTCAGACGGTCAGTTGATGGTGTTTTTTGAAGTCTCGTCCCTCTCTCTCCGTCTCCAGACTCTTGATAAGAACATTAGATGATTCTTCAGAGCGGGACCAGATGTGATTCTGGTTTTATCCTAGTGCTGTGGAACACCAGACGATGAGATGTCCCGATGACCTCTGACCCTCGCACCATGGACGTCCGTCTGCAGGGCAACCCTCAGCTCCACTACGGTGTCAACGGGGGTGCTGGTCAAAGCTCCAGGCCAGGCGTGAGTATCTGAAAACCACTCAAGTTGAACAATACTTTAGATCTTCTTGAACTTTTGTGTTATTTCGGATACAACATCTTATTTAGTGTACAGTTATGAGACAGATATCAATCTTTTCATCTAAACCGGCACAGAAGCAAATAAGCGTATTTCCCAAACAGTTGTACTACTCCTGTTTCTTTTAGATAATTAATGGGAATAAATAAAGCTGAGAGTCTTGTTTATTGTCTCTTTAAACAAAGTGAACACTCAGCATATCAGACGAACAGCTGATCATTGAAACTGTAATTCACCCTGACTGAGGCTCTGTGCTGTGTTTACACAATACACCCAGTAATCATGGACGCTGAGAAATTACACCTGCTTAACAACTTAATCCCTTTCCATGCCTTAGGGATGACATTCATTATCAGCACACAACACAACCAAACCAAACCGGTCGAGCTGCAGTTTTCTAGGTCCTGAGCTGCTTCGTGACAATAGAGATCATTCACTCCAGCTGAAACCAGCAGGCCGTCGTGATTATCTCATATTATTTTCAGTTGGGTGTTCCTGCAGGTGTCTTTGTGTGAGTCTGAACGTGGAAAGCAAAACAACCTTGTCGTGGCACCTTTTCATGATGTCAGTAAGAGACCTTGTTTGTTGTATCAACCGCAAGCTGAAGGTCATCACCTTGAAATAGCCCTGAAATAAGCAGCTTCCTTCATTTCGGTGGCATTGTAATTGCAGTAAAACACAGCCTGTGACCAAAACACTTCTTTGTCAAACTCTCTGTTGTCCATTTGTGTGGGAAATTGTTATCCGAGCACTGTAGCCTATGCTGTAAAGAAAAAAATTCTCACCATTGCCTGTAATTTGTAAATTCTTTGAGAGCTGGACATTTAAACTTCTCCAAAGTTAATGTGAGACTACAGACAGCAGCTTGTTAGCTTAGCTTAACAAGACAGGAACCACCTGTAAACCTTCACTTGCAAACCTGAAACATTCACTTTGTTTCACTTACAGTTAAAAAAACATGATAAAACTGTTGGAAGGTGGTTGTTGCTATTGATAGATCCACATGAGCTATTTCCAGCTAAGCTAATCTAACCGACTGCTCGCTGTGGCTTCATACCTTATAGACAGCACAGATTTTTTAAAAAAACTAGTATGCATCAATTCTAGAAAAAAAAGAAAGTTTTGAGTTTTGATCAAAATCCCTGCTGGGTGTGAGTATGCTAACAAATTAGCTAATTAGCTGGAAAAAAAACTTTAGTTAACAGGAACATTTCAAACGAAATCTAATGACATCGAGTAAATGGAAGCCTACAACATTAATTATATTTTAGCTTTAGTAACTGATTAGGATATTTCAAAATGCTTTCATTGCAGATTCAGGTTAACATTAATCAAGGAGGAGGAGAAATGTATGTAAACAGGACACATGTCAGGAGAAATCTTGTTTCTCCAAAGAGGCAACTTTTGAAGAATGAAAACAGCACTGTTTCACCTTGATGATGTTGCATTTTAGTATTAATTATGATTTGACAAAACAATTTTAAATCAAGGTCCACTTATTCGATGGAGCTTTTCACTGTATTTAATCAATGAATGGAGTTATTGATGGTTAAAAGCTCCAGAAAAAGCTAGAAGAAAAAAGCAAAAGTGGAACTTGAGTGGAGATAACTTTGTATTTGCTGCTGGCAATTTAAAGAATAGCCTACACATTAAAAACGCTGTAAGTATTCGAACAAATTTTTACTACAAATGCTTGTTCACATAAGTCTGGTAGTGCTTTTTCTGTGTGACTGAAGTTCAGTCCCTCTTCCACCACTAGGCCTACTTATTTTTAGGTTTATTACACATTGTTACAAGGGATTATTTCATACAGCCATGTGGTTTGGCTTAAGTAGGGGGACTTGATCTTTATCAGGAGTGAAAAAGCAGAATCAATAGTGTTGTTAGTGGATAGCCCATTGTGTTATTCTTCAGTGGCAGCCCTGTGTGGAGCTGGACAGGTAGCCGTGGAGGTGGAGCAGAGATTTGAGAAGAGAGGGGCGTTTGAGCTAAATTCAGGAGTGGGAAAGAAGTTTGCAGGGTTGGGATGCAGGAACAAACAGAGCTGTGTTCAGTGTGTACACATGAGTACTGTATGAGAAAGGCTGAGGGGAGGGTTTGCAACATGAAGTTCATTGACAAAGAGAAAAGTAAAGATAAATCTGGTGCAATGAAAATGTAATGAAACCAGGCATACAACTCTGCTCCAGTACACCTTGCATAGCATGTTCCGGTATCTTGTCTTTTTTTGATAGTTTCTAATGTTATTTAGCCTAAAGTCATACAATCATGTGAATTATAGGCTGTATCACTACCAATAATCAGAGCCATTATGCAGTATTTCTCTGTCGTCAACATTAGCTACCCTTTATTGGATTTGGGGAAGTTTACACTCCAATGACCCCAGTAAAACTCTTTACCCAAGACAGCTTTATGTTTGCAAAACAAATGAGTTTGTCCTCATTATAAGCCTTTCTCTGCTAAAAGTGAAAACGTGTGTTTGAAATTCAAACAAAAAAGCATAAATCAAACTTTTATCTAACTCCAAGTAAGCTAAGCAGTGTTTTCGACATGGATCATCAATTAGTGAGGCTGATGACTTTTGCCTGTTAGCTTTAGCCTCAGTCTTTTAGCACAATATCACATACTGTAGACACCAGTGCACATGTATAACTCCTTTACAGTCTTCTTGTTTTAAAATTAGTCAGCTTGAAACATAAAAGTACGACAAAAGACGTAATTTTCCAATAATTCATGGAGCTAGTGTTAGCCAGTTGGCCACAGCTGTTAACTGCAGTTGACGTAGCTCACAAAATCGATGGTCGCTGAGTAAACAAGATAAACTCCGTCTTTTTGCTTCTGTATGAAATCAAGGATAATTTTTAAGTGGTTATCGTAAACATACCATACAGGGAAAAAAAACAAATATTTTCCCTTTTTGAAACTAAAGTTTACATTGTTCTTAAAAAAGCAATAAATATTGCCATTTCCTTGTTTATTTAATGAAATACAGTTCTTAAAAGATATGGTTTTGTATATTTGGTATCTATGGCCATTCATAAATAATGTGGCCTGCATGTTGATGTTGAAGAATAACGACATCACACCAATATCCCTCTGTCTCTTGGTCTCGACAGGAAGATAATACACTGCAGTTCCTGAGCCAGGAGGAGCAGGAGTGCCTCCAATTCTTTGAGAAGACCATCGACTCGTTGGAGGAGAGTCTGGAGGAGAACGACCGAAGGAGGCTCCCTGCAAGCAGCAGCCGACCTGTCGAAACAGTCAACAGACCACCAACCTCGAATCCTATTGTGTCCTCTCTGTTGGCAAGACATCCCAGTCCTAAAGACCAGGATATTATATACCTGGTCCGCCCAGAGCCGGACTTGGTGCAGACCAAAGGGGCAATCTTCAGTCCCACCAGTCCAGGTAGTGTATAGCAGTTTGTTGTTGTATAGCTGTTCACTGGCCAGGAAAACATCTGATTAGGAGATACAGAATTATTATTATATATCCTTTATTTATTCATTGGTCTAATCATATCCATATATTTAGTCTAAAAATGATTGGATTAGCCCGTGAAATACTCACAATGGTATGGTTACAATTGTATAGTAACTGCTCCCAGGTTGCTAAATCAACTATTAACAATCAAATTACTTTAATGTCCTCAACTACAGCTATGGAAAGGACTGCACCTTATAGTCTTTCTCTGATTTTTACTTTGAAATTTCTTCCTCACAGATTTTCAGAGTATGAGGCAAGTACCTGAAAGCCACTTCGAGATAAAACCAAGGCGTGATATGATGGACAACTTGCCTTCAGAGTACAACCCTCCTCTACCAAGCGGCAGCTATGGGCCAGCAGACAGCCCCTCTTCCTACCACCCTCCAGGATCTATCCCCACCCCAGTCCTGATTGCCCAGCAGATAGCAGAGAACCAGGCGGGTGGAACCTCTAACTTCCATTCCTCCTCAATCCTCCGCAGTTGCAGCCAGGAGACTGACAAGCCACTGAGCCCTGGTGGTGATCTTGCATTTAAACATGGTCCTCCTACCTCTGCTAAGCCTTCCCGTTTTCCTGCTAACATCAGCATGATCCTCGGCAACAAGGAGCACCAGAATCAATCACTGGGTAATGTGAATATCCAGGAGAGACAGGCACTGATGCTGGCGAATCTCACAGGAACATCAAATCCACTGTTGCAGGAAGATGCTCAGCTGGCAATGGAGCAGAAGGCTCGAAATATTCCCACTCGCAGCATTTCCTTCAAGGACCCATCACCAGACCAATCCAGGATGGAGGCCCTGTCTAAGCTGGGCCTGACCAGGACCCGAGCCATGTCCGCGGGTTTGGCGCTTCCCACCATACCTAACAGCACTTCTGTGAATCCTGTCACAAATGCAGAAACCAGTGCCAAACCTCTGGCTGCCCCAACAACAGAAATAACCACCAAATTGCCAGAAGCCAATGTTACGACACCATGTCAGAGTCAGATTCATGTTGACAAAAAAGCAGAGATTCTGCGGACAGATTCCCTCAAGAGGTTTGAAGAGAGAAACCACCAACTGAGCCCTTTGTCTGTAGCAGTCACACAGAGCAGTAACTATCCACCACCTTTGGAAAACAAGGCATCTCTCCATCCTTCATCTGAGGTCACTTCGCCAGCAATGAACAGCTATGGGGGAAAATCTATCGTGGTCAACCGTTCTGTTTCAGCCAGGAGCAAACCCAATACTCCAACTAATGATGAATCAAAAACCCTCCCAACTACGCTGGCTAACCCCAGCGAGTTTAACACCTACGGAGGAAAGTCCAAAGTCATGACCCCTGCTCCTGTAGCTGTGACCAGGAGCAACCTTCCAGACATCCTCAGCTCCCATATTGATAAGAGTCAAACCTTGCCCACCAAATTAGAGCCACCACCCACTGAGCTAAATAATTACGGAGGAAAGAGCCGAACCTTCAACCCTTCCACTGGGTTAAATCGCCTTTCAGAGAGCCCGACAAGGAGTTTCAAAACTCCAGCCCCGGTCCCAGCCCCAAGACCTCCTCGAAACTCCTACCATGGCGCTGTTACTACCCAGAAACCAGCAACACATATGTTTACCCCTGAACACAAGCGAAGATCTGGCTCCATGTTTCGTCCCCAGGGCATCACCGTGCAGTTTTCTGGACGGGGGCCGACGGACGCATCGCGCAGGGAGGCGTTGAGGAAACTGGGGCTGCTGAAAGAGTCTTGATGAACTCTGGAAATTAATTCTTCACCCATCAAGTCTGAATGGTGTGTACCTGGCAGTGGAGATGGAATACTAGAAGTTTCCCTATATATTTCTGAGGGGGATGTGTAGTTGGAGAGACCTACAAAGCAATGAAGCCAGATCCTCTGATAGACCTGCACAGCCAGTTCTCACCTCCTGGCCATAAAAAAAAAATTATAAACTGGATGCTTTAAAGACACAAATCCTCTGGTTATTGTTAATATCCAGATTTTATAAATTAATTCCCATTTTCTATAAACAGTTTAAAGAAAAACCCAAGACATACATCTTTAAAAACAGAAATATACAGTGTCATATGGGGAGGAAAAGGCTTAGTTATTTCATAAAACAGATGATGACTGTGGTTGAGTCAAAATAAATCATCATATTTTAAGATTAATATTAGGATGCTCTTTGGAAAGAAGGCCCAGATTAAAGGTTGCATTGATATTTATTGGCATTATATATATAGTTTTTATGTCAAAAGTAAGACTTGGTCATCAGCTGGGCAGAGAGGACAAATACCTGCGCCACAGACCCTCCTATGCCCCAAAAGCCCAAATCTAAATCATTTGAACATAAAGACCTTCCAATGTTTGTTTCAGAATGCAGTTTAAGTTATACTATTTGTTTTAGGTGTCACTTTCCTTCTTGCAGCTATCAGCAGAGTGGATTTACTGTTCATACACAGGCTGTGAAGTTCAACGGGAGCCTTTTTTTGTTTTCTACGTTTTTTTAACAACTTCGGGCATTTTAGTCAGCGGTGAGTTTGTGTATGTTTGTTTTTTATTTCTGTCAGCACTTTGAGGAAAAACTAAGTTGAAGGCACTTTTCTCAGGCGCAATATTCTTACTTCTAAAATGAACAAAACTATCTTGTCAAAAGAAGACGTGCATGCAGAATAATTAACTCAAGTGAACAAGAGAGGATCCAAGAAACAAGAACGTCATGCAAATTGTTCTGGAAACTCACATCTCCGTTGATGGCCTGCAATAACAATGCTGCAGGAGTTACAGTGAAAAGAGCTTTCTTTGAAAGATGTAAAGCTGGAGGATATTTATACTCCACGGACAAACCTCCCACACCAAACCACAGACTGTGGAATGGGTTTGTGGGCAGGACTTGTACTTTTTTACTACGCAGAGGGAATATTTTAAAACTGATCTTCAGGGAGGGGCGAGCACATGGCATTGTAGAAAACACAAGCACTAAAAACCACAGAGTCTAGAAATACATCCTGGATTACTTGTGTGTTTTGATTCCTGTCAAGCTGTTGTCATTAACTTTGGGATATTTTGTGTTATTTAACTGTTGTATATGTGTGTGTGTGTGTGTGTGTGTGTGTGTGTTGTGTGTGTGTGGTGTGTGTGTGTTGTGTGTGTGTGTGTGTGTGTGTGTGCTGTGTGTGTGTGTGTGTGTGTGTGTATGTGTTGTGTTTTATCCAGACTCTGGCCTCTGTGGTTTCTACTACAGTAATATTTGAAGTATATTTTGTATCACAACGAAGTATCGCAGTACTTCTCCTGCGTGAATATTTCTTGTGAATCTTTGTTTACAGACTCCGGTTCTCTGTAGTTCAGCTACAGTCATTTTGAAGTATCTAATGGTGCATATATACAGTAAATAACTACATTCTGTATAACATAGCCCACTTAACAAGGACATTGTGCGACGTGTAAGATGTGCACAGAACAGGGATTAGAAAGTGCATGCGTGTGGTAGATGGGAAGATCAGTGGCCATGTGAGAGTTGCTGCTATGGTACAACAGCCTGGTGTTCTTTCTGACTTTTGAAATGTCCATATTATAAACTGTATATACTCTGTTTAATACAACTCATGTTGACATTTTGTCAATCATTAAACAGAATAATAGTATTTCCTTGTTGTACGTTTTTTCTTTGGTTGACTCTGGAATGTAAAGAATGAAGAGGTGCCATTCAATGTTTAACGTTTATGTGTAATACTTCACCGGACCCTTTAAAGGCGAGGAGGTGGGGTGTTGCTGCGACATGCTTAAAGGGAGAGATTTTAACAATGAAATCAGTTTACTTGTCGCAAGTGAATCACAACCTTTTCTGAACTTCAGCTATTGAAAGGAAAAGGTCAACATTTTGAGGAATACGCTAGCAGAGAGTTTGGTGATAAGACTGACACCATGCTTATGTTTGTATGGCAATTATGAAACTGTAGCCAACAGCCAGTTAGCTTAGCTTAGCATAATAACTGGACATGGGGGGTGGAAACTGCTAGACTGGTTCTGTCCAAAGGTAATAAAAACCACCTTTCAGTGCCTCTAAAGCTCAATCCTAAATTTCCTTTAACTTGCTGGAGTCTCTGCAAAAACCCAGGAGGATTCTTTATAGCAGCTTCATATTATTTAACATAGAGTGACTTCGACTATTCACACATTCTACCGAGCTTCAACCTTCAAGTCAAAGCAAACAAACAGCCTATTTTCATTATGCTACTTACTTTATGTTAATAGAACAAACTGAATGCTCTATACTGTAGCAGAAATCCTTAGTTTGTTCCTTTAAAACGTTCTCAATGCCTGTTTTCATTGTGGAGTGACGTTTTTGGAGGTTTTTGTTTTTCTAACCTTCCCCATATTTCACATTGAACTACTTGTGTGTTGAACACCAGCAACACAGAAGCAAACTGTCTGGACTGCAGACGGTTACATAAGACTAAACACAGAGGCTTTCTTTCCAGAAGAGAGCTGCTGGACGACTGCTACGCTGAAGACCGAGGGCCCTAGTTTCGCAGGGTGGCGCAGGGTGGCGCAGGGTGGCGCAGGGTGGTGCAGGGTGGAGCAGGGTGGTGCAGGGTGGCGCAGGGTGGCGGAGCCGGTGCAATGCAAGTTTCGACTAGCGCAGCCTTGCGCACGTTCAGTTTGGCAGTTTGGTGGATCGCCTGCGCCGAGATGGGTGTGGCGGCGCAGCAGGGGGAGGCGTCGCAGATTCAGCTTGGCGCAGCGGAAGTTTCGTGGCGCCTGGTCTACGAAACTAGGGCCCAGAAAGTGTGTGTGTGTGTGTGTGTGTGTGTGAAGATTCAGCTCTACCATTGTTTCTCTTCATTGTACGTAGGCCTACACATATCTCTGGTCTATCATTCATCTAGCATTGTGTATTTTTAGAGAGGCTTAGTTACGCCCCTTCCGGTGTTGGGACCGTATAACAAAAACATCTAAATCATTTTTTGATCCTGTTTGAATTGTAGCATTATTTACACGCTTGTTGATTTTAAAAGATAATTTTCAAAGTTCAAAAAAGTTGTCTCATGTCTCCCGTAGCGCATTGTACGCCACCAACACGGCCGCTAGCTTGGTTTGCTAGCAGCTTGCTAACTTTGCCACATTCCAATACTAATGTAACGTTATCTTAGCTGATGTGTATTTATCCAGTGACTCTTTATTAGCCGAGAAGAGAAAAGGAGGAGACCTCTTATTAGTGTGAGTAACGTTACATCCTGGTACCCAACACACCTGTTGTTATAGTAACGTTACATCCTGGTACCCGACACACAGAGAGACCTGTTGTCAGCAGAGCTCACTGCTGATCAGAACTTAATATTCATCGAACCGTTCTGCAAAACATTAGTGTGAGTAACGTTACATCCTGGTACCCAACACACAGAGAGACCTGTTGTTATAGTAACGTTACATCCTGGTACCAAACACACAGAGAGACCTGTTGTTATAATAATGTTACATCCTGGTACCCAACACACAGACAGACCTGTTGTTATAGTAACGTTACATCCTGGTACCCAACACACAGAGAGACCTGTTGTTATAATAATGTTACATCCTGGTACCCAACACACAGAGAGACCTGTTGTTAGTGTGAGTAAAGTTACATCCTGGTACCCAACACACAAAGAGACCTGTTGTTAGTGTGAGTAAAGTTACATCCTGGTACCCAACACACAAAGAGACCTGTTGTTAGTGTGAGTAACGTTACATCCTGGTACCCAACACACAGAGAGACCTGTTGTTATAGTAACGTTACATCCTGGTACCCAACACACAGAGAGACCTGTTGTTATAATAATGTTACATCCTGGTACCCAACACACAAAGAGACCTGTTGTTATAGTAACGTTACATCCTGGTACCCAACACATGGAGAGACCTGTTGTTATAATAACGTTACATCCTGGTACCCAACACACAGAGACCTGTTGTTATAGTAACGTTACATCCTGGTACCCAACACACAGAGAGACCTGTTGTTATAGTAACATTACATCCTGGTACCCAACACAGAGAGACCTGTTGTTATAGTAACGTTACATCCTGGTACCCAACACACAGAGGGACCTGTTTTTATAGTAACGTTACATCCTGGTACCCAACACACAGAGAGACCTGTTGTTATAGTAACGTTACATCCTGGTACCCAACACACAGAGACCTGTTGTTATAATAACGTTACATCCTGGTACCCAACACACAAAGAGACCTGTTGTTAGTGTGAGTAACGTTACATCCTGGTACCCAACACACAGAGACCTGAAAATAAGATCTCACGGTGGTCCACTGGAAGGGGCGGGGCCTCTCTGATGTGCTAATATTGTCAAAGTTGTAGATATTTCATGAAATGACCACAAACAAAGGCCCCATTTTACACCTGGTATCATTAGCTTGTGGTTTGGGTAACAACATCTGGTTGTGATCAGATCTTAACATCCCAGTTAGTTAGGCAGGGCTGGATGGATCCTTCATTTCTAAATCACTTTTTACTGGGGTAGACTTGCCACTGCTGCCATTTTCAACTCCCACCTTTTTTTAATCAAGAATGTGGTCACACTGTATGGTGCAGGCTGTATTAACAGTATGGTATTAACATGCTTTTACTACCTGATAACGTATCTGGATACAGATTGGGTTGTAATGCCAGGTGTGAATGGGGTGTAACAAACACTGTTAAAAGTGTAATTTAGATCTGATACAGTTAGTCATTTAATCTACTCAGAGTTCACTAGTGTCCGCTTCTTGAAGGGATAGTTTGGATGTTTTGAAGTGGGGATTTGGTACTTTGATACGTATCCAGTCAATGTATTACTTACAGTCAATGGAGTTTGGAGAAACAGACAGGAGTTCCAGCATGGAAGAAAAACAATGAATGCTATGCTATATTTAGGATACCTGGACTCTAAAATAAATAAATAAAAAATTCTTGTTGTTAGTATTTTGCACTTTGTATCTTAGCACTTATCTCTGTTGTATACCAGCTATGGGTTAACTTAACAATTGGGCATGCTTGAAATTTGTTCTTGTGAAATCCTTTCTGTACTGATAGCGATATACTATTGTACTTTCTTCAGAAAAATGTACTTATTGTAAGTATCTTTGGATAAAAGTGTGTGCTAAATGTAAATGTAAATGTAAATGTATATATATATATATATATATATATATAGCTTTACCTAGCTGTCTGATGGGAAACTATAGCCCTATCTACACTCTCTTCAAGCCACCAGATAGCATTGACAAAAACACCAAACTGACTATGACTAATATCTCATACAACCCCATTTCAAAAAATCTAAATTGTCCTTTTAAACCATGCATACAAAGAATAATACCAAACAAACTAAACAGTAAGAATTGATTCTGTCACCAGCAAGGTATCATCAGCATAGAAACATAATCTGATATGAAAAACATTTGGCCATGATATTAGAAAAGTTTGAATGTTTCCGTTTGATTGTAGGACATCAGTTTAAGTGATGATCTATATTTAGTATATTTTACTGCTTTACCTTACTGTCTGACAGGCCATTCTGACGGGAAACAAAGCCGTAATAGGCTCTTCATCTTTGCCCTCTTAAAAGCCACAAGACTCCATTGACAAAAACAGCTATTTTAATTCAAACAGTTAGTTTGGATACAGCAAAGTCACACAGTAATCAGCAGCTACTATTTCTCTAAGAGCTAAAATCACTGTTTTGGTAAATTTATACAGCACTTTTCTAGCTAACTCTACTCAAGACACTATATTCAGTCACTTTTACCCGTTCACACACACATATTGATACACTGGCAGAGGAGCCGCCCGCACATCAGGATCTAACTCATTGATACACAATCACACACAATTGGCGCAGCATCGGGGGCAATTGGAGGAGCTGGGATTCAAACTGCCAATTGGTGGACAACTCACTCTACCTCTGAGCCACAGCCACCCTTTTAGTGAAAGGAGTCCTGTGGCTTTGAAGAGAGCATAGATAACGGGTTTGGTTCCCTGTTGTAAGGGGCTGTAAAAAGCGTGAAAATATTCTAAATATAATATTTATTATTTATATAAAACATTTTTTTTTTCAAAAATGTAAATATGTCTCTAACAGAACAGGTTTGCTCCTGTGTTGGTACTCCTTTGTGTTTCTCCAAACTCCATCTACTCCGGAGAAGAACCTCCCCCTCATACAACCACACTTCAAAACATTCAAACATCTCTTTAAATGTGGACATTTGCATATTTGAAAAAAAAAATCCAAACTAAAGCCTTGGGTGTAATGCTTTGGTTATTAGTTTGTCTCAGGTTTGCATAATGGGGCTGCAGCTAACAATTAAAAACTGTCCTTCCCAGATTCTCAAAGTCCAAGGTGATGAAAAAAGGTTTTCATTTAATACAATATAAAACAATAGTGAAGCGAGTGTTAGAGAGGCTGAAAAAAGCATTCTATACAAAAAAAAAACATTTTAGTGACAGAATACCAAAACAGCTGGCGCTTTATGTCAACCAACTGATCGACTAATCATTGCAGCCCATCTGTATGAAGAAATGGCAGAATGTTGCCATCCATATCCCTTATGTCTATTCTGTCTTTTTGTTTTACTTTATATTCTTTGTAAACTATCTGTTAAATTTAGAAACTGCACTTCACTTCAAGGATATGTCAATTTCCCCGGAAAGTCCAACACAAGAGGAATGATTACAGAAAGAAAAACCTGTTTCAATGGGCACCTCAAATGGCGTGAATTTATCCTTTAAAGGTACCACTTGCAATATACACTATATTGCCAAAAGTATTCATTCACCCGTCTAAATAATTGAAAACAGGTGTTACAATTACTTCCGGGGCCACAGGTGTATAAAAGCAAGCACCTCGGCATGCAGACTGTTTCTACAAACATGTGAAAGAATGGGTCGCTCTAAGGTGCTCAGTGAATTCCAGCGTGGTACTGTGATAGGATGCCACCTGTGCAACAAGTCCAGTCATGAAATGTCCTCATCCTAAATATTCCAGTCAACTGTCAGTGGGATTAGAACAAAGTGGAAGCGATTGGGAACGACAGCAACTCAGCCAAGAAGTGGTAGACCACGTAAAATGATGGAGCGGGGTCAGCGGATGCTGAGGCACATAGTGCACAGAGGTCACCAACTTTCTGCAGTCAATCACTACAGACCTCCAAACTTCATGTGGCCTTCAGATTAGCTCAAGAACAGTGTAGAGAGCTTCATGGAATGGGTTTCCATGGCGACCAGCTGCATCCAAGCCATACATCAATGCAAAGCGTTGACTGCAGTGGTGTAAAGCACACCGCCACTGGACTCTAGAGCAGTGGAGACGTTCTCTGGAGGGACCAATCACGCTTCTCCATCTGGCAATCTGATGGACCTGTCTGGGTTTGGTGGTTGCCATGACAACGGTACTTGTCTGACTGCATTGTGCCACGTGTAAAGTTTGGTGGAGGGGGATTATGGTGTGGGGTTGTTTTTCAGGAGCTGGGCTTGGTCCCTTAGTTCCAGTGAAAGGAACTCAGTGCACAAAGCAAGGTCCATAAAGACATGGATGAGAGAGTTTGGTGTGGATGGACTTGACTGGCCTGCACAGAGTCCTGACCTCAACCCAATAGAACACCTTTGGGATGAATTAGAGAAGAGACTGAGAGCCAGGCCTTCCCTCCAACATCAGTGTGTGACCTCACAAATACGCTTCTGTAAGAATGGTCAAAAAGTCCCATAAACACACTCCTAAACCTTGTGGAAAGCCTTCCAAGAAGAGTTGAAGCTGTTATAGTTGCAAAGGGTGGACTGACATCATATTAAACCCTATGGATTAAGAATCGGATGTCACTGAAATTCATATGCGAGTCAAGGCAGGTGAGTGAATACTTTTGGCAATATAGTGTATGTTGTGGTCATTAGCAAATCTTGGCCTGTGCCCCCTAACAGGTCGACCCAGCCCTAATTTAGCAACGCTGTACATATGCAGTGTTTGGAGGAGTGACCGGGCAGGGAATGAGGACATACTTATGTTTGCTACCTTGTAATTAGACCTCGACAAACAGGCGCACCCTCTCAAAACACGCAAATGCCACAAACGCACAGTGACCGCATTCACAAATCCGGCAAACAGTGATAATCTCAATTATATTTATTGTGATAATTCTTGTCTGTCATGAGCCGAGACACAAAGCCAAAGGAAGCTGTTTTTTTTTCTTCTTCTTTTGCTTTGCAGGAAAAGAACAACAGTTCTGTATCTAGACACTTAATCAGAGCCACCGCCGGACACTTAACCACAAATGACAAAAGAGTTGGAGCAGAAAAGACCCATGCAGCAGAACACAGAGTATATTGTCCATCTATTAGGCTCAACAGATCAAATGAATCTCTAATAATATAGTCATTATAAAGGAAGACCCTCAGGCACACGGCTATCCATTTGTCCAAACAAAAAAGAAACCACGTTACACTCACAAATCAAAGCAAGCTGAATATTGTGGAAACAAACTCTTCGGTGCTTCTGATTCTGGTGGGAAAGAAAACAAACGTCTAGCGTGATAGAAGTTAGAAAAGAAATGGATACGATGTACACTCAGGTCTCCAAATGGACAAGCGTGCGATGGTGTGAGATTCTTGTTCTGTCGTTCGGTGTCCTCAACATGTCCGCCACTGTTGCTTTACGGTACGTAGCTGATCTTCTTCTAACGCGTCGCTCGTGTTCCACTTCTTGCTTTCTTGCCGCGAGCGATGGCGAGATCAACTCTTGTAGATTTTCCTCTTTGAAACAGTCTTTGTGCTACGCTATGCTAACGGCTGTAGCGTCATACACCTGCATCAAACTCACCTTCAGGTCATTTCCCAAAAATCACACTGAAAGGCGTGGTGGGCTGCTGTGTTCGACAATCCATTGGACCTACATGTCAAAATGTCATTTTAATTAAGAATAATTATGTCATCAGACTAGAAGGTATTCTGTGTAATGGAGAAATATCAGCAAATAAATACTGTTTATTTTACGGGTCTCGCAGTTTGCTAACATTTTGTAGAGGAGCTAATGAGTAAACATGTATTTACAGGAAGGACCCTGTGATGTCATTATGTAATAAATATAAAGACATTAATTCCTCTGGTTATTAATAACTCAATACTAGGGCTGCAACTAATGATTATTTGAATCCGCAATAAAGCTTTTCTATGGATCATTTGGTCTAGAAACTTAAGAAAATGATGAGGTGATGTCTTCACGTTGCTTGTTTTGTGTATGACAATTAACCCAAAAGTTATATAATAGAAAATAGAAATAATCGCATTGGAGAAGCAACAAATATGGAATGTTTCTCTAAAAGGTAATGACTTAAAGGGACAGTTCACCCCCAAATGAAACTACATATTTCCCCGTGTACCTGACTCCAGACATCTAGACCCCATTACTCAAGATCATCCACAGGCCTCATGAGCAGCAGTTCACGTGGGAACTATTTTCGTGATGCAAGTGGTGGGTAATAAAATAGTTCCTCATACAATCGTGATTGGAAAAACAGCCCTCCACGTAAAATGAAAAATATGTTAGTTTGGATTTTGGGGTGAACTGTCCCTTCCAAAAGTTGAAATTGATTATGTATAAATATTATTTTGATTCTTTTTACTTCAACATTTAAACTCAAATGATGTTACGTCTATGTTCTCTCCAGCTGATGCAAACTACCAAGTTCTTTCTAGGAAATGACAAACCCGTAAAATAAAGCGTATTTCTCTCTCTATATATTGATATATATATGAATGGCAGTGAAAATAGCCAGCGACGTATCAATCTGAATCAACATATAACTCCAGAACAAGAGTCTCATCTCATCGGCCACGTTTCAAAAAACATCATTTGTGTACAAAACGTCCCGTCGTGCGTCACCGGAGTGACCAGTCAACAAACAAACGACCAGTGTTAAAGCCTCGCCACCTCGCCCTCCGTCTCCATCTCTGCTGTGACGACAGCGTGCAGCGCTCCGTGAACACGACAGTAAAAAGCAAATGTCCATATCCCTCACTAGTCCTGTGTGGATTTCTACCACCTCACAGGTTTGAGACTCCTAAATCGCGTCGTTCTCTCCACGCGGTTGGCAGCGGGAGGCGATCCGTTGGTTCTCCAGCCTTCCCGCGCCATCTTGCCATCCGGTCGGCCGCTCACTTGTTCAGTCATCTTTGTGATCCAGACAGTGGTTGGGTTTTTTTTTTTTGTCATCTCAGACAACAGACAAAAAAGAAAAGAGAGCAATCTGTCCTGACCCCCTGACCTCTGACCCCACAGCTCCCCGGTTTGGTCTCTCCTCTTCGGGCTTCAGGCCTCTTCGGCAAGAAGTGTGTGTTCAGGTCCAGAGTTGTGGTCTGCCCCGTCTTCGGTGGGAGGAGGAGGGGGGAGGGGAGGGGGGGCATCTGGAGGACTCGTTCCCTGTTGAGACCGGCTTCCCCTCCGATCTTTTCTTCCTTTCTCTCTCTCTCTCTCTCTCTCTCTCGCTTGTTCATTCGCTCTCTTGCTCGCTCGTTCAGCCCAGACCCAGACTCCAATCAGCGTCTCCTGGAGGACAGAGCAGACATTTACTGTAGACGTGACGAGCAACAGCAACGCCCGGGTAGAGAGAGAGAGGCGAAGCCACGCCCCTCCAGTGGACCACCACGGGACCTCATTTTGGAAAATCATTTCTACAGCAGTCAACGGTGGGAGACAAATAAGCTTTGGATCCTGTTTGAAATGCACCACATCCCAATAAGGTCCACCAGAAGGAGCAGGACTTGGCCTCTGCATCAGCCTCTGTAACTGTTCAATGCTCCGATATGTGCACCAGCTGGTCTCGAACAGCGTCTGGTGTCCGCTTGCACATTGTGCACGGAGCCCTTTTTACAGCTTCTCCTCTGAAAATGAAGCCATGAGAGCTGTGAGCAATAAAGTTGTGGGCCGGACGGATAAACTATGCGCTGAACCTCGCTATAAAGCTCTGTGAGGCCGGAGAGCAACATGTCAATCATCAAAGTCAGACTCAGACATTTCATTAACTGGATTACGTTCCTGTTTTTGATGCTGTGGATGTAATTAACGCACAGTAATAACGTTAAAGCTGTATTCCATAAAGCATTATTACATTACTTTTGAAACATAGAATAGAAATAGCCAAATAAATGACCACTGATTTCCAGTATTGCCTATAATCTCTACTGATATATTGCACATCTTTACATCTTTTCCTGAATTTTGAAGTGCTTGATCTTTTTTCCCTATTTTCTTACTGTTTATGTTTTGCACCAAAACATCAAGGCAAATATGTTTTATGTGAAAACCTGCTATAATATATCATCGTATCGTCATTGTAGTGAAACACTTTTTTTCTTTTCTTGACGTTTTCTCTCCTGTGTTTTTGACTTAAGAATGGGGAAAAAGAGTTTCGTCTTTTGGCCACAAGAGGCTGAAGTGTGCTACACTACATGTGCGATTTAGGATTAAAAGCATTCATGTTTTCTTAACTAAATTAAATAAATCAATAAACATTTTTTATTTACATAGTTTACCATCATGAAAAAATATGTACCTTGTGTTCAGATTATGGATAAATTAAAATGACCTTGAAGAAAATATCAATGTTTTTAATCCGTTTTAGAAAGCGAAATAGTGGGGCACTTGGGCCTCGTGTGGCTAAAATTTGTATTACAACAACAAATACACTGATTGAAACTGTATAATTAATTATCTTTATATACATTTTATAATGATTTAATATCAACACCAGGAAAATCATGTTATTAATTGTGTGTGAGTGAATGTGCATCTCCTTTGTCTGTCCACAGCTAATCTCCGATTCTGCTGCAGCTTAGCGCATAATATTTTGTGTGGCCACGCGTCATGCTCAACCACCGTGTCGCACGCTCTTAAAACACATTTTATTGTCCGTCTTTTACGGCCTGCTGACTCCTCACTCACCACTCTTGACCGGCCCTCGGCCGGGAGAGTGGCCCCCTTACTGCATCTGGATTCATCTGACTTCTGGTGAGCAGCTGTTGTTAAACTAATTTAGCTTCCAAAAATCAGTGGTAGCAACGCAGTGAGGCCCTGGTAGCAACCTGTCAATCAGCAGGTAGCCCCGCCCCTAAAGCATCCCCTGCTTTCTAGTGTGTTTGACTCTAAATGAACCATAATGTACTAAATGAACATCATGCTGGATTGAAGAAGACTTGAAACTAGAGATTATAAACTCATGATTACAATGTTTACTGAGATAATACAGCAAGAGATAAGTAGGACCATTTTCTCATTGACTTCTATACAACCAGACTTCTTTTTGCAACCAGAGTCGCCACCCCCTGATGGCCAGCAGAGAGAATGCAAGCTTAAGGCATTTCAGCTTTGGCTTATCTTTTCAGAACCGGAGGTTGCCACCTAGATCAGACATTTTTTTTCTCACTTGCTTCTAGGGACTTCCACAGCTATTATTTTGGATATTTTTTTTCCAGCCAATTAACTGATTATCAAACATGCTGCTATAGTTTAAATCACATGAACAGACCAAATCCTAAAATGACGCAGAACCTGATTCTTTACACAAATCTATTTTAGATTGTTTTTAAATGTCTATGCACCATCTATCTATCTATGTAACAGCGGGTCACTCTAGTTTCTAGTCAAACATTGCATGTGGGACTGAGTACAAATAAACAGTGTGTTCATGGTGAGAAGGAAGAACAGTGAGGCTCATTGATGTGTTTTAATGGAGCTCTGTGGTTCAGAGGAAGAGATATCAAGCTTTGATACACACACAATACTTGTTAGAAACGTTTATTACTTTGACTGAAGCCAAATCACAAATGACACCCTTTGCTCCATCTTTAAACCCTCTTTCCTGTCTCTCCTCTTCCTTTTTTTACAATCTTCCTAGATTTTAAAAAAAAGTATACAAAATCATAAAAACCTCTTCCCAAAATAAAAGTGTCACATTTGTGTCAATAAATGCCACAGTGTGCAGACATCATATCCTTAAAAATGTTCATGTTGCCGTTTCACTTTACAGAAGCAAGAAAGACGCACAAGGTGCTGCTGTTAATGAAGTATAAACTTCCAAATAATCTTTATTTCCAAATATTTCCAAAGCTTTTAAAGAAAAATCTCACTTGAACTCATTAGCACCTGAAAATCAGAATGAGTTAAGAGTGCAGACACAGGAACTCCTCAACCAAACGTTTCTTTTGGATAACTAACTTGCTGAAGCTTCATCTGCGGAGATGGTGTTCAATTAAAGTCCTCGAGCTGATCTAGCCTACTCCACATTATGTCTTTGGTCCCTCTCCTGCTCGTCTTTCCTGTCTTGCCTCTCCTGTCTGTCTCATCTTTCATGCCTTTCATTTCTTGCACTCTGTTCCAAGAGACACCAACGAGGTGGAGAGTCAGTACGTACTCTAAGAAGATAATGAGCCCTACGCCTCGCGTCGCCATCCAACACACTCTGTGGTTTGTTTGTTTGTTTGGAGCACCGGGCCGGCGCTTCAATGATAGCGTCTCACCTTCCTCCGGTCTTGAAGATGAGGTCGGCGTTGGGAGCGCCTTTCGGATGCTGGTAGCGAGGCCGGCGCTCCCGGTTGGTGTTGGCCGGAGCCGGTCGCTGGGCAAGGGACTGCATCATCTCTGTAGCACACAGAAGAAAAATGTGGGTTCCTTTTAAATTTACGATATGGAAATTTTGAGATGTGTATTATCCCAAATGTTTAAAAACAAACAAACAAACAATTTTAATAACCAGAGACATTTTGTGGTTGTTTGTCACAAGCTGTCAGAAATGGACATTTTGTCCAGTTTTTAGCCATGTTTTTAAGATTTCAATTTCTAGCTTTTAAGTCCCTCCAAGATGTCCTGTGTCCTCGAACACAGAAAAACACAGATTTTTAACGTGAAGCTGGTTTTCTCCGGCGAGTCTGCTTGTTTTGGAGAGGAGACCTCTGTGGTAAAAACCTTCTGAACAACAAAGGAATTAATCAAATCACCAAACTACGTCTTCTGTTGTCTGTTATTGTTTTGATTGAGAGACCCTGACAACCCATATAACATATTGTGTATTTAATTTAATTTTGTCAATGGAAAATATGACAAAAGACTTTCTTTGGCGACCTTTCCTTCAAGAAAAAAACAAGACTAAACAAAAAGGGCTTTAAAAACAAGAATTTTGACCACATGTAAGACATTTGCACCAACAAGTGAAAGCTAAACAATACACTAAAAGAAAGAAGGACAAACAAATGACTGTTTGAATGCAAAGTCTTATTCAACCACGTGCATGAATCTGTTAATCACACACAGTCACTCCTTTTTAGGGTTGCAAAATTCCGGGAATTTTCAAAAGTGGAAACTTTCCATGGGAATTTATGGGAATTAATGGGAATTTATGGGAATAAACTGGGATTTTTTTTAATTGATGGTTGGCTCTTCGTAGGGGACTTAAATATAGCTGAGGAAAGTTATTTTCTAGCATAATCTTGACTAAAACAAACAGATGCCATTCAAATACACTTGAATATCCATGCCATTCCTCAACCACATGCACAGAGCACACTGCTTAGTGCATGGTTATTGAGACCACGCCCCCTACTGGCACTGTGCATGCCTCCATCACATGTACAGAAGATCACTAGAAGACTGGACCACACTTTTGAGTCTGAAGCACAAAGACTATTGAAGGCACACATTTGAGCTTCTGGACTAAACAAAGTGAAGTAAGTTTTGATGCTTTTATGGGGAAATATATTTATTTAAGCTCTAGTCTAGGATTTGAAAGGTTTGAAAAAAACATCCCCCCCCCACACACACACACACCCCTCCCCTCTGTATCGTTCTCCCCTCGCAGCCTCCCACCTCCCTCTTATTTTATGAAAATAGTTCACTGAAATGTGTTTCTGAAAACATTTTAGGAGAGAAATAAGCTATGCAGTTGCTGAATCTGTCCTTATTTTAGATCGACAGCGGTCCGTTAAAAGATTTTCGAGAGCTTGTGGGCGGCGGCGCACCGTCTCTGGAAACTCGCCGCTCTGCGACAGCATTACACAGCTTCTTACATAGACAATGAATGGGAACATTCCATTCCATTTTTGAATGAGTGGGGTTGGGAGATGATATACTGAACCTAACATTCCTGTTTTTGACTTCACCCATGAAACAACTAATTAAAACATGTTCGGTTCTACTTTCAAATAAATCTGTTGAAAACATTTTGTATGGATGTTTTCTTTCTTTCTTATGACTTATATATAATATATTCCCAGTTAGTTCCCCTAAATTCCCATAATTCCCATAATTCCCATTATTCCCATGGAGAGTTTCCAAATATGGAATATTTCCAAAATTCCCAAGCTTAAATTCCCGTGGAAATTTACCGGAAACTGTCCGGAAACTTACCGGAATTTTCCGCCCCTTTGCAACCCTACTCCTTTTCCACTATAAAAACTCCTGCAAGTCAAAGTAAGCTAGTTGATAGTTAACACTGAGTTATGCCAAACAAGGCTGAATGCGTCTGCTCTAGTGAGATAAGAGAGTAGATCATCTGCAAAGATCTCCTTCCATGAGTATGTGAACAGAAACAGGTCGACCCCGTCTTCGTACCCTGGTAGTCCTCCTGCTCCTGCCTCTCGTTGATGTCCAGGGTGAGTTTCTTCATCCTCATGCGCTCCTCCTGTTCGGCCTGCTGCTGGTTGAAGTGGTTCGCCGCCAGGTGGGATGACAGAGGCACGTTCAAGATCTTGTACTGTGGACCAGAGACACACAAACTTGATATACAGAAGATCTGGGACACATTTGGAAAAAACACTAGACTGGTGACAGCTTGGTTCACCTGATTTGGTTAGCCCATAGGTTAGCTTAGCTTAGCATAGACAGGGAGAAAACAATTCATTCATATTTAAATATTGAATTAATTTATAAATAAATGTATTAATTAATCTATTAATTATATATAATATATAACGTATCTCAATAAAGTTGTGGGCCCGACGGATGTAGTTAACACAGTAATGACGTTAAATCTGTATTCCATAAAGCATTATTACATTACTTTTGAAACATAGATTATAACATTAATTAATCTATTAATTATATATAATGTATTTATTAATTGTATAGATATAAAGTAACATTATATATATGTAACTTCTAATTATTATTTTTTTATCTTCCTAAATAAATAAATTATTAGACTTAGTTTTCTTTGTCCCGGTGATTGTTTTTCTCTTCATGATATTCTTTACTTCATGAACAGAATTACAACAGATGGATTCCCACACCAAATAGCTAGATTTTTTGTGCTCAAAAAATACAAATACATCTTTTAAAAACAGGGGTTCATGTACATCCCACAGTGTACACACGACGCGTGTGAGTGTGTTTACAGAGTGAGAAAAGTAATTTCCCATCCACACACACACCTCACCAACAACAACACACCTACAAAGATATTCTGTTTTGTGTCTCTGGCAGCTGTCCTTTAAAACTCACTGAAGTCGTGTGGACTGAATGCTCCATTAAAGAAAGCTGGACACACCCTGCTGCAGAACAAGACGCAGTCTCTGCCCTCAAACCACACATTCCACCGCTGCAGCTCCACACACACACGACACACACACACACACACACACACACACACACACACACACACACACACACACACACACACACACACACACACACACACACACACACACACACACACACACACACACACACACACACACACAGTCAATATTATTCCTGGGCTCAGTTAGACTGAGGTGAGTGTGTGCGCAGGAAGTTTCTGTTAGACAGTGAGAGTGTATCACTCCTCTGAGATGTGCAGTCATCCTGTTAACAACACCTCAAACATTCACAACTACCAGATGATCAGCATTTAAGTGGTATACATACTAATGCATCAAGAATTATAATCCAATAATATCAGATATTCTGCATATCGTGCACGTTCAATGTTGCCACTTTAAGCCCTTGAGTTTCCACGAAGAAAAGAACAATGGAAATATATGTATTTTTTTGCATTACTAAGTTCTATTTTCTTTTCAAACTGACACCAATTTATGAGCTCCTACCAAACAGTGACACATTTCTTTTCATGGACAAAAGCAATGAGTAGAACTCTATAGGAGTAAAACTTGACTAATGATATATGTTAAATACTATGAAGTACCTTATTTATATATATATATATATAAATATAAAAAAAGAACATGATCTGTATATTATAAGCAACACCCAAGTATTTACCTTATTTGGGACCTTATTTTAATAACACTAATCTATTATAATCTAGATCTAGATTTATCACGCTGACAGTTATTAAATAAAATAAACTTCCTAAGAAGTAAATCGATTTTAATACTTTTGTACTAGCAAGGTTTTTAATGACTTTTACTTGTAATCGAGTAGGTTTACATTTTGCCATTGCTACTGTGTGTGTTTGCAGAGCGGAGCTGCTTACAGCCATCCTCTGTGCTCCTTACCTGCTGCTTGTTGCCCTTGCGCGTCAGCATGACGAACTGCATGGTGTCGGAGATGTCGGCGTCCTCGCCCTCCCCGATGCACGGCTCCCTGGAGCCACCCTTCTTCAGCTGACTCTTCAGCTGCAGAGGAATGGCCACGTCCAGCTGGTGCACCTTCACCGTCTCGCCGCTGCGCTGCTGCGGTCAACACAAAGCACAAGGTTCACCTTTCTGGGATGTTGACACCAAAGTGTAATAAGATAACGTAATCCTTTATTAGGCCGAGGGCGGGACACTGCAACAACAACAAGCATCGGTAAAAATCATTTCATAAAACGATTCATGTTCACAGGCCAGTGACCTCTGCAGATCACTTCTTAAAACACACTTCTATAGACTTGCTTTTATGTGATGTCGCCGTTTTAACTTTTTATTTATTTTTTTAATGTGTTTTAATGTGAGCGTGTATATATTCTGCTGTCAAAAGCACTTTGCAAAGTGTTGTTTTTAAAGGTGCTATAAAAATGGAAGTTATTATGATTATTAATATATATATATATATATATATATATATATAAAAGGATATGTTCAAAAATTGTCATATGTATTGAAAGTTTCATCTTCTAATATATTAAAATGTGGTTTCAGCCGATTTAGATCTTCAATATTTGGTAGAGCGGGTTGGCCAATGTTCGGAGGGCCGGCGGTATGAACCCGGAACCCTGTCAGAGCACATTGAGTGTCTTGAAAAGCGCCATATAAATCCAATCCATTATTATTATTATTATTAGAATTTCGGTTCAGGACGTTCAGTGAGTTTTACCAGGAACGCTTTGGCAGCACATCAGTTGTTGTTGCTGTAGCATGCTAGTTGGTTTAACCCGGTTAGCCGGGTTTAATAAGCTCAATGGACCGCGCCACTGTCAAACTGAAGCCTGGTTCATCTGTGGATACACTTTACTGAGCGGAACGAGACAAACACAGACTGGACGACGAGTCTTTGTCCTCACAGCGTTCAGGCTCCTCTCACTGCAGATTCACACCGAGACAAAGCTAACAGAGCATAGCTAATGTTTTAGTGTTTATGGCTGCTTGGCTGCGAGCACACTCGATCATAGACAACAAACAGAAGTGCTCGAGTCACTCACATGTCTTTTAGTCTGTGACGAGATAAAGTTACAGTTCCAACAGGACTTATCAGAGTCTTATGATGGAGGGTTACACAAGCAGAAGTATTTCTGAAATCCCTGGGGGAAATTGGGTTACATTTACATAACAGGTTCTTGGATTCATTTTTGTTATTTTTTTATTGACAATAGGCCAGTATTTGAATGTCTTAACTGTTAAAGTTAGAATTATGGGCAACAAACAACTGTTGAATGTTCCTAATTTTTGAATGAACAAAAAGTTATTTTCTGCATTTTTCCTATTGTACCCAAATGTAACAAACTGTGACCCGATAACTGGTAACGTACTGAGCCGTGTATTTTGTGTACCATTACATCCCTACTTATGATATAAAAGTAGCACTAAAGGAAGAACTACAAATGAAAATGACATCATATTTACATGGAAGATATACAGTATTGAAACATAAAATACATGCTTTGATTGAGCTCCTTTGAGACACGCACTCAAACATGTGGAGTTACTGTTAAGTTGCCTTTCCTTTAACACATGAACACACGCGTGTTGCGAACAGTTTCCTGCTTTCACATTTAAGCCGCCAGGTGAAATTTACATGTCGTCATACCTGCAGGTTCTCCAGCATCATCTTATCCAAAGCCTGAATGAAGTCCTCGTCCTCAGCACAGGCCACATGCTTCAGTCCACCTCCGCGGATGGTAACCTCCTACACACATGCAGCATGTTAACATCTTTCTATTAATACCTCTTTCCTGTCAAGAAATCTGAATCTACAGCTCTCCATGTTTGATCTTACGTTGTTCTCCTCATCAGTCTCATTTTCTTTATTGGAGTCCGTCAGGTAGTCTGTGTTCTCTTCTTCCTCTTCCTCCCGGTCCTCTTCTTCGTTCTCGGACCCTTCCTGCACAAAACAAAACAGTCACAAGCTGGTAACCAGTCTATCACAGGGCTGACATGTAGAGACAGACAGGTAACCAGTCTATCACAGGGCTGACATGTAGAGACAGACAGGTAACCAGTCTATCACAGGGCTGACATGTAGAGACAGACAGGTAACCAGTCTATCACAGGGAGACATGTAGAGACAGACAGGTAACCAGTCTATCACAGGGCTGACATGTAGAGACAGACAGGTAACCAGTCTATCACAGGGCTGACATGTAGAGACAGACAGGTAACCAGTCTATCACAGGGTTGACATGTAGAGACAGACAGGTAACCAGTCTATCACAGGGCTGACATGTAGAGACAGACAGGTAACCAGTCTATCACAAGGCCGACATGTAGAGACAGACAGGTAACCAGTCTATCACAGGGTTGACATGTAGAGACAGACAGGTAACCAGTCTATCACAGGGCTGACATGTAGAGACAGACAGGTAACCAGTCTATCACAGGGCTGACATGTAGAGACAGACAGGTAACCAGTCTATCACAGGGCTGACATGTAGAGACAGACAGGTAACCAGTCTATCACAGGGCTGACATGTAGAGACAGACAGGTAACCAGTCTATCACGGGGTTGGCATGTAGAGACAGACAGGTAACCAGTCTATCACAGGGCTGACATGTAGAGACAGACAGGTAACCAGTCTATCACAGGGCTGACATGTAGAGACAGACAGGTAACCAGTCTATCACAGGGCTGACATGTAGAGACAGACAGGTAACCAGTCTATCACAGGGCTGACATGTAGAGACAGACAGGTAACCAGTCTATCACGGGGTTGGCATGTAGAGACAGACAGGTAACCAGTCTATCACAGGGAGACATGTAGAGACAGACAGGTAACTAGTCTATCACAGGGAGACATGTAGAGACAGACAGGTAACCAGTCTATCACAGGGCTGACATGTAGAGACAGACAGGTAACCAGTCTATCACAGGGCTGACATGTAGAGACAGACAGGTAACCAGTCTATCACAGGGCTGACATGTAGAGACAGACAGGTAACCAGTCTATCACAGGGCTGACATGTAGAGACAGACAGGTAACCAGTCTATCACAGGGCTGACATGTAGAGACAGACAGGTAACCAGTCTGTCACAGGGCTGACATGTAGAGACAGACAGGTAACCAGTCTATCACAGGGCTGACATGTAGAGACAGACAGGTAACCAGTCTATCACAGGGCTGACATGTAGAGACAGACAGGTAACCAGTCTATCACAGGGCTGACATGTAGAGACAGACAGGTAACCAGTCTATCACAGGGCTGACATGTAGAGACAGACAGGTAACCAGTCTATCACAGGGCTGACATGTAGAGACAGACAGGTAACCAGTCTATCACAGGGCTGACATGTAGAGACAGACAGGTAACCAGTCTATCACAGGGCTGACATGTAGAGACAGACAGGTAACCAGTCTATCACAGGGCTGACATGTAGAGACAGACAGGTAACCAGTCTATCACAGGGCTGACATGTAGAGACAGACAGGTAACCAGTCTATCACAGGGCTGACATGTAGAGACAGACAGGTAACCAGTCTATCACGGGGTTGGCATGTAGAGACAGACAGGTAACCAGTCTATCACAGGGAGACATGTAGAGACAGACAGGTAACTAGTCTATCACAGGGAGACATGTAGAGACAGACAGGTAACCAGTCTATCACAGGGCTGACATGTAGAGACAGACAGGTAACCAGTCTATCACAGGGCTGACATGTAGAGACAGACAGGTAACCAGTCTATCACAGGGCTGACATGTAGAGACAGACAGGTAACCAGTCTATCACAGGGCTGACATGTAGAGACAGACAGGTAACCAGTCTATCACAGGGCTGACATGTAGAGACAGACAGGTAACCAGTCTGTCACAGGGCTGACATGTAGAGACAGACAGGTAACCAGTCTATCACAGGGCTGACATGTAGAGACAGACAGGTAACCAGTCTATCACAGGGCTGACATGTAGAGACAGACAGGTAACCAGTCTATCACAGGGCCGACATGTAGAGACAGACAGGTAACCAGTCTATCACAGGGAGACATGTAGAGACAGACAGGTAACCAGTCTATCACAGGGCCAACATGTAGAGACAGACAGGTAACCAGTCTATCACAGGGAGACATGTAGAGACAGACAGGTATGTCTTTAGACTGTGGGAGGAACCCTGAGAGAACCCATGCTTACACGGGGAGAACATGCAAACTCCACACAGAAGGGACCTGAACCCGACCTGGGAATCGAACCCAGGACCTCTTGCTGTGAGGATACAGTGCTTACCACTACACCACCGTACAGCCCTCCATAAACAATACTGAATAAAAGAATCTATTTTTGACATTAGTGAATCAATTCAGAATCGTCCACGTCCGCATCGCGATGCATCTAAGAATCGATCCCCCCCGAGAACTGTCGTGTTTTCTCGTACCAAAACAAACATGGCCAACAACCAGAGGGTCGCTTTGTTTATATACAGTGGCATCCCGAAACAGAGGACGAATAAGCTTACAGGGCGTACCCACCAAACGCGATGAAACTTCATCGCGCGACAAGATTACATGTAAAGTCAATGCAAAGACGCGATTAGACGCTTCATCGCGCCGGGTGAAGCGATGGACGCGAAAAATCGCTTCATCGCGCCATCCCTCGAGTTGAAATAATTGAACTTTTGCGGCGAATTCGCGTGAAGACGCGCCGCGACAGCCTATCAGCGTTGAGATCGTCACCGACGTGCTGACGTACGGACGTCCTGGTGTTCCCTCGCTTTTTGCCGGCTTGCCGCTCCAGTGAAGAAGATGGAGGAGACACTGATAGTCGCCGTGACCGCTCACCCAGAGCTATATGATAGTTCCTGTCCCCTCTACAGGTCGGCGCCTAGCCCGCAGACGAAGCTGGGAACTTCTCCAGAGTAGATACAGTGCAGCGATGGTGGTTATCTCAGCCATGATCGACGAGAGAATGAAATGGCGGAAGAAATGTTGTTGTTTGGGCGGGCTCGTCGCGCGACGCGATGCCGCGATGAGGCGTTTTTTGGCATATTGGACCGGCGTCAAAACTGGAGCGTCTAGCGCGACGCGATTTCATTTGTCTCGCAATTAAATCACGTTCATCGACAGACAGGTAACCAGTCTATCACAGGGCTGACATGTAGAGACAGACAGGTAACCAGTCTATCACAGGGCTGACATGTAGAGACAGACAGGTAACCAGTCTATCACAGGGCTGACATGTAGAGACAGACAGGTAACCAGTCTATCACAGGGCTGACATGTAGAGACAGACAGGTAACCAGTCTATCACAGGGCTGACATGTAGAGACAGACAGGTAACCAGTCTATCACAGGGCTGACATGTAGAGACAGACAGGTAACCAGTCTATCACAGGGCTGACATGTAGAGACAGACAGGTAACCAGTCTATCACAGGGCTGACATGTAGAGACAGACAGGTAACCAGTCTATCACGGGGTTGGCATGTAGAGACAGACAGGTAACCAGTCTATCACAGGGAGACATGTAGAGACAGACAGGTAACTAGTCTATCACAGGGAGACATGTAGAGACAGACAGGTAACCAGTCTATCACAGGGCTGACATGTAGAGACAGACAGGTAACCAGTCTATCACAGGGCTGACATGTAGAGACAGACAGGTAACCAGTCTATCACAGGGCTGACATGTAGAGACAGACAGGTAACCAGTCTATCACAGGGCTGACATGTAGAGACAGACAGGTAACCAGTCTATCACAGGGCTGACATGTAGAGACAGACAGGTAACCAGTCTGTCACAGGGCTGACATGTAGAGACAGACAGGTAACCAGTCTATCACAGGGAGACATGTAGAGACAGACAGGTAACCAGTCTATCACAGGGCCAACATGTAGAGACAGACAGGTAACCAGTCTATCACAGGGAGACATGTAGAGACAGACAGGTATGTCTTTAGACTGTGGGAGGAACCCTGAGAGAACCCATGCTTACACGGGGAGAACATGCAAACTCCACACAGAAGGGACCTGAACCCGACCTGGGAATCGAACCCAGGACCTCTTGCTGTGAGGATACAGTGCTTACCACTACACCACCGTACAGCCCTCCATAAACAATACTGAATAAAATAATCTATTTTTGACATTAGTGAATCAATTCAGAATCGTCCACGTCCGCATCGCGATGCATCTAAGAATCGATCCCCCCCGAGAACTGTCGTGTTTTCTCGTACCAAAACAAACATGGCCAACAACCAGAGGGTCGCTTTGTTTATATACAGTGGCATCCCGAAACAGAGGACGAATAAGCTTACAGGGCGTACCCACCAAATGCGATGAAACTTCATCGCGCGACAAGATTACATGTAAAGTCAATGCAAAGACGCGATTAGACGCTTCATCGCGCCGGGTGAAGCGATGGACGCGAAAAATCGCTTCATCGCGCCATCGCTCGAGTTGAAATAATTGAACTTTTGCGGCGAATTCGCGTGAAGACGCGCCGCGACAGCCTATCAGCGTTGAGATCGTCACCGACGTGCTGACGTACGGACGTCCTGGTGTTCCCTCGCTTTTTGCCGGCTTGCCGCTCCAGTGAAGAAGATGGAGGAGACACTGATAGTCGCCGTGACCGCTCACCCAGAGCTATATGATAGTTCCTGTCCCCTCTACAGGTCGGCGCCTAGCCCGCAGACGAAGCTGGGAACTTCTCCAGAGTAGATACAGTGCAGCGATGGTGGTTATCTCAGCCATGATCGACGAGAGAATGAAATGGCGGAAGAAATGTTGTTGTTTGGGCGGGCTCGTCGCGCGACGCGATGCCGCGATGAGGCGTTTTTTGGCATATTGGACCGGCGTCAAAACTGGAGCGTCTAGCGCGACGCGATTTCATTTGTCTCGCAATTAAATCACGTTCATCGCGTTTGGTGGGTACGCCCTGTTAGAGTTTGGTTGGGGTCCCAGAGAGGCGTGTCGGGCGACAGACCCGACAAAAAGGAACTGGAGGTGAGTGAACTCCCAGCTGTTTGTTTGACAGGTGACACACAAGTGAGCTCATCACACCCAAATCTTATTGTCAAATATAGTTTCAGAAACCAGGTAAGCGGACCAACAGGATGAAGTTTTGAAGAGTGAGGTCATCATCATAATAAAAAAGGACTCACATCCTCTTCCTGTTCGTTCATCTCACTCTCGTTGCCCGACTGCTCCTCAGTCTCGGCACCACCCTCTTCATCGTCATCGCCGTCGTCGTCTTCCTCGTCGAGAACCTCCCCTTCGCTCATGGCACTGGAGCGACCGTCCTTCTCCATGGCCAGGCCTTTATGTAAACACAGTGTGACATTGGGAAATGAGGAACCCAGGTTGAATTTATCTGCGTTAAAAACACAGGTTGCTATGAGAGGTTACATCATAAATTCCTCCACGCCCAACCCGGCGAGAGCAGCACACACAAGCTGCAAATAGACACTCAGGAGGGACCCATCGTCTCAGTTTGTTCTTTTGCATCAATAATTACGGCCAATTAGAGAGTCTCATTATGTAGAGTCTAATTGTGGTGACCGTAGAAAAATGAAGTCAGGCAGGCGGCCAGGAGTTGAAGATCAGGTCTGGTGTGACTCGGCGTCTGAGGAATGCCTGATCCTGGTTAAAGTATGAAACGTAAACAATGGAACCACTGTTTAGCTTTGGGGGCCTCCATCAGCCTCATCAATCACTTTCTCCCCTGCATTCTCTCTCTCATACGCACACATACATACATTTATTTGTCAATTAGATTTACTGCTTTGTAGCTTTTCAAACAAAAAAACAACAACAACAATAAAACGAGGTAACACAATTCAAAATCTATCTTCTTGGCCTCCTTCTCTTTATATTTAACTTAATTATTCAACTGTTTCAGGCACAAAAATTGATGCATCGGTATTAACAATCTAATGACGCCATAACTAATAATGCATAATATATGATATATAGGATACATGATATTTTAACCCTTCTGCATTGACTTTTACTTGTAATGAGCTGAGCTGAGCAGGCTGCAGAGTGACAAACACCTGCTGCACAGACCTTTCCTTCTTCCTCCTCGGCCATTTTTCACATTTCACTCTGCAGCAATGCATGTCTATAATACAGGTTATAACACAGCATAGTAGTTATATGTTTTCCAACGTTCCTTGTTCAGTAGTTCAAGTATTGAATTCGGTAGCTGGAGGTACTTTTAGCCTTCGTCTCGTCGGAGTTCGGTCTGCCATCTTTTACGACATTGCATTTCAAAGGAGATTTATGTATGTATTATGGCGTTAACAGTGATTTTGTTAGGGTTTAATGATTTGCTTATAGGAATTTAGGCATTAACAATTTTATACATGATCAACTCATCTTACAATTATTGTCTTAATTAAGCCTTTGGTCCAAAAAAATAAAAAATAAATAAAAGAAGTACTAAAAAAATGTATTTACAAGTTTCCAGAGCTCAAAATTGCGTTTGCAGATTGTTTTGTTGGATCAACAGTCCAGCGTACAAAGATGTTCAGTTTACAATGATATGAAATAAAGACATTTTTGAAGCGGGAACCAGAGAATGTTTGCCACATTTTGCATAAAAAGATAACTGCGATGATTCTATGATTACCAAAGTGCTTGTGGATCACATCATGCACGTCACTCTTGTTGGTGAGGACAAATCTATTTGGGTGTGTAACCTAAATTGAACACTATGTATTGAGAGAGAAACTGCAATGGACGTCAATAATTTCAATTCATAATCATCATTTCTAACGACTCTGCATTGACGGAGCCCTTCAAGTGTGTGTGTTGAGTATGTGTGAGTCTCCATGAACTAAAACCTGTCTGACGGATGAAGCGCAGCGATGAGTGATGCAGCAGGATCGTCCTCCTACACACCAGGGAATGCTGCTCAGCCGGGACGACAGAGAGCAGCTCAACCAGCGAGACCAGCTGCTGCACTCACATCCTTTACCCACTTCATCATTACATGCCGATACAGACAACCACCTCCTGCATTCATCTTTAGATGTGTCCTACCTAGTTTGAAGAGCACCTCCCTCTCTAGGTCGGTCACATGTTTGGTGGCCTCCTCCAGGGAGCAGCTCAGCCTCATCTTGGGCCTCAGCAGCTCCAGGGTGTCGGTGATCATGTAGTCGATGTCGATGGGGAACGGATGGTCCTTGGTCCAAACATCAATGCTCTTTTTCCACCAGATGTACCGCTGTAGACACGCAACATGATTAGATTTATCTAACCTTCAATTTGACCAGGAAGTCACTTGAGATACATCATCTCTTTTGTGAGTGAGAGAATGTTAGCGTAGGTTAGATTAATATATTTGTCACTTAAACCTCAGAGAATTCCTGATTATTTTCTCACAAATGTATTATAATCTCAAAGAATATTTTTTTCTTTGTTTTTAGATACATCATTTGAATGCTTATGATATGCTGAATGATATAAAGGCAGGCTTTCTGAATTTGTGATCCAAATTTAAAACAGGTTACAGTCACAGAACATTGTGTAACACCTGCATCGATAGGCTTCTTGTTCTGTAATGTCGCATCTAATGGCGCCTCTACTCACTAGAGGGAAATGGTACTTCAAAATAAATATGCTGCCCTGGAAAACACTTTTCTTTCTTGTCAAAGTCAGTTTTTCTTGTTTGTTGCTTTTTTTACCCCACCAATTTTGGACCAAAACTCTTTATTTAGTGCACTGCCCTTATTAACATCCCACCCTTACAATCCCACAATGCAATGTATCGCATGTTATTGATGTAAAGATGTCCATTGTGTGACACAAATAGGCAATGAATACTTGTAATGAGAAGTGTCTGAAATTTCAGTTCAATCCTCACTACAGAGCAAATGTGCGAGCGTCTATCATGTTTTATTTATTGATTTTAGAGTGAGCATCACCAGCCTGAACCTCAGAATGACACTGAGAATCTAAAACTAAAGTAAGGAGCACTGGGAGCAGACATACCTGGAAGTAGATGAGGAAACAGTCCAGCTTCCTCTTGCTGGAGCCTCGGTCAAAGTACTGGCCGCAGGTATCGAGCAGGGTGCAGACCAGGCGGATGCGGAACAGGTGCTCCGGAGGGTCCAACACGCTGGGGCTGCCGTCCTGGTTGATCCCGAAGGAGATGAAGGAGAAGAGGGTGCGGAAGATGACGGCCGACTCCACCATGCGGTAGTTGTAGAGCTCGCCCAGGAACTTGGCGCTGCTGATCCGCCGCTGGTTGAACTTGGGCTGGTTGACCTGAGAACAGACAGCAGTGGAAGAAGAACCTCTGATGAGTAAAAGTAACCATACAAGATTGTAAAAAATACTCAGTTAAAATCCTGCATTAAAAATCTTACTCAGTAAAGTATTAAGAACAAAATGTAATTCAAGAATGAAAAGTACATGTAACAAGTATTTTAATGGAGCTGCCGGAGCTCCAGCTATCAAGATTTACAAATACAAATTAGCAGAAAATTGAAAAACGTGACTACATGTCACAATAACAACGTTTTTTCAAGGGAAGGGTAAGGCATAAGGGGGGAAATATGAAAAGGTAGATTTTTTAAATTTAGCATTTGGAGAATAAATTCAAATGTCAATATATTGCTGTTTCCGACCTAATCTAGCTCACAAGGAAGGAGGCCCTTTCCGTCTGATTTTTTGGACAACCATTCATCCGATGTGTTTTGCTGTAAACGCTGTGTAGGGTATCGAGCGGAGACTCTGTTGTTCCCTATAATAATAATTGCTACACATTGCAAATGGCATGCTAGGTACAGCTTGCTCTCTGCTGCTATCTGCAGTATTAACGACTGTAAACGGCATGCTGGGTAAAGCCCTCTCTCCGCTGTATCCAGTAAAGTCAGGTACAGAAAAAGAAAGACTGAAGGGACTCGATGTTACATCACAGCAAACTCAAACATTCCAAGCATCAGTGATGTTCCCCCGAAATAGAAAACGCCGCGTGTACCCTAGCACGGCTTTCTTCCTAGCATTTTTAAACGTAGCCACTTTGTTGTCAAAGCCTCAGTTGGAGTTTCAAGTGCATGAAATGGTTCGTGTTGTGCAAATCCACATAACTCCAGCTCAGGATGAAGCCAGACAGCATTTCTCACGTGTCCTGCAACATGTTACAGTGTTTCTCACACTAATAACAGTAACAACATGGACTTCCTCTTCAATCATCTGTCTAAACTGTCAATTAAGATTAGCAACTGGTTTGGTTTCCTTTCCCCGTCACTGTGCCTAACCTCACCTTTCTGGAATCATTAAGTGTACAGAAATAAACCTGTCAATCTTTATATCTATAGTCAGTAAATCCTGTGCAAGTATCTCTCCTTACCTCCATGCCCAGCCGGATGTCTTCCAGCACTCCGTCCACCACATGGATGCCCACGTCCTCCTGGTAGGCCACCAGCCCGGCCAGCAGGTTGGCCACGCAGTGGATGCTGTTGTACTTGACATTCCAGATGTTGACCATGCAGCAGATCAGGTAGCTCTTGACCTCGGGGTCCTGCCAGGGCAGCTTGCGCATCTGCCTCAGCACCTTTTCCGTGGTGACCTTGGACAGGTCCTTGTAGAGCAGCTTGCGGATGTACTCCTGCAGCGGCGGCCTCTTCTTCTTCACCGTCTTCTCCATGGGTGGGGGGTTGCAGTAGTAGTAGGCGTTCTCCACCATCGTCACGTAGCGGGCGTCCAGATGCTGGGCCTGCTTTTTACGCATCATCTGCTCCTGAAATGCAGAAAGAAAAATATCAGCCGTTTACATCTAGACTACAACTGCAAATCTAGTAATAGTGAATTTTTGAGGATATAGCACCAGAAATTGTTGTACACAGGCACCCGAATTTCAATGTTGGAAGAGTGTGGGGGGAAGGGGGTTTCAGTAGGTTGTTGGCACATTTGACCAGCACTTTGGTGGAAAGCACTTCTTGCCTTCCTAGGTTTCAGCTAGTTTTCAGGTCGGCCTGACATAACAAAAACAAGTTGTGGAAAAACGTGTACAAACCAGCAAGACGCTGGTACGCAGGTGGGAGTCGGGAGATCTGAAAAGGAAGCGGCCACAGGTCTCCAGCAGTGTGCAGGCCATCTCTATATGGTGATGGGTGAAGTCAGACAGCAGCATCTGTTGGGACACGCACACATACGCATTTAATATTCTTTTTCTTAATATTTCATTCACATTGATCAGCTCAGAAAAAAACAGCCTCAGTTCTCACCTTGAGACAATGGAGCGTATCGGTTTTTGAGAACATCTTGAACTTGGCCAGCTCCCCAATAAATCTGACCGTTTTATTTTTTGTCTCGATGTTGATCTGGTCCTTCTTTCGAATCTACAGCACAAACATAAGTACAACAAAATGATCACAATGTGTTTGTGAGTCAAAAGAGAAGAAAAATGTATAGTTTGCTAGTTTGCTGCTGCAGAGTTTGTTAAATGCTTCGGTTTCAGAGGCATCTGTCTAGTCACAATAAAACTCCACAACAAACAAAGAACCTACATGAAACCTGAAGTCTCCCTTCAGCATGGAGCAGAGGTCCTCAGCCACGTCTGACATGCACGGATGAAGAGTCGCCACCAGGCGAGAGTAGAAGGGCAGAAGGTCTAACCTGCAGGAGGAGAATGACTCAGTGATCTGCTGATCTCCAGACTATAAACTATGAAGACGGCGCCCTCTGGTGGTGTTTAAAGGTACATCATAAAGCTTGCAATAATCGTTTCTTATTGCCCTTAGACTCTTCTTCATGGGCCTCACTGTTAAAATGAATGGACGTTTCCTCATCATGCGTGTCACGCAAGCCATGGCGTAGCCTGCGTTCATCAGACGATTGGAAAAACGTAGCTGTGTATACATGATGCTTTTGTCCTTTTTGTTTAGCCACTTTAATAGATTGTTTTCCAACTTGAAGGCAGCAGAGCAAGCTGTTATCATAACACTGCCATATTATCAAATGATTAAGTTGTTTTGCAAAATATGTTGCCTGTGGTACATCCAGCATATACAAAGCAACATAATGATTCTTGAGGAGTCTGTGTTTGTGTCCGCCTGATGACTGCAGTCCTCTCTCTTTTATCTCTCGTTTTTGGTCTGTTCACCGATGGAGCATGAGTTATTCATGGACAAAGATGTTTATGCTCAATGCGCTAGTTGTTACATTGTGTGCATACAAACAAAATATACTGTGAAGAAGCAAGAAGTCAACAAGTATTACTGGTTAAACACCATAAACCAGCATCCTCAAGAGGAGAAGAGGAATAGTAATAATTAGTTCATCAACATACTTTAATCCCTGTAAAGAAAATAGTCATGTATTAAATATATTATAACGGAACAGAGGTTACATATTATATTGTTAACAAATTGCCATTGTAATTTAAAATATTTCCTCAAATGTAGATTTTAAGACCTTCTGACCAGCGGGTACGGCTGTTTAAAGTTATACCAAAAGACAAACGACATTGAACTGATAATAGAGATAATATCTGTGGTTTGCACGGCTTTACCTTTGCCTGGGGACAGTGAAGAGGGCTCGGACGAGCTTCCTCCTGTTAGATTTGGTGTTCATGTTCATGCAGAAGTCCATTGCAGCCTGCAGGAGTCAACGCATAAACACAACATAAATGTAACAACACAAAATGAATTGACTGGTCATCAACTTGCCATTACACATATGTAACTATTTACTATACATAATAGCTAGTCATCTAGCAGAGGTCAGGTGGAAATGCCTAAAACACTTCCAGAATATCACTTTGTTCATATCAACTCAAAGCAAGGCATTTTGTCAAACAAACACATGCCACCAAGTCAAACGTATGTATTCTCATTTGCTTGTCATCACCTTGTCTATGAGGTCTCTGTTGACACAGTTGGGGAGCTGCTGGATGAAGGCATCCACAATTAGCTTCAAGTGGGACCCTGTGTTGGCCTCTTCATCCTCTTGTTCTACACAAATAAAGGTTTATTACAAAATGCACTTCAAATAAAAATTCACACTGCAAAAAAAAAAATGTAATATTGAAGAACAGAGGTGGCTGTCTAATTGTGGCTTATGACTACCTTGCTCATCCAACAGTTTCTTGGTCATTTCTTCATTCTCTGCCTCGTCTGTTCCCTCCAGTTCAAGAGGTTCCTCTGCAATGTCCAGAGCCTCCAGCTCCAGCTCCAGCTCCTCAGTGGTGCTCGCCACTTCCTTCCCATCTTTGCCATCTGACCCAGATGGCAACATCAGCACAGTCAAAACAAAACCTCTGTGCGAATCTCTTTCTTCATCTGTCTGTATTAAATTTACCTTTGCCGTCATCCTTGCCTTGGCTGCTCTTCTCGTTGTCCTTGAAGAGGATGGCAGGGACGAAGGCCTTCAGGTCCACCAAGTTTTCATAGAAGTTACGAGCATCTTCGTCTTCCCAGATCCCTCCCTCCAGGTCATATTCTCCAGGCTTACCAGGGGTGAAGATGTCAATGCCAGGACCATGCTCTGAGAGGGCACGGAGAAGTTATACATCAAATAAAAACAAATAACCTTCAAGACCACTTTAAATTCGGCTATGAACCGAACCGAAAGGACACACACCCTCCTGCACAGTCTTGTCCTGAGGCAGCTCAGGCATGTTTTCATCCAGCAGATCAGCCAGGGACTGAGTGTTGGCCAGCAGCTTCTGGTAGGAAGTGGCAAACTCTTCGTACTGCTTGTGCCTGTCCTCACTCAGCTCCCCTTTGGAATGTAGGATACGCCTGAAGAGGAAGAGAAAATGTGAAGAGGTCCTTTCATAGTGAACTACAAAAAGTGAACAAGTAGTACTAGCTGTGGTCAGACTCTCACCTGTTCTGCCTCTCAGTGTTCTGCAGCTCACGGTGGTCCTTCTTCAGGTGTTTCGTGAGCGATGTGAAATACTCCCGTAGAAGATTCTGGAAGGGCTGCTGCTTCTCAGTGCTGATTATCTCGCTCGGAGGGAAGCCCAAGCCGAACTTCTCGGCAGCCACTTTCACCTTGCGGGGCAACAGACCGGCGATGTCATCCCCACAGTGCTTACAGAAGCTGATGACCACCGACACATGAGTGTGTGTCTCGCGGTCGGTCCCAATAATGTTCTTCAGCTGCTCGTAAATGAGCGAAAGCCCTTCTTTGTCAGTGAAGAGGCCGACGATGGTAAGCTCAGCAATGAAGCGCAGGTCGGTGCGCAGCTTGCTCACGTTGGGCGCCTTGTCCTCCTTCCTTGCTTCGAAGTGCTTCTTCCATGCCTGCAGCAGTAAGGGAGCAAACTCGGCGTACCGTTGGTGGAAGAGGGAGCACAAATGAACAGCGCAGCCTACATCAGAGATCTTCAGCTTGGCCTCCACTACAGAGCTCACGGCCTCGCCAATGTACTTGCTGAGGTTCAGTGAGTTGAAGTCATTGGAGAGTGAGTCTCGTTGCTGTTCAGTGAGTGTGCGCAGCTTCTTGACAAATGCGGTGTTCTTCTTAAGGCTCGAGTCCAGACGGCTGAAGAAAGCCTCTTCGGGCCGACCCTCTTGGGCGTTTTGGTTCTTCTTGCGGAGTTCCTTCCTGCACTGATGGCGCTCCCAGGCCTCCTGATGCAGCTGATGTCCCTCCTCCTTTTCCCTGCAGAAATGAGAAAAAAATGGAGAAAGTTAATGATAAATACAACAGAAAAAGAGAGGGTACCTGCATTGGGTTTACATTTCTTGAGGAACGCAGGAAACATAAAGGTGAAATATTACAACCGTCAATGTATCACTTCCTTTTATGCAATATTGACATTCTGTCATCAAACAATAAATAATTTCCATGTTACAACATGTTTCACTTTGTATTCCAGGTGTGGAAGATGATGCAATGGAAAGATTTCTTCTAGTAGTTCAACATGTACCGGTTGAAATGGGATTTTTACCGACAGGAAATGGATACAGAGAGTGCGAGTGTTCAGAGGACATAAAAAGACATGTGGATGGGACATTCTCAACCTTAGTAATGTTGAAAGAAAACAGCAAGATTCACCACCACTTACTTCAAGAGAGCTGCTTCTTCCTCACGTTGTCTTTTAGCCTCCTCCTCTTGAAGTTTCTTCTCCTCTTCCTCCTGTTGTCTCTTCTCCTCCTCTTCTTTCTTTTTCTCCTCCTCCTCTGCCTTCTGTTTTTCCTCCTCTTTCTTTCTCCGTTCCTTTTCCTCCTTCTTCTTCTTTTCCTCCTCGAGGCGTTTCCTCTTCTCCTCCTTGCCGCTGTCTTTTTTACCGCTCATTTTGGCCTCGTCTTTTACCTTTTCTCGGGCAGATGCTGGTCTTCTCTCACCATCTCTGTCCTTTTCTTTTTCTTTGTTACTGAAGGTACAGACATCTTTCTCATCCATGTTTACTGAGTGCTTGCGTTCAGCGGGCATACTGAGGAAAGACAACAAGAACTTGTTTATGAAGGTATCTCCAGAATCCAAAAATACACATATGCAGCAGAACTGGATGAATACATATTCTGTCTGTTGCACAATGGAAAACATATTTAAACCGCTCCCAATTTTAGTCATCCAAATTAAGTGGGTGCCAATGTGCAAATTAATATTTCATTATGCGATTTACTTTATTTATTTTATTTCCAATATTTTATATTTTGATATAAAATAACATACATTGCTTGCGTTTTACAAAAAGAGCTAAAACAAAAATAATGGCTACCTTACGGTATTATCGGCATGAGAAAATACAGCAGCAACTTTCGAAAGATTCTCCTACAGAAGACAGAATTTAGTTACATTTTATGATATAACTCTAAAATTATATTTATAGAAATATATTCAAAATAGCAGTAAATTGTGTGAAATAACACATTTGTTCAAATGTATTTATTTTTCAGGAATATAAGGTGCTTGTGACTCAAATGCTATTAATGAGAGGCAGAAATCGGGACTATTTGAATGTGTTACTTGATGTAATTATATTTCAATTGCATTTCAAAATATAAAGTTCCGCATCAATAAACAATGTTGTTATTATTATCAAATTGCAATTTCAAATATCTAACTGGACAGAAGTAGAACAATAAAGCAGGAAGCTTATTAAAACGAATATTTAACAAAGAGCAGATGGAACAGTAAACCAGTGGTGGAATATTCAAATACAACTTAGTACTGCATTTCCATTTAATGCTACTTGATACTTCTAGAGGTAAATATTGTACGTTTTACTGATCGTTTAATTTAAATACAATATTTCAGTAAATTTGTATCTCCAAATAAACTATTTAAAAAGCATCTTGGATCGTCTGGAAAATGCATCGTCACAAAGATGAAAACGGAGTTGTCATGGAAATGTGACTTTTTAGAGAAATGTAGATTTCACAGGATGGTTTGATGGATTTTACCTTGTAGTGAAGTATTTTGACAGTGTGGTATTAGCACTTTTAGGTAAAAAGTTAAAGCATTTAAATACTTCTTGCACTACTTGCTAACTTTACAGGATATTAATAACAACACAAAAAGTACACTTCAGACTTCTCCAACCGCCAACATTTGACACAAAGCAGTTCCGTTGCAGTCACGGTTCGTTAGCCACCTAGCCTAGCTGTATTGCCTTGGCTAGGAACATAACGTTAGCTCTGTTTTCTGTTATTGATGTGGCTACAAATTGGGTTAATGTTAGCCTTCAAGAACACAGTCCGTTTCATGGCACTGTTAAGATGCTGATACGTTTTCAATGTGTGCACAAATGAATAACAAAAATAGAGTTAGCATTAGCAAAGCTAACGTCGTTAGCCACTTGTATGTACGATGTAAACAAACGTTTTGACAGCGTTAAAATGACAGCTAGTTAGTGTTAAGTCCTCGTAATGTAAACTTAAAATAATACAAACCATATATTGATGTTTAGCTGTCCTTATTTTCGTGCAAATACCATTGTTATATGAAAAGCGTTACCTGCTAAGTGTAGCATAACAAACATCGGGTCATTAACGTTGGTTTCCGTGTGAATCGCAAAAGGACCCCCTCATGCTTCTAAAAAATATGCCTGACTGAAAATATCATTATTACGTTATATTTAGTCACATTCTTGTTATGAATCGATGTGTTTGTATTATGTGCTTTAGTATGATTGCAATAGTATTTAACCCGTAAATACATTTATATTTTGGTATATTAAATTGTATCACATCGACAGGCAAGGCTTACAGCAGCTACCCACTTAACAGCAGTCTGTAAGGAAGGTGACAGCTGGTGAATTGATTTTTTTGTCCACATTTTTAATCAATGATTTTATTACCAAGCACAATCTTGATTGTTTGTTCTTAACTGAAACCTGGTTAGATCAAAATACCAGTGCTGCTGATCTTATTGAATCTGCTCCTCCCAACTTCAGTTTATGAGTGAAGCTAGAGTGCATAAGTTTTGTTTAATGATTCCCTCCAATGCAAGCAGATATCTTATGGAAACTTTGCATCCTTTGAATACGTGGCTCTTCAGTTGAATTCTTCTTCCCGAGTTATGTTCCTAAATGTCTACAGGCCACCTAAATACTGTGCAACCTTTTTTGATGATTTGTCTGAACTACTGTCTATAATCTATATTGACTTTGACTGTGTGGTTATTGTTAGTGATTTTAACATTCATGTTGACAGACTCCATGACAGGGGGACTAAAGAACTGTGTTGTGTCATTGGACTGATTCAGCATGTGACAGAGCCCACTCATAAAAAAGGTCACACTCTGGACTTGATCATGTCCAAGGGTGTTAGCATTTCTAAGGTTGTTGTGACTGACGTTGCTCTTTCTGATCATTCCTGTGTTTTCTTTGTGAGTGCTATCTCTGTGCACACAAATGTTCAAAGAAAAGTAATCAATGTAATCAAGTAATTTCAATGTGAAAATCACAAATATTATTGATGCCATTGCGCCCACTAAGCTGAAACTGGTCCCTGGCAAAAAAAGGTCTCCATGGAGAAATGCCACATTGGTAAGAACAGAAAAAAGTGTTGGAAAGCTGAACGTAGGTGGCGTAAAACAAATCTCCAGGTTCACTATGATATCTATAAAGAAAGACTTAGAATCTACAACCTGGAACTAAGAAAAGCAAGACAATCCTTCTTCTCAGACATCATTGCCAAAAACAACAATAACGCACGGACCTTGTTTGCTACTGTCGACAGGCTAACATACCCCTCCTGTGTCAGTAGCCCCTGAACTGCTTTCCACCAGGGCCTGCAATGACTTTGCCTCCTTCTTCACAGAAAAAATCCAGAAAATTAGGCAAGCAGTCAGCGCCTCCACATCAGGTGCAGGACATGTGTTGTCCATGTTTCCACTCAAGGTCAATTCAGAAACCATGGCACAATTTCATGTGATTAACCATAAAACCTTGGAGGACATCATACAACATCTGAAATCCTTGATATTCTGCCAACAGGCCTTTTCAAAAATGCATCAAACTGCATGACCCCAGATCTCTTACAGATTGTAAACACGTCTCTTCTGTTAGGTGTCTTCCCACAGGCCTTGAAAACTGCTGTTATCAAGCCTCTCTTAAAAAAGAACAGTTTAGACACTTCACTAATGAACAATTAGGTGCAGCTGGATCTCGGTCGTACCTGCTGCCCTGGACCAGCTCGACAACTGCTGCCGCTATTTTTTCTTAGTCATAATTTATTATGCTACTATTTCTGCTTTATTATAATAATTCTCATTGTATTATACCCACTGCTGCTGTTGTCTTTCGTGGTCATTATTTTCTATTTTGTCTGCCATACCATTGCCAACCGCTCTCATGTATCATTTTTGTTGCATTTCTGTGCATCCTGGGAGAGTGAGCCCTCCTCGGGTTCTTTCTCTGAGGTTTCTTGTATTTTGTCTCCTGTTAAAAAATGTTTCCTTATTATAATAATTAATCGATGGATGGTCCCGAAACAAAGGCTGTATTACAGATTGTTAAGCCCTCTGAGGCAAATCTGTGATTTGGGGCTGCATTAATAAAATTGAATTATTATTAGTAATTGTACTTGTATCTGAATTTTCTATTGGGGGGGAGGGGGGTATTGGGGAACGTAACTTTAACTTAAGCTACTACGCTGGTCTGATTTATTTTAGTGCAACCTGAAATGTGATTTTACACCGGTTTAAACTAAAGTGGACCTGCAGTGGAAACAGAACCGAGTCTCTGCAAGATTTCCCTCCTCAGGAGACTACGGGTATTTTTAAACACGTCTTTACAACACATTCATTCATCTGGAAGTTCCTCTCTGAACTGTGTGTGTGTGTGTGAGTGTGGACAAGGGTAGCTGTTGTAGCTTTATTGACACAGTGTTAATGAGACAGACACACACACAGGGTAGTGAACGTCCAGCTCGGAGCAGTGAGACAGAACAGAACAGAACATTCTGTGTAAGAGCGAGAACCTGGTTACCGTCAGTTTACATACGTGGCAGTGGTGGAAACTAAGTACATCTACTCAAGTACTGTCCTTAAATACAACTACTTTACTTGAGTATTTCCATCCTCTGCCACAGTACTTATACTGTACTAAACCAGTCTCCAATATTTCACTCAAAAACAGAGTATTTATGGCTCTGAGCTTTGTATCTCAACACCCTTCCCATTTCTGTGGTGACCCTGCGGAGGAGCTCGATCTCTCGCCTGGAAACGTTCTATACTTTATATGGAGAAGTTAAAAGGAGCCCCACTTCCGACTTCATCTGTGGGTCAATTTCTGTTTGAGTAAAGACAATGTTACTGTAGACAGACAGGCAGACAGACAGGGCTTTATTATCACTGTGCTTAGAATGATGATAGTCTGGTGGTTCAAATGTAAAAGTACAAGTAAATAAAGTAAAACAATAAATCAAATCAAGGCAGAAGACAAACTGTGGTACACACTCTCAGAATGATCTGTAATATGGGCCAACGTCGTTTGAATATGAAGGAATTTTCAAGAAACCTCCACGAAAACTTTGATTTGGAGGAACCTTCCCAACACTTCTGTGGTAAAAATACAAAATGAATGCCTGTTAAAATGATGTATGTATAATTCTGTACCGTTTTGATGGGAAGAGTTGTTCATATCCTGTTAACCTGTTGTTACCAGATATGCCAGGAATATTTTACAGACTCTAAGGCAAGTTTGATAGCATAATTGTTTTTTGTGTGTGTCTCTGAATGGTACAGACCATAATACTGGGTAGAAGTAAAGTTTTTGGGGAGAAGGAAATGTCAGTAAACTGAACACAAAGGTCCTACTGGTGGTTTCTTCAGGGCAGGAGTGTTTAGCCGGAGCGCCGCCAGACTCCCAGTTAGAAACCCTGCAAATACTTTCACGAGTGGCTCACAGGCTCAATCAATGTTCAGCAATAGATAGTGATTGAACCAACATCTATATCAATAAGTAGTTCTTCAGCCACCGTCTGTAGCCATGGAAACACTCCACAACCTGTGAAATGGCAAGAGACAAACAACTGTGGAGTCCGACTGAGGATGTCCAACTCGGCCAAGTGAAACGGCTGAATGATGAAAGCTACGCTCTCAGGTAGGAATCAGAAAATACTGATCGCAGCCAAACGTCCACTTTTTAAGTCAATGAAAAACAGAATTCAACACTGAATGAGAAGAAGAGCAACCTGAATCTGGGAAGTGAAAACATTGGAAAGACAGTTTAAAAGAAGAAAAACAAAATAATAACTGAGAAGATTGTGGACCAACATCAGGGAAATTAAATAATTAAGCGATTCAAATATCAGTCCTTCCACTCCTAACCCCGTTTTGTCCTTGGACTATGACTAGCTGTGAATCTGTGCCGTTGACCAGCGAACATGAAGGAAGCTCTTGTACTTCATTAGTGTTGCAGCGTCCAGCTGGATGAAAGCTCCTCTCTGTCCCAGTACACATGGTTCAGTAGCAGCTTGTTTCAGGGCTCAGTCCATACTCAAACACAACAAGTACACATGTAAGGCCCATCATTTATCTTTCTTTAGGGTTAGGCCTCACATTTTTAACTAATTCACTTTTTTTGATTAAAATGAAAAAAGCTTGATTAGTCTGATGTAATGTTTTCAGACTGAATAATGCAGAGTATGACTGGTTTACAGACAGGCATCAATGGTGCAAATGAGTCTTGAATAAACTGCAAACGTAACGAGCTGGCTCGCTCGGAGCTTTTTCTTCAATAACTCTTTCTGTAACGAAATAATGCAAAGTCCTGACCTGCTCAGAAACGCCTGCTTGTTATCAGCTTTGGACAGGAAATGTAATTCAGAATTGAACTGAAACCTCAAACAACACTTGCTTGACGGGTTTTCAGACTCATTTCTTGGGACATCTTGAATGAAGATGGACGATCGCTCTCAGTGTCAGTTTGTGTTGAAACAAACATCGTCTAGTCACATATTTAAAAACTCTCTGTTCATGTGGAAAGTGCCCACAGTGTAACACAGTGGATATGTGCAGCCAAGCAGTTCTAAAACATTAGACGGCAACCGTCACGTTAAAGCAGAAACATTCTCAGGAAATGACAAATCCCTCGTGGAGAGGAGGCTTGCTGGACCGTTTAACAAGTCCGTTAGGTTAAGTTCATACAGGTTGAGTTTTTCCAACACTGTAGTAGTTCCAATGAGATGAAGTACCATGTTGAAACATTTTGAGCTGCCACTCTTTTCGACTGGACGAAAATAACAAGCAGGAAAGACTTCCGTTATTACTTTACTTAGTATCATTGTTTTCAGTGTCTGGCTCCAGTAGGAGATGGAGGTTTGATGCCTTGCTTAAAGGGTCTTTAAGAGAGATCCGTCCTTTAACTCCGCCTGTCCTGCGATGACATAAACCTGTACCCTTCTTTTGATTGGTTACTGAATGCCTCGGACTTCATCCCAGTGCGCCACAAGCAGCAGGGGCTTCTGGGAGGAAATTTGATCAATGTTGTGCTTGTTGTTTTATCTACTTTGGATGGACACGGAGGTGGGATTTTTACTTTCATTAAGTCAGCAAAGTGTTTCATCTCCCAGCTGCGGCGTGGTGAGCTTCAGTTGCCTTTAAAAAGACAAACAGCAGCGTTGTGGAGTAAAGGGTTGTGAGAAGAGCAGAGGATGTGTTGACATGTCAGAAGACCACGATGAAAATCTTCACTCTCCTGAAAAAATACTGATAATAAAATAAAAATATATATAAAGAGGTCTCTGCAGCCGATGGCAGGAGTCGGTGCAGTCGATTGTCAGGCGAGTCGGCCTATGGTCTTTGAGCCAGGCGGCTCTTCCCCTCCTCCTGCTCCGCCAGCTTGAAGTGAGTGTAAGACAGGATACCTGCCAGAGTGGCCAGGATGCCCAAAGCCTGAGAGTGAGACAGGAGGACAGAAAGACAGGTCGAGACCACAGGGGTGAGAGGAAGAACTGTGAGGTTGCAGCCAGAAGGTTGTCGGTTTGAGCCTCCAGAGCAGCACAGGAAGACTCACCTGGTTGAGAGACAGCGGGTCATGGAAGAGCAGATATCCTCCAATCAGAGTGATGCAGAATTTGAAATGACCAAACATGTTGTAGCTGCACAGCAGAGTCAGGAGAACAACAACACGTATATAAAAAAACTATAATCCTGAAGACCTCCAGGGACCCTGAATAAGCCTTCCAAGACTACCAGCCAAACCCTTAAATCCCCCAGAAAGACTTCTCAAACCCTTTCAGCAAGACTGGCGAGCTCTTCACAAGGCCCTCAACCTTCTCAAGACACCCAAACATCTCCCCCAGAATACCCCAAGAGACCCACAAACCAAGAAATCAGAAAGCACAGCCGTCCCCCCAACTCAAACCCAGAAGCTGTCAAAGCCCTTCAACCCCTCCAGAAAGAAAAAAAAGACCTGAAATCCGTTTGAAGATAGATATGATAAGAAAGCTCCATACATAAGCCCTAAACCTTCCCAAGAATAGCAGAAATGCCTTAAATAACCCCAAAACCAACCAACATAAATCTCTTCAAGGGGGCTCAAAAGAACCTGGAGCCTTACAGACCTGTAAACCCCCTCAGACCCCAGAAGTCTCTTTGAACCCCAATACATTTGAGGATACGTGACAGCTGAGGTGTTTCCAATGATCCAGTAGATGGACAGGTTGACCAGGAACGCCACAACACCAGAGAACAGCACGGTCATCTAGGCAACACAAGGACAACACTGTTACCAAGGTAACACGATAATGTACAAATCATAAGGGCCTTCACAAGAAAGGAGCCCACCAGCTGTTGGTAACTTCAAACTTAGACTAGTTGTACCAGTGTTCAATAACACACATACATTTGAACTTAGTACATATGCCTGTTTGCGAATGTGTTGGAACTTAGTGTGTGCGTGTGTGTGTGTGTGTGTGTGTGTGTGTGTGTGTGTGGAGTCCAGAGACCAGAGCAGGCAGAGACCAGGGTCCAAATATCCCTCCGTCTCCAGTCAGCGGCTCAAACACAGGAACAACGCAGAGCAGGAAGCCCGACGACAGAGGAGCCTGATGGGACATTCACTGTGTTAACATCACAACATTTATACAACATGCTACAATTACAGTCACAGTACTCATATAAACAGTACTATAAATACTACTCCTATCTCAGTCCCACTTCTAAATCAACGAGTCCCAAGATAACTCCCAAGTAAAGACCAACAAGTCACAAGCCAAGACTAATAAGTCCCAAAAGAAGGGGAACGAGTCCCAAATCAAGTCCCACATCAAAATAAAAATTCTCAAGTTGAGCCTAAAATGAAGGTTTTAAGTCCACAGTCAAAGTCAACAAGTCCAAATTCAAGACCCAAATAAAGACCAAGCCAACAAGTCTCAAGTGAACAGGTACAAGCCCCATGTCAAATTGAATAAGTCCCAAGTAAAGATCAATAAGTCAAGGATTATAGTCTCAAAAGAAGGACAACAAGTCTCAAGTCAAGTCCCACGTCATATTCAGCAAGTCTAGATTCAAGTGTCAAGTCAGACAAGTCCAAAGTGAATGGATACATGTCCCAAATCAAGTCCCAAGTCTAAGATTAGCACAATAAGATCCTATAAGTCCAGGTCAACAAGTCCCAAGAGATGTCTCATATAAAGGCCAGTAAGTCCAGGCCAAACCTGTGTGGACTCTCTGCAGCAGAAAACATACCGTTACGACTTTCTCTCAGGTCTCAGGAGTACAAAGTGAACCTTGTACTGTTTTAGTCACAATATAATTTGCAGTTACAGCATCCACGTGAATTATACATCCTACCTGATAGTAGAGAAGCTGCATGGAGTTCACCTGGAGCTCGTGCTGCTTCGCTCCCACCCACTGAGTGAGAAGGAGAGGGAGGTATTCTTGTCATTTCACAGAAACCACATTGTCTTTCTCGTCTCCATTGGACTTCAGAGAGTAGATTTACTCACCACCTGGTAAAGCGACGTCACCAGGACTCCCAGTGAGGCGAACGTCGTGCCCAGCAGGTTGAACCTCACGTCAAAGTAGGAGTTCAGTATCACCCCTAATGTGATCGGCACCTGGAGGAGCAGACGGGTAGAGGTTCAGGCCAACGAAACCACCTTCATCACGCCGCCATAGGTTACGAACGGGACAAGGTTTTTTCACAAAATCTGATCTTTTTGCAACCAGTCGCCCCCTGATGGCCAGAAGGGAGAATGCAAGTTAAGGCACTTCCGCCAGGTCAGGACCCGTCTGCGGTCGCAGCTTTAAGGCCCCCACACACCGCCCAGACGTCCAACTGCCTTATCCGACCACTCTCCGCCCACTCTGTTGCCTCTCGTCTGACCCGTTCGGCAGAAAAGTTGCGTTGTATCATCGTCACTTCCGCCCCGCCCACACACCGCCATTGGATACTCTGATTCGCTAGCACACCGCCAATCAGAGTATCCAATGGCTCAGACGTCCAACGGCCCACCTCCTCAGACTTCGCATGCTCAGTCTGATCAGACAACGTCCGCGCGGCTCCGAAAGCTTCCGACGCAGCTGTACACACCAAACATATGTGTTCCCGACCTCGTCAGAGCCTCTCCAAACGCTTCAGACGTCCAACGGTTGGGCCGGTGTGTTCCTGCCTTTAGCCAGGGAACTACCTTCAGATTTCAGGGACAAACATTCCTTACCAGCGTCAGTTTAATCTTGGTGGAGAAGGTCTTCTTGTAGTAGGTGGTCTGGATGAGGATGATGACAGGCGTGGTCATGGCTTTGGCCAGCTGGTACGTTCCTATGGAGTTGTTCTGCAGGGAAAGGTTGGTGAAGGCCACGAATCCACAGAAGCTCAGAGCCAGCCAGACAATCCGGCGAACGGGGAGGCTTTTTGGGGCGAAAATGTCCATTTTTTGGCAGATGTAGAGGCCCAGCCAGGTGACCACAAAATGAACAAGGGTCAACGTCATGTTGGGGAAGCCATAGTGCACGTAGATCCATTTGTTGATGAAGACAATGCAGATGGAGGACAGCAGGTTGACCAGCAGGCCGGCGATGATGCGCCGGTTGGCTGATAAATTAACCATCATCCTGGAGGTCTCCTCACGTCGCTGATCCAAGAGGAGCTTCGTTTCACGTTACTAAGCTGTTAAAACTGCAAAAGGACAGAAGGTGAATGTAACAACGCCTTAAAAATGTTATGTTACGTTTAAGGTGGCTTTGCTGTTGCAGTACTTCCATAAATGCTACAAAGCAATATTTCACCACATTCATAAGTACATAAGTATAGTCAGTAACTGTAAATCATTATTCTAATATTATTTATGACATATGCTCATGTTACAGGTGATGAATGTGAAGCTCAGATTAACTACTTTATAGACAGTGATGGAAAGTGACGAAGTATATTTAATCCAACAGTGGACTGACGTTTATGTTAAGGTACTTCATAGTCCTACCTCATTTCATATAAGAGAATGGTATACTCCACTGCATTTACAAATACGAGTTCAATCCGTTTATAATAATATGACGCTTTATTATCTTGACAGCTATAAAACACTGGTTGTCTGTACTAGCTTCACTACCACCAGCTTTGACACAATAATGCTGCTTAAATAGTAAAGCACAATAATAATTTATTAGTGAAATGGGTGATTTTGATGACAATACTTAAAACGTAAGTGCCCATATAGCGGTCAAATGAATCTAGTTAGCTTTAAGTTAAAAGTGCAGTGAAGAAGCCTAGCATAAACTGATAATGCTAAAGTAAAATAGTACGTCAAATGTATACGTACGTACTGCAGTGGCGTAAACGTACTTCATTTGCTTCACTTTTTAACCAATATGTTGGAGAAGACGGCTGTTTGTAACGTTTAACAGTAAAATAGCTCATTTTTTAAATGAAGTTCGTCCGTTATGTAGAAGTAGTTGATGCAGGTTGAACCGTTAATTAAATCTGTCGGTTAACGTAACAGAGTGTGGTGGTTTAAAGATAGAGGAACACAACATCGGTCTGTCTCTATGTCCGTCTCTCCGCCTGTCGGTCAGTCGGTCTCTCGGTCTGCCACGCAATAAGAAAAGTTTACCCGGGGTCTCCATCTGTCTCCCCGCTGTGTCCTCCTCTGTCGGCGTCGCTCCGGCCAAACAAACAGCCCCGTGAGTAAGAGTCTTTCCCCGGCCGTCGGAGCTCCAGTCCCCGAGAAGCGACGAATCCCCACTACTGTACCGGAGGAGTTTGCTTCCCTCCTCTCCTGAACGCTGCCGTGATTTCTGCTATGGTTACAAACCGCCCGTGTGTTCCTGTTTCCTTTGTGTTTACGTCACTTGACGTGCGTGTGTTGAGTAACAGCGGCCGCTAGCGGACTGGAGAGGGAAGGCGTGCAGAGATTATCTATAACAACAGATGCCTCACTACACACAATAAATTGTGAAAGCTAAATCAAGACAGGAAAAAAAAATAAAAGATACATAACAAAATAATCAAATGAGTATCCATCCATCCATCCATCCATTGTCTACCACTTTATCCTGTATTCAGGGTCACGAGGGGACTGGAGCTGATCAATATGTATGTCAATTATGTGAAAATGAATAAGCATGTGTTTTGTCTGTTTGTTTGTTTGTTTTGTTGTTTATTTAAATATATGTGTGTGTTTGTGTGTGTGTGTGTGTGTGTGTGCGCCAAATATTCACTTTTTTTTAATGCAATGTTATTGTTATGATAGACTTGCAACCTGTCCAGGGTGTACCCCGCCTTCTCCCAGTGATTGCTGGGATCAGCTCCAGACCCCCATGGACCCTGAATACAGGATAAGCAGTGGAAGGATGGATGGATGGATGTTATTGGTTGTTTATTATATATGCCATATCATATCATATACTATATATGTCATTATCACTATTCCACTTGATTGTGAAGTACATCTGCATGTATCGACACGTTCATTTTTCCTTTTCCTTTCCTTTTCCTCTTTTAAATATAATTTGTCATGCACTTATGGAAACCTTGCAAATGCACTGTAAATATTTTCCCATACAACAAATCTTTCAACAAAAAAAAGTAAAAATTATATTTTTCTTTACAGTCCAAATTCTCCAAAAGAAGATGCGGGAAATCAATAAAACATGAGTCACTTAAGGGTTGTTGTGAAAATATAGGGTTTATCTATCTTAAAGTACGACAATAAAAGCTTCAAACAACTTGGGCAACAACTAAAAAAGAATTCCTTCATCAATTAATCTCATGATTGTGTTCTTGATTAATCGTATGGTCAATAAAATGCCAGCAAATATTGGAGTACATCCTTCAGAAGTTCCAGGCTAGGCTCAACTTCGACACCTTGTTTTTTCTTGGTGCCATGTCACTATTTTAATATTTTTTACTAATCAAACAATCCATGAGTTCATCAGCAGATTAATAATTAAAACAATTATTAGTTGCATACAAAATAGTTCAAAATGAGCTAAACCTCACAATTACACTACAAACAGTACAACACTGCTTTGACAGCAATGCATGAATATTAACAATCTAATAGTATAAAGTCACAAGGGGCATTTATATACTTTCAATACTTAAGTACATTTTCCTGATTGTACTTTCATACTGTTAATGGAGTCACTTATTCAATATTGTTTCAGTATTTTGACAGGTTTACATCAGTGGGACTGATATCTTCCCGACTGCAGTACTGCAGTATCAACACTGAACTGTGGGTGGCACTAACGTCCACTCTGCCGAAAATCCAAAAGACGAAGAAGAAGTAGAAGACGCACGAAGAAGAATCCAGTCAAGCCTCGTGAAGCGGGAATTGACACCCCACTATAATGGACTGGTAATTCACAATTCATAATTTTTAAAACTTCAATCGGCTTCTGCACCTGCAGTTATACCTTTTTGACCCGTATGTGAACGGTTAGCTTGCTATTTAGCGAGCGATTACGTTGCTGTGCTAGCTGGGGCTAACGATGTCGTTCATAATCACTTGTGATGCTAACTGGCTAATCACTGATTTGTGTCCTGTTGACATGTTAAACCAGCGCTAATAACGCAGTTCTCAGTCAGTAATTGAAGTTAACTACAGCTGGTGCACATTGTTGACGACCCAACGTTTAAATGAAGCACTGTCTTGAATCTTAACTGACTAACAAAACCAGCTATTTGTTGTTAGCTAGTAGAACGACTGGGCATTACAGTTCAATGTGCAGTAGCGTAAAATAAGGTATTAATGCACTTGTAAGGCAACAATGAGTACTCATGTTTTAGTAACTAAGTACACTCCTTCAAGTGCAATGTTGGGGTACTTCCCTTTTCTGCCACATTATACTTCTACTCAACTCCACCGGAGCTATCACAGTTGAAGCTACCTAGCAGTTGTCTTTTATCAAGTCATGCAAATGAGCTACTTGTTTACCAGCTGCAACATTCAAGTGGTGCATCAATAAATATAATCTAACAGTATGATGGATATCATTCAGAAATGGGACCTTCTGCATTTCCTGAAACACTCAAGTTCTTTATGGTTGTTAGAGGACTCCCTATTTCCGTCGATTTCGCCCTTCAAATCCTCCAATAATGAACAATAAAACATGGAAAAGATATCATTCAGTCAAAGTGTGCATGCTACTGTTTGTGTAAAGACTAAATGAAATAACAATATAGATATACTGTAGTTAGACAGGAAAAAGAAAGGACAGGAGCGTGGTATATGCAGCAGATTTATGTTCATCTGTTTTCACGTCAGAAGTCACTTGATACTCCGTTGGGCAGAATCCAGCACCGGGGACTTTGTGGCAAAAAGAACAATTCATTGTGTAAGTGTTTTCTACACAAGCGCTCACATACTCGTCTTGCCTTCCAGGGGTCAGAACGAGCTGCCGTCTCCGGTGGTTCGAGATGATGAGGTGACCATCGCTGCACGCAGGAGGAGGAGTAAGAAGGTTGCTTGTATCCTCCAGGTGCACGAGTGTGGGTTTAACTTCAAATTCAGCAACTTGAACTGGATTTGATTTATTTGTAGGATAAAACCTACTAGACGTCACCACGTGAGGGGGGTTTTCACATTTCTTTCTCTACATTTTATACGCTACTGATAAATAAAAATAATCGTAAGTGGTAATTCAAGAAAAGATATTGAATGCTTAAATTAAAAAAGGTCTTTCTGGGTGGTGGAAAACGATTTGAGAGTGTGGCTCCATTACCTACCGGTATTGATGAATAATGCTAGAACTGTGAGTGTTGTTGTCTTCCTGATTGCTGGCGTCAGTCCCGTCCCCCGGCGGCGGCAGCCCCGTCCTCGCCACGGTAACACCGGCCCGCTCCCTGATGAGGAACACTCCTGCTTCACTGTTCAGACAGGCCGGTAGGTGGTTAGTGATTATCCTTTAATGTCAAAGAGCTCCATATGTTACTGAATTCCCACTCTCCCCTCACGTCTCTCTCAGTAACTCCCAGGGTTCCAGATGTTTCCGCCATTTTGGCTCCAGGAGGTCGAACGCCTCGATACACACACACCCCCAGAAACGCCCTCAGCAGTATGGTGAGATACACAAACGCACACTCAGCGGACTGTCATCCCTTACAGATCACAAAGTGCTATAACGAAATAAATGAAAGTGTAAATCTTTTGTTGGCTGTAATGATCCCCAAAAATATTCTGCTTCTGCCTGCCAGCATAAACCTAAATGACTATGTATTCATATCCCTTCATGAGACCCTTTGGTGCTTTTACTGGCCGTCGTCTCCTGCATCACTTTTTCACTATAAAAAAAAAACAATGCATTTGGTGCCACTCGCTGCTTTTGAGGGAACTTAAGCGAGATGACAGCGGCAAAACACGTTTCTCTCGACCTGATGATGTGGTGTCAGTAAATAGAGAGGAGTGAGATGAAAAAACCAGGATTAGCTCTGAAATGCTGTCTGTCTGTGTGTAGAATTTGGATGACAGTGATTGGACCAACAGCATGTACATCTCGCCTGTTTCGGGAATGGAGAACAGCAGCTTCTTCACCGACGACATCACCAACCTGAGCTCCGCCCTGCTGAAGGAGGACGACCCCGGCGAGGCCGGTGAGTGAAACGAGCGTCCCCATCCCATTCTGTTCCTCGCCACCGTTAGTTCACAGCATAACGCTGGCGTGTTTTAAAATCTCTTTCAGCGGCTGCCAGTCTTTTCCCAGAATTCCTTGCATCCTTTCTGAAACACTCTTCCACTGCGGTGTTTGAGCTGCTTGAGGATTACCAGACAGTCTTACAGGACAAGGTAGGTTTGTTTGTGTTGAGTTTCAGTGCATAGCAGCACTTCCTAAATCCCACCAATGAACTGCTCGGTTCAATCACTCACCTCTCAGTCGCCTGCTTCAGGTGGACGTGCTGCAGTCCGTTGTCCTCAGAGCGGGACAGAACAGCAAGACAGCAGGAGTCCGGTGGCTGCTTCAACAGGAGAACTGCTCCTGGAGACTCATCACGTCCCTGTACAGGTACCTGTCGGGACTGAGCGCACCTCTCCATCTGACTTCCTGGCTGTCTCTGATTCACCTGTCTGTTTCTGCAGGGATCGGGTCCAGTTGGTGCTAGAAGATGACATCATGGCAGACATGGTTGTGAGTGACTGTTTCTAAAATGTTCTTTTTGTGAAACGCAGCATTCAAACCTCGCCCCTAATCAGACGAGCTTGTCTCTGTGTGTAGGTTCCGAGTGAGAGTGAGAAGGTCGTGGTGGAGCAGCTTTTCCAGCGGGATGCCGTCATACGTCAGAGTCAGGTCAATGGATGAAATGGACACAGCCCTTCTGGATCAGGATGACATATATTGGAGGCAACTGTGAAACAAACGTTTGTTTTTGCGTTGCAGCTGGTGGTCGATTGGCTCGAGAGCATCGCCAAAGATCAGATCGGAGATTTTTCTGATAATATAGAATACTACGCCAAAAACGTCTGCTGGTGAGTTCCCATCAATCTGTCTTAAAATATCACGTCTGCAGTCGTGTGAATGAAGTTCATCAGGGAGTTGTGTGTGTTTTTCAGGGAGAACACCCTTCATGCCCTGAAGCTGAGGAGAAAGGGCGGCGCTTCCTTCACCATCCCTCTGGTTACTGAGCTGGTGAGGCTTGTTACCAATACTACACATCCTCACCCCTAGTGTGTCTCAATACACAGATACGGAAGTCCTCCTCTTTACCTGACAAGTTTGCATATAATATCACAGCTCTGTTTTAATATCTTTTTGTTGTATGTGAGTTCAGGACCCAGACGCTCCTCTCCGGCAGCAGCGCCCCCTGGCTGACCTGGACAGAGAGGACGACGCCCGGCTGCTGAAGAACTTGTTCACCCTGATCAGAGCAGGGATGACCGAGGAGGTAGAGAGACAGTGACACATGGGGAGAGAGAGAGGTAGAGAGACAGAGGGATGACCAAGGAGGTAGAGAGACAGAAGGGGGCAGGTCTAGGGGTATCAGAAATTCGATGATTCATGTTAGAAAAGCCTGATATAAAAATTACAGCATACAAAATACGGATTCTATTTTCTCCAAATGTAATTATTCTAAATACATAATATTTAAAGTGATAATAGTATATTTTATTGCCATTTTAAGAGTTTAAGCATATTTTGATGAATATCGTGAATCATGTCTAATTGTTACATTCTTAGTAGGGGCACAGATTAAGGTTCACGCTGTACTTAAAGGGCCATGATTGTTTTATTTGTAATTTAGTGTGTGTGTGTGTGTGTGTGTGTGTGTGTGTGTGTGTGTGTGTGTGTGTGTGTGTGTGTGTGTGTGTGTGTGTGTGTGTGTGTGTGTGTGTGTGTGTGTGTGTGTGTGTGTGTGTGTGTGTGTGTGTGTGTGAAGGCTCAGAGGCTGTGTAAGCGCTGTGGTCAGGCCTGGAGAGCAGCAACTCTGGAAGGCTGGAAACTCTACCACGATCCCAACAGGACTTCAGGTAACCTCTGACCCCAGTGTGACCCCATGAGAGAATGAGTGTTTCCTTGTTACAGTCTGTACACACATCTTATCACTCTCTCTCCCCCCCCCCCCCCTCTCTCTCTCTCTCTCTCTCTCTCTCTCTCTCTCTCTCTGCAGGCAGCATCGAGTTGCAGGCCGTTGAAGGAAACCCTCAGAGAGGAATCTGGAAGGCCTGCTGCTGGAGGATGGCTGAGGAGGTACACACACGCACACACACACACACACACACACACACACACACACACACACACACAACTAAAATAAAGTATGGTCCAACATAACCTGCTGTGCATGTTTGTCTGTTTTAGGAGCAGTTAAACAGATACGAGAGAGCGATCTATGCCAGCCTGAGTGGAAACCTCAAACCGGTAATAGAATGAGTTTTCATTGTGTGTTTGATTCTGTTATTAACCTTTAGAACCTCAAGCAGTTACCGTCACTTCAGTTAGCTACTAAGATGACCTAACACTTAGCTGTAAAGTTGAGTTATGAAGCTAACTTTGTTAGCAGCTTCACACCAGAATCCAGATAGATCCAGATCCAGTAATGTTGCTGCGCTGGTTGCCGCATGGGTGATGTCATGATGTCATCCACTTCATAAGCAATTTATCAGCTTGTTTAGTGTCGCGAGTTTGAACGTTGGATCATTTGTGTTCATTGCACTAGATGTGTCAGAGAGGAGGCGGGGCTTACCTCCATGTAGACTCTGACGAGGTTTCATCAATCATGGCTGAAATAACCACTGTCGCTTCGTTGTACATGTCGTGGCATTTCAGTCAAATTTTCCTGAGTTTTTGTCACATGACTGATGCTCGCAGCCGAGTCAATCAGCACAGAATTAAATGTTTATGGGACCCGACGTCAGAGCCTCGTTGCTGCTTGGGTTGGGGTTTGAGAGAACGCTAACTAAAATCTGAGTCATCTACAAATGTACTGTTTTGTCTGGAATTCTCACATTAGAATACATGTTTGTGTGTGTGTGTGTGTGTGTGTGTGTTCCAGCTCCTGGCGGTGTGTGAATCATGGGAGGACTGTGTGTGGGCACACTTCAGAGTGATGGTCGACTCGCTGGTGGAAAAGGATCTGATGTCATCGGGTATGGCTCACCAGGAAGTGGAGACACTACCGCGAGAATACCTGGAGGCCAAGTACGACACACACACACACACACACACACACACACACACACACACACACACACACACAAGACATGTCCAGTTGTTAAATGAGGTTTTGTTTTTCTATCCACTCTGGTCATTTTACTGTCTTTCTCTCTTCAGCTGGACGATGGAAAAGGTGTTTGAGGAGCTTCAAGCCTCAGAGTTGAAGGTTAAACTCACTAACTGAATGTGATTGGACAGTCACATGACTGAACACACACACACACGTTAAACCATGTTCTGTATGTGTGTGGTTTTGTGTGTGCAGAGGGTGTTGGAGGAGACAAAAGAGCATTACCACGTCATCCAGAAGTTTGTCATCCTGGGAGATCTAGACGGTAAGACACCTATGACCTCTGACCTCTGAAGAAGAATTACATTAGAGAAACAAAGGATGGAAACAAAGAGAAAGAATATTCCTCTTCTTTTCATTATTATCATCATTACTGTTTTTACTTAAATTAAATTAACCTTAACCTCTCTGTGTGTCTGTCAGGTCTTTTGGAGGAGTTTTCCGATTGGCTGGCAGCCTCTAAGCCCCTCCCCTCCCACCTGCTGCGTTTCATGACTCACCTGCTGCTGTTTTTCCGCTCTATGGGTTTGGCGCTGAAGGTAAAATGGAAGAATCATTCAAATGTATTAAGTCATGTCCATCCTCAAATATCTTTAGAATTATGGGATGATTGCCATGAACTTTGGTTCAGACAGTAACTCTGTTTGACCCGCAGGAAACAAACTCATTGGATTTGGACCAGGGTCTAAATTAAGTTCTGGGGACATTTTACCCCCAAAAAGGCCCTGGTTGGGGGGGCAGGACCTTCTGAGAGTGCAGGAACATTCGGGTTGGGGTTTGCAGGGATTCTAATCTGCGATTGATCAAACATACACACAGCGTCGCTGCTTCAGCACATGTACAGCTGCATTCATATAATGAGGAAGTGCTCTTGTACCAATGAGGTGAGAGTATTCCTCTTGGTTCGATACCATTAAAAGTAGCCATGGGACGATGCGAACATTTAATGTCACCATTATCCTAAAAATAATTGTGATCACACAGATGGAACATCTCTTTATGGGAAGATTGTGAAGAACAAACTGAAAAAATGGGGAGTGGAAAATCTGTTCTTTTTGATACTCCTGATGGCCTTTTTAAAAAAACAGCTCTATTTTTCACTTTTGCCTTTTCATGTCGCTCTTAATAATATTTATTATTGGTCCCATCCATAATTAAACGTAAAGTTAGGCTTTGAGTGATTTTTTTTCACGTGGTTACATTCTAAAGCACAAATAAAAACCATCGAACACTCAACAGATGATGAACTGTGCTATGCTGCTACTACTATACAGCAGTCCATGTTGTTGCAGTGAGGCAAAACTTAAGGTTGTGTTTATTAGATGGCTAGCAAACAAACAATCTGAACTGCAGGCAGCAGAGTGTGTTGACCCTGCGACCTCCAGCAGCTCTGTCACATGTCACGCTGCTTTCTCGTTCGTCAGTGGACTAATGTGCCTAATCGGTGCAGGTCTTTAGACCGCTATGGAAATGTGCTGAAGGAAGCTTTTAGTTCCTTGAAAAGTAGTCCTGGGTCTGAAACTGCCTGGAACTTCTGGTGGCCATTCATGATCCCCAGAGGATAGTCCCACTGACTTCTCCAGCGCTACCTCGGGTTTCATGCGTGTGTTTCACGTCTCAACAACTATTGGATGTATTGCTGTGAAATTGTCTGCGTTCATGTTCCCCTTGGGATGAATAGTAATACCTTTGAACTTAACATCTCGTGCCATCATTTGGTCACGTTTGTCCATTTGGATCATCAGAAGCGAGCGGCGTTTGTTGAGATTCAGGATCAGTTCAAGTTGACATCTGCTGACTCGTTGCTCTCTCTCTCTCTCTCTCTCAGGAGGAGGTGTGTGTGGATGTGCTGAAGGCGTACGTCTCCCTTCTGATTCAGGATCAGCAGGCCGATCTGGTGGCGAGCTACGTTAGCCAGCTACCTGCCGAGCTCGCCACTGTTCAGTACGCGGCCTTCTTGGAGACGGTGACCCAGCCAGAGCTGCGTCCCCGCTGCCTGCAGCTCGCCACCGACGCCGGTGAGAAGGAAACTACTGAAAAACATACACGCTGAAGCTGAAACAAACATTAATACTTAATTAAATCATTACTAATGAGGGCTGAATGCATGTTTTTGTTTTGTGTAGGTCTGGATGTTGCTGCGGTAACTAAGCTGGTGGTGGAGACTGTGAGAGAGAGAGATGAGACCGAGTTTACACACCACAACCAGACTCTGGAGACGGCAACTACAAAGGTACGGATTACAAACCAGCAGAATAAAACCGATGGATCCGCACGCCAAACTAGACTCTTCCTCAGACTTCTAAGAAGTTCAGTCGCCATCTTAAATACCCATGATGCATCCACTACTGTTTTAAATAAATCCCAAAATTAGGTGATAATATGACGATTCATAGTCAATTCAACATATAAACTGATGGAATATCAAGTTTAACCGACCAAACCTGTCTGTCTGGGTGTCTGTCTGTCTATGTCTGTCTGTCTGTCTGTCTGGGTGTCTATCTGTCTGGGTGTGTTTGTGTGTGTCAGTGATAAACGGTGAAAAATTTACATAGTTTGTTGTGTGTGTAGAAGTGGGCGGAGTTACTTTAATGCTGTGCTCTGATAGGAGGACCTGAGGAAGATCGATGTCATCGATTGGCTGCTGTTTGACCCCACCCATCGAGCAGAGTCCCTAAAACAGTCCAACGCCATCATGAGGAAGTTTCTGGGTACTTTTCCTGTGTTTTACTGTGTTTTACTCTTGTGCATTTACTCGTCGCCGTGTCACGGGGACTTTTGACAGGCCTCTAACGAGTCACATGATCCTCATGGCGGCCCGTCTCAAGTCTCCCCTCACTGATGCAGTGCGTCTGTCTGTCTCTCAGCCCTGCAGAAACATGACGCAGCCAAAGCGGTGTTCTCTAAAGTTCCAGAGGATTCCATGAGGGAGATTTACTGCCAGTGGTCGGGCATCGGTCAGACCACACCTCTGCTCGCTGAGGACGAGAACGCCATCAGAGAACACCTGTGCATCAGAGCCTACCTGGTCTGTCACCTGTCTGTGTTAATGTTGCAACAGGACTAATCTGGCAGTTAGCATAGTTATCATGACTGTAATCATAATATTATTAGATCATGAATTAGAGCTGCAGCATTACTTCTGTCTGATCGGCAGGAATCAATACGGTTCATTGATCTGGATGTTACTTTTTAATGGTCTCACAGGAAGCTCACGAGGCCTTCACCGACTGGTTCAGCCACAGTAGCTCCGCCCCCCAGAAGCCAGCACCTGCGTCTGAGGCCAAATTCACAGAGAGAGTTGCCAATGAGATGAGAGAAAAGGAGTACCAGGTACACACATAAATATTGACTCTGATGCATTTTAATCAAAAGAATACTATATTATTCAGGGTTTCTGCTCACTTACCAGTGATAGAAGAAATCCTTTACTTGAATGAATACTTGATCAGTTGTATATTATTTACTCAGCCTGTGAAAACCGTGTTTTTTCATTATGCCTCCACGGTGAACGAATAGTCAACAGACTGAGAAACGCTTCAGCATAAAACAGTACGATTTAATGGAAGATGCATGTGTTTGTGAAGAAGGGAGCATACGGCAGGATGAACGAGATTTGGATTATACTGAACGAGTTGTGTGTGAGGTTGTAAACGGAGGTTTTCATGTACTTTTGCTGTCATTTACTCTGTTTTTGTTTTATTTTTTAATTAACCGTTCACTGTGGGGGCACGAGGGAAAACTTCAAGTTCACACTGGTTGAGTAATTTAAGAAGAAATTGTCGTTTTGGGGTAAAGGTACCAAAACCATCACGTCAAAATACTATGTCATTTCCTGTGTGCGTTAGGCCTCCCTCTCTGCCTGGTCGTGCCGTTTGGACGCTTTAACCGAAGATGTGAAAGAAAGAATATACAACGTGCTTCTGTTCGTGGATGGAGGGTGGATGATCGACAACAGACAGGTAACTTCTGCAGGGCAAGCGTCTGTTTTCCAACTGTTCCCAATGAACAGAGAGCGTATGAGCTCTGTTTGTGAGATCCAATCATAATGAAGACAGAAAAGCCCATTTGTAGGAGCAGATCACCTGGGTGGACGAATGTTTAATCTTCCTTTTTCTAACATTACGGCTGTCAGATTGACAAGCTCATCATACAAACAAATAAAAACAAAGGATAGTATCCCAACTAGATAATAAAGGCAAAGGGTGATGCTAGTCTGTCCTACAACAGTGGTTAGGGTGGTGATACAATGTCAAGATATCGTTTTCATAGAAACATCTAAGGATGTTAGGATTGTTCAACCAAAGGAAACAAGGACTTACTTTAGTTCCTGAGCTCCAGTTCCTAAAAGAGACTGGTATATGTTCCTAGTTTAGTTCCTCTGGTTACATAGTTCAAAATCACCCTCCTCCTCTAGAGAATGAATGAAATGCAGTCTGAACAGGTATGTACAAAATTATCAAAACTCATTAATCCAGATAAAAAATGTGAATTTGTCTCATTGACTTATAGAGGTTTTTATTTGCATTTGATTGGTTCATGAATGGATTGTCTGGTGGTGTTTTCAGGATTCAGAGCCAGACTTGGAGCGCAGCCACCAGATAGCTGCATTGCGCTGCCTGTGTCTGCCTCGCCTCAGCTTCTTGCTGCTCAGCGTCCTGCAGAACTCGTCCAGACACCAGGAGGCGCTGCGACTCGCCGACATCATCTCATCTGACCAGCACCGCCTCTACCAGGTAACTTAAGCCACTGTATTAATCTGTACATTGAGTTAACTCACACTGCATGTTCTTCTCTGTGCATTGATTGTCATTTTTTCTATTTAGCAGTTTGATTCACATGAGCCCTGTTCTAAAAGGTTAATGTTTTTTAATTGTGTTTTTGTTTCTCTCCACAAATTCAGGTTTTCTCTAAAGAGGAGCTGAGGAGGTTCCTCCAGAAGTTGAGGGAGTCGTCACTTTCTCTGTTGGACCACGGACTCGACCCTCTGGGCTACGAGTTACAGCCATGAACACGCACACAAATGCACACACACTGTGCAGTGTTTTAACCGCTGTTGTTTTTTGGATTGTTGACTATTTAGCTAAATAAAAGTTTAAAAATTGTATTTTGATTTTTTTTTTTTTCCAGAAAAAAGGTCATAATTGGATATTTGGAATATATTTGTAATAAAAGTCATATTTCGATTATGTCTTAACATTTAAAGAAAACTGTTGGAATTTTGAGGGAGAAAAAAAGTCGCTATCTAAAGTTATTAATAAAGTTATTGTCTTGTGAGCAGGAAAAAAATATTTTGCTTACTTGATTTTTTTTTTGTGGCTAGAGTGCCATGCAAGCCTTTTTATTGTTTTTTTTTTTTGTAGAGAGAGACAGTGTGGAAAGGGGAGATAGAGGGGGAAGACATGCGCGGAGGAGATCGCCGGGCCGGGAGTCGAGCCCCTGATCTCCGCGCCGAGGCCGAGCCTCTGTACATGGGGCGGCTGCCTTATCCACTGCGCCACCAACCACCCCTGCTTATTTGGTTTTAACTGTCTTTAAAGACATTTATATTTCACATCAGATCTTGATGAACAAATTGTTCAAGTTGAAAATCTTCACTGATGTACAGTCTATAACAACGACGGTCAATGGAAACCAAATCATCAACATGTTGAGGGCTGGATTCAAAATCACAGGTTGCTCCACTTAAAAGGAGAAATCCGGTCATTTTTGACCCCATTTTCGTTGTCCCCAGGGTCATCCCGACTTATTAGAAGCAAAAAACCTGACAAAAATTGACTTTGCCTAGCCCGAGATCTGTACCTGCCTGGTAGCCTTCCAGACTTGCTCCAACGCTAACCCATAGGGGCAACTTTTATCTACTTTTCTGGGCCTCAGAAAATAATTCCAAGACCTATGCAACACATAGGTCACACAAGTTGGGTCCGTACGAGACACGACAGCGCATGTTTAGCTCAAATAGTGTGGCGAAATGACATAAATGTGTGTTTTTGCATGGAGTTACTCAAAAGTATTGGCTCACCTGCCTTGACTGGCATATGAACGTACAGTTGTGTTCAAAATAATAGCAGTCCCACATCACAAGCAAGATAAATGACTGTTTTTGTTAGAATTACAACTTCTACCCTGCAAGTAAGTTTCTAGAAGGTTTAGTGAAGGTATAGAAAACCAACAGGCATGATGTGCACGCTGCTGATCCTGTGAAACTGAATAATTTACTGAAAGGGGTGTGTTCTTTGCAGAGTTCAATTAGTGAGGTCACTGATTATGTGAAAAAAATACAACAAGTCCTCCAACTCATACGACCAAATAGGTCGTGTGTCACGTCCTCAAAATACGACCTCTGGGTGCGTATCGCGGAGATTCTTCCGCAACGGTAGTAGTGGTTAAGGTTAGGGTTAGGTCGACGTGTGGAGGCGGTCTCTGCCGAAGATTGACGCGGGGCAATCGTCCGTGCACGCGCGGGGGGGTAGGTTTAGGTCGAGACACCGGAGTGTCGATATTTACTTGACCGCTAGAGGGCGTACTAACGTAACATATGGTCGTAATTCGGTGCTTGATACACGACCTATGTGGTCGTTTTCTCGCGGAGGACAGTCTGAAAAAATAGGTGTTAGACGGGTGGCCCTTATTAAGATCAAGGCAACTGATGCTGCATAACCCCCGGCAGGCTGCGTGGAGCAGGTGTTGGACGGTCCCCCGTCGGGACAGGAACGGGCGACGAGCGGACCCCCTGAAGGCTGCGTGGAGCAGGCGTTGGACCTTCTCCTGTCGGGACAGAAACGGGTGACGAGCGAACCCCCAGCAGGATGCGTGGAGCAGGTGTTGGACGGTCCCCCGTCGGGAAAGGAACTGGTGACAAGCGAACCCCTGGAAGGCTGCGTGGAGCAGGTGTTGGACGGGCCTCCGTGTGAACTGGATGCTCCTTGGCCCTCCATGAGCCAGGCGGGTACCCAGAAACGGGTTAGGGCAGGAAATGGTGAGCTGCTTAGCTGGGGAGAGTGATGGTCGGGGATCAGGGGTTGAGACAAAGTTCTTCACCCAGGCAGGCAGTGAGCCCCTGAGCCATGGCCTGGAGGAAATTAGCTCCCTCACCTTTACCATACAAAACCATACAAAAAAAAGGCTGCTGGGTCCATGTTGTGGCTTGGTTGTTCCGTCACAATTGTTCTCGGAATGAAGTAAGTAAGGAGGCCAAATGCAGTAAAAAAAAAAAGAAAGAGAAAAAAAAAGAAGAATTTATTCAAATAATAAGCTAACAAAAAACAATGTCCAAAAACTAAGGGAGACCAAAGGGGAAAAAACACAAAACTATGAAAAAACAAAGAACGAGATAATCCAACGCATAGACAAAAACTTGGAAACAATAATCCAATGCGAAGACAAAAACCAGAAGACATGGGCAGGACAGATCAGGTATACATACACCCCGGATTTCACAGGAGGACCAAGCAAAGACACACAGAAACACACAGACTAAATACACAGGGCTGATTAGGTAAAACGACAGACAGGTGTGGAGACACAAGGGCAGGCTATGCTGATTAGGGAGAACGAGAGGCAAGGTTGACGAGACAATGAGACACAGCTAGGAGACAGTAAAAGGAGGGAAACCAAGGCAGGAAGTAAAGCACGTGACAATACAAGACAGAAGGACTACAAAATAAAACAGGAAACCAACACTACAAAAACCCATCGTCATGACATAGACAAAGAAAAACATGTGACAACACAAGTGAAAAAAAGTTAGATAGACACTCTAGCTCTGGCTCAAAGGACCATGGAGAAGAGTGGGAACATTTTAGGTGAGGTGAGGCACTGGAGAGAGGCTGGGGACAGGCTAACCACGGTCAGGTGGTTGGAGAGTTGGAAGGAGGACAAAGGCAGTGAATCCATTTTGGCCACATACAGGCATTTACTGACAGTTGTCTCTTGATATTTTCCAGAATGAGTGATAGTACAGGTGTGTTGTTGTGGGTGGTTGCATGTAGTGCTGGGCGGTATACCGGTTCATACTGAATACCGATGTTTGTTTTTTTTTATGTGAATTTTTCATATACCCCAATACAGGTGAGTGTGTAGCGTAGGAACGTTGGGAACGCATATATACATATATACATATATATATATATATATATAAATGTATAGGCTAGCCGCTAGCCTATTAGCAAAGTCCGTGGAAACTACTAGCCACTTGTCCAGCCGCTAGCTTTCGCTTCTCTTAAGTTGAGCAGTCCGCTCAAACAGACAGCAACCTCACCCCAAAGTCTCTCGAGGAGTTCTGGTCGAACACCTCCACGACCCTGGTGACGACAGTCTATTCCTCTTTTCACTGCGCTTCCATGTGTCGTCTTCTCGTGTTTTTTTCTACCACCGGATCATCGGCTCACTCTCACCTCTTTCAAAATAAAATACATTAGAAACATTTGTGTGTCTATTTCTTCCTGTACTTTCAGGCATAGTCAAACCACAGTTACCGACATTTTAATACAAACAACAAATAACCAACATATTAAAGGCATAGCTCCACATACCAAAAACATCACCCAGCAGACATTAACTTTATTTTTTCAACCTTAAATGACATCTCTTAACCATGAATGATTTCGTTTAAATCTCAAATAAACCCATTTATTTGAACATATTTCCTGTTTTAATCTTCCTATATTTCCACCGGGCTACACCAATTAGAGCAGCTTCTACTTTCTTCCTCTTTCTCTGTTATGAAATTCAGTGGGTTTGAAGAAGAAGATGACTCACGATGATCAAGGTCCCAGGTGCAAACCTCCCCAAATAGGACATTGTGAAAAAAAGTCCCCCTCCCATTCTGTATGGAAGTGGTAGGTTTTTGGTTTCTTACGTGGTCCAGCTCCCCCACTCATTTTTGATTTTCATAGAAATAAGTTTGGCTAACTGGGCAACTCACTAGCTTGCTGGAATTTTGCACTAAGTGCTGCTGTTGAACATGCATGCGTGCTGACCTGTGTGGCGGAAAAGATCAGATGTTAGACTGTGTGGTAAAGAAAATGACATGACACAGCAGAATCACCTGAGAAATTAAAAAAACACTATGCGTCCAAAAATCACAATCAATTACCAAACCAGAGTCAAAAGGGAAATTCAGAGATATGCATCTTAACAGTTCAAGTATGAATTTAATTAAAGCATTATTTCATTTATTAAAACCTTATTTGTAACAAGTGCAAAATATTACTATTACGGATATCACGGAGCACACCTCTCCTGAACACAATCACATTGTAATCTGCCTCCGGCTCACTTTACATGTAAAACAGAAGATTTCTCTATGAAGTTTGCAGACTGCAACAGCCCGAAGTGGACAGCCACTTGGGGTGATAAAAGCAATGTGTTCCCAACAGTTGGTGTTTTGCATTCAATTCATACAACCTACAAATTTACAGCAACTACTGTTTGCATTACTGTAAATTATGTCTAACAATACTTTAATGCTAATTCTTTGTTTCCATAACGATATTGCACACTAATCAATGATGAGATGCCTGTCACTATAACCCAACAATTATATCAACAAAGACAATTCTCTGAATGCTGAATAAATAGTTTTATTCAACATTTTGTATCCAGCATTGGCTGAGAGGCAACTTTATCATTTACATCAGGCTCATCACTATTGACCTCTCTGGCACCACCTGCTGGTGTTGTTGCATCCTGACACTTCACCTTAAACACATCCAACCTCTCAGGAAGGATCCCCTTGTTGAACAGGAGTGAGGCCACATATGAAAATGTCACAATGGAGGCTAAAGCAGTCAGCATGCAAAGAGTCTTGACAGGAGAACGCTGAATGTAAACGCCATCTTCTAAAACACAACCTGGGAAATGCAGAATAACAGGGAGCCCTAACAGCGGCTCTCCACACAACACTCTCATCATCACCGCGACAAGGTAGCCTGCGGTCGCCCCGTAACCGTTGGAAACCTTAACGAAGAGGATACATATCAGCTGGGGAAATACAATGGTGTAAGACAGGTCCGAGCCCAGGATCCAGAACATCATGATACTGATGTCCAGGTAGGTGAGGGATGTTCCCACAAGTCCTGCCACCACTATGAAGAGACGAATCACCCACCGCAGCTCCCTATCTGAAGCCTAAAAAGCAAAGTACATAATACAGTACAATGAAAAACCCGCAGATGATGGGCATAGAAGTAAAATATGTGTAAATGTATATCTCATGAACAGTCAATCCATGCTTAGTTTGGCAAAAAGGGTGGGGGATTGGTAAGAATGAAGGTGAAGACGGATGAAAATAGTAAAACACATGTTAATGCACCTGACTCCTGATGGTCTGGTAGATGTTGCTGGTGAAGATGGTGGTTGCAGACAAGAGGAACGAGTCAGCGGATGACATCACGGCAGCAGCAATGGCTCCGATGCCAAAAGCAGAAATGTAGGTCGGGGTTAAATTCTGAAGGATGATGGGCAACACCATGGCCGCTTCGCCCCGCTCATGTGGAGGAGGAGAACCATAAGAGGTGGAATTCCAGTCTGAAATATAGAATAAAATGCCATAATAAATACTGCATTAACAGAATAAACAACAAACATGACAACAAAGTCCATCCCTAGGACATAAATCATACGTGTAATGAGAGTAGTAATGGCAGAAATAATGGTAGAAAAAGATTATCACAAAAGACAACAGCAGCAGCAAACATAACATTATCCATCCATCCATCCATTGTCTAGCGCTTTATCTTGTATTCCGGATTGCGTGGGGGCTGAAGCTGATCCCAGTTGTCATTGAGCGAAGGCGGGGTACACCCTTGACAGGTCGCCAGTCTATCACAGGGCCAACATGAAGAGACAGACAACCATTCACGCTCACATTCACACCTACGCGCAATTTAGAGTCATAGAATCTTTGGACTGTGGGAGGAAGCCAGAGAACCCGGAGAGAACCCGGAGAGAACCCACGTTTACATGGGGAGAACATGCAATCTCCACACAGAAGGAACCCGGGCCCAACAATTTAACATAATGATATTGATAAAGATCACAATCACCTGTTGAAGCTGCAACAGCTCCAATCAGGATAGATGGGACTCCAGCAATGATCACGCCTCCTGCTGCTATAAAACAGCTGATTCTGGCCGTAGATGCGGAGCAGGAGGACAGTGTCCTCTGATGGAAATCCTGAATTGCCATATTACCCACACTCTAGAAAGGTGAGAGAAACCAAGCTCATATCTGTCCTCAACTTCATATAACATCAATTTACATGTGATATCTTAGGAATGTTGCCGACCTTACGATGTTGATGTATTGATCAAACAGAAAATAGGAGCTGGGTTTTAAAATAATCATAACCAAATATGTGTTCTGTTGCTCATGAGTAAATCATTTTTCTATTATTGCCGATATATCGGACAATCATCTGCATTTCTGTTTCTCACAAAACTTTAAACCACATAAAACGTTATGGTGGTTGAGTGGTCACACGTTTCACACATACTGAGTTGATATTGATCCTACCATCAATAGAAAAATATCAATCCATCTCCCAACATCATCAGACTCCAGCCGGCCGAGCCAGGAGGCCTGATGTGTGTGGTTGAACGCTGCTTCAGTGATGTTTGTATAAAGATCACTTGTCAGTACAAAAGGGACACACAGCCACTGTGAAGAGAGGGAAACACTCAAGAACATCTAAATAAAGAAGAACACATGTGAAACATCATCATGAAGTTTCATTGTGTAAAACTCACTAAGCTGAGAAGCACCAGTGACATCTGGATGACATCAGTGTAAGCCACTGAATAGAGACCTCCAAGAACGGTGTAGGTGATTGCCACGGCAGCAGAGATCCAGATGCAGACACTGAAGGGCAGATCTAAAACTGCCCTCATGGTGGATCCTGGAGCACACAGACACAACACAGGATGGAGAAAAGCATGACTGGAGAAAACGGATGGAGACGGGTCAGACCATGAAAGGGTTGAGTGATATTGCATGTGTGTACCCAAGGAAATCAGTAATGCGGGAATCCAGACAACTTCACTTATGACTGGAATGATGGCAAGAAACGCAGTCAGTGCTTTTCCATACTTCCTCTGAAATGGCTCCATCATACTGATGTAATTGTTCTCCCTCATTGGCTTTGCGAAGAACAGTCCACCTTCAAAAGGATGAAAAAGGGAGAAAAGGAAACCCTTTGAACTTACTGACCAACAATGTTAAAAAGGTCCTAACCACCCGGTTCCGGAATAGCTTCTTCCCAACAGCTGTCACTCTCCTGAACTCTGCCTCCTGACACACTCTTATCATGTAACCTCATCTGTTCATATTATATACTGTGTATATACTATGTATATATTGTCACATTGCTTAATCTCCATGCACTACTGTACATATAAACGCTTGCTAATTTATATTGTATACACTTATTATATTTATATTTATAACCTGTAAATACCCTAATTCCATATTATTGCCTGTTTATAACCATTCAACCGTTGCAATAGCATTTACATATGTCAATACTGTATATTCTATATTCTATATATTTATTATTACTGCTATAGCACTTCTGGTTGGATGCAATCTTCTTTTCGTTGCCGTGTACCTGAGACTTGTGCAATGACAATAAAATCTAATCTAATCTAATCTAATCTAAAGGCTCAATAATGTTGATAGATGTACAGAAAGACTTGCCGATGATAAAGGAAAATGATGTTTGCAGAGGAATGAGAGCCCAGATCAGACCCTTGGTGGGGTCATAAACCGACTCTGCGACTCCAACGATAAAGGCACCTCCAACCCAAGTAGCTGCAGGAGAAAAAGTACGCAGGAAGTCAATGTCGATATCAATTGATTTAAATAGCGCATTTACAGACGGCTTAGCCACACCAAAGTGCTTCACAATAAAGTGCAATAATCAAGGAATAAACAAAAAAAAGTCACAGAAAGGATAAATAAAGGCACAAAAAAGAAAAGGGCTATGGATAAAATTAGTTGAAAAGGTGCAATAAAAGAGAACATTTAAAAAGTGTCCAGAGGCACGATACACTGGCACATAAAAGGAGACACTAGCCAAAGGCAAGTGAATAGAGGTGAGTCTTTGAAAAGGGACTTAAAAATATTTAGAGACTGGGCTGCACAGATGTGGAGGGGGAGACAGTTCCAGAGTCTAGGGGCTTCTACTGCAAAGGCTCTGTCCCCCCTAGTTTTTAGCCTGGACCTGGGTTCTTCCAGCCTCAGTTGGTCTGCTGACCATAGTGCTCTGGAAGGGGAGTGGTGGTGGAGAAGATCAGACAAGTAGGTGGGGGCCAGACCATGGAGAGATTTGAATACAGTCAATAGGAGTTTGAAATTGATGCGGTAGTGGATGGGGAGCCAGTGGATTGAAGCCAGGACTGGGGTGATATGTTCGCATTGTTTAGTACAGGTGAGGAGTCGGGCGGCTGACTTCTGAACCAACTGCAGGCAGTGGGGCTGGGATTGATTGATGCCAGTGTAGAGAGCATTACAGTTGTCCAGTTGTGATGTAATGAAGGCATGGATGCATAGAAAAGCTTCAATACCAAGGTTAGCTAAATAGCTAATTTGCACCTGTGGTCCCTGGGCCGGATGTTCAAGCACAGTAAAACACACAAACTAGACATTACAGACAAAATTTACAACTAAAAACTAAGTAAAAATAAAGATCAATGATCACAAGACTGATTGTCTTTCAGCCATGTCTTCAGAGACTTTTTAAAACTGTTAAGACTTGTAGAGTCTCTGATATGTACACTCTTAGAAATAAGGGTTCCAATAGGGTTCTTCTACAAGGGTTGAGGTTCTACCTGAAACCATTTGCTTCTGAAAAACCCTTTCCCGAAGAAAGGGTTTTTCAAGGGTTCTTGGTAACACTAATGGTTCCAGTAAGAACCATTTTGATCGAGAGAACCCTTTAAAACCCCTTTCCTGAATAAAGGGTTTTAAAAGGGTTCTCGGTAACGCTAAGGGCTCCAGTGAGAACTATTTTGATCCAGAGAACCATTTTTGGAAGAAAGAGTTCTTCAGGGATTGTTGAAAGCATGGGTATAATATCCTGTGTCACCAGAGAATACTTCCTGATAACACTTACCAATAATGGTGCAAAATACAATTCCTTGTGACTACTGATACAAATACTTTTCATATCCATTTTTTTGTTTATTTGTTTTTTTCTTCTTCTCCAGATTCTGTTGATCAAACTGCAACATAACTGCCCATCTTGGGATTTGAACACCTGCCATCCAGTCTAAAGTCACTGGCATTAGAGACTGAGCTAACCTGCGAGCTGGGAGGAGTCATCAGGTCCACCATACTAGTCTATTACCTTACACCTTCTGAACAGACATACAAATAATGAAACTGAAATGTTCTGTTACCAATTTATTTTCACAACCATTAATAATAAGAACGCAAGACCTTCATCAGCAAATCTTGTTGATCCAGGAAAAGATTAGCTGTGACTGGGATTTTAACCCCCATCCTCCAAATCTAAAGTCTGTACCATTACCCACTGAGCTATCCAGCAGAATGCGTAGAGCAGGGCTTCCTCTGACTCGCGACACTCACTCACACAGCCAGGTTGACAGTTCCTTCATGTCAGTGGTCAGACAGAGGGAGCTGATGTGTCTCTTTAGCTCTGTCTGTACAAACTGTGACTTCTGCTTTTAGGTCACAGTATCAATTCCCATGTTGACAGATATCATACCTTGCTGGTTGCACTTCCAGGCAATTAGCTCAGTTGGCTAGGAGCTGGTTCTTGGTGCCAGACGATGTGGGTTCAAGCCCCAGCAAGAGTATTATTTGTCATACATCAAAATACCTGGTAGTTTTTGTGTAACAAATGATTCTGTTCCACTGTCACAATTACTATGTACAGTATGTACTCTGATTCCTTTCATTGGACCATGCATTATTTTATTGTTTGTAGATAGCTTACAATAAGGCGAAGTGAGTGCACCTTGGATTGATGGAACTCAAACTCTTTTTTGTCTCCCCTTTCTGCCATGTCACCATTGCTGGAGATTACACAAATCCACGACTGAGGACAGCATGATGTGTCTGGCCTGTCATGTTGCTGATTCCACTGGATCTATGCTGACTTTTGACCTGTTCTCCCCTGAGTTGGACTATATTTAAATAAATGTTTTTCTCATTAAAATGTTTTGAATGTTTGTTCAATGTCAACATGATAAATGACCACAATATAAACTAAACTGATCTGTAGAATACAATATGGTTCTTTATAGAACCCTCAGAAGACAAGACAGTTATTTGTGAAAACCTTTGAAAAGGGATGTTTTTAGAACCCCCTGTGTGAGGTCTAGATGAAACCCTTGAAACATGAAAGGGTTCTTGGTGGAACTCCTTTTGTAGGGTTAGGGTTAACCCTCTCATTGCAGCCCTGGATACCCTTACATTGTCCCTGCAGAATGAAACACATTGCTTAAGTGGTGGTGGTACAAGATCACAGGTCAATTTGTACATCAGGCACATGTCAGCAGTGTTGGGAATGTTACTTTAAAAAAGTAATTAGTTATAGTTACTCACTACTTGTTCTAAAAAGTAACTGAGTTAGTAACTGAATTACTTTATAATAAAAGTAACTTGTTACCAGGGAAAGTAACTATTTGCGTTACTGTAAAAAAAAAAGTTGCTTTATGTCAAAGAATTTGGATTTTTCTGAGCAGTTGAAGTCAGTTGAAATGAGTAGAACAGACATCTCCACCTTGAAAATGCCAACTTTTCATCGGATTGCTCCGGACTCGCCATCTCTGCTGCTTCTTCAAATAACGGATGGCCAAAACAAAAAATATTTTTGACCGACCATCGAGCCTCATTAACCGGTTAACTGATCAGATTAAAATGCGCTATTAAAATGCCCCTCACGTCACTTTTTTAAATCCCCTTACAGCGCGAAACATCGAGTCCCGCGGCTCATTTAGGAAAATGACAGCTCCGAGATGCTGCTTGTTTAGTTTGAGGAGATGGTAGTGCTAATAATAATAAAGCAAGATGATTATTATCATGACCTTATCTGTTACCACTGAAAATCCTGAAATGTAGTAATGTCCGAATCCAAGCCCATCCAAGATAAAACGGGCACCTTCAGAATGCGTAAAAGACGCACCGGCGTGAAGGAGCACAAGCAGTCCACTTTCTTTCTGTGCCTGGGGGGATTACACCCAATGAAAATGATAATTTATTCATTGTGCTACTTTGTGAACTACACAAATTGAACCGCTGTCGCCTGCACCATAGGCAGCTTTGTTAACCGTTAGACCACAGTGTCGCTCTGCAAAGCTGAAAATGAACACTTATTACTGTGGCGGTACGAGGGCGTGGGACCACAAGAATTAATTTAATTAATACAATTAGTTTAAAGGGGATTAACTCAATCTATAATTTCTATAACTTAAACCGACAACGCCACCTGGGGGGTTTCACCCCAGGACCTTTAATGGGAAATTTAATTATAAACAGTAGAACAAAAAGGACACACAGGTACGTAACTCAAAATGGCAGGAGACGTGTTTCGATAAATTATAACAATCAGTTTTATTTTCACAACCAATATTACAACTTTAAAAGTTAAGGGGCAAAAAGGGGAATAAAGGGTTCCTGCAACAATGAGTAGACACAGCCGGGAGGGGTAGGAGGGGAAGGGAATCCTTCAGATAAAGAGCACCCCATTCACACGTGAACAACTCAAACTATAATGTGTAGAGAAAACAAACCAAAAGGTGTCACACAGCATGCAGAGGGAAACCGTCACCCAGGGACACCACCTCCACCGCTGGCTCTCAGATGCTAGGAACAGGGAACAAAAAAAGGAACAATTAATAGGAGAACCACTATAAACAATAAACACAATGAGATAAACAAATAATGTTATAACAATTATCAAACCAAAGCAAAAGAAATAAAGAAAACAGAAATCCTAAATATGATGGTTCACCTGGGCCCCATCATAACCCCTGGAGTCACACACTCACGTACACACTCAACATGTTTCTCTCATTCACGCCCGCACGCACATGCACACACTCACACGGACACCAAACAACCACGAGTCCTCGTGGTGCCGCCGCTCAGCCCGTGACTCAGGACGGGGCGGAGGTAACGTTGCAGGCAGCAGGTGTCACAGTTTATAGCGAAGCAGAGAACGCGCCGAGGCGCAACGTGGAACTGCGGTGAGCTCCGCCGACAACAATTAAAACAGTCACACAGTCGTCACCGAGTCGCGGCTCGACTCGGGGTCCGGCGAAGCAGCAGTGATCCCAGGCTACTTATCTTTAAGCTGCGACTATTTGGCAGGCGTCCTTGTGGTCAACCATAGAGGGAGAATGTACTGCTCCGTGGAAGATGGAGCGTCTCAGGTCCGCGGATGGAGCGTCCGGAAGCTACAGGGAAAATCAACAGGTTGCCGATCAGCTGACGCCACTAATGACTCAAAACACGAGATGCTGCGAGTACGCACCTTAGTCCTCCAGTCACAGGTGCGTACTGGAACGGGGACAGTAACCGCGGTCACAACTACCCGCTAGCAACGCAAATAAAATAAATTAATACCATCCAACGAGAGCCAAAACACGAGCAGCAGCACTGCAGCCATGCACCTTACCTGTGTGGAAGTGGAAGGCTGCAACCAGGAAGTGGGTGGGGCTCAGTACCAGGGAGCAAGAGGAAGAAAGGGGGGGCTAGAGCCTCCCTATATGCCCTCACTCCCCTACCTCCTAGGCCAATCAACTCGCATCAATTAAGGAGGCAGAAATGTGACTGCTCATACCATTACAATGCACCCCGCCCTTTTTCGTCGTCGGCCCGACGATGCAAGAACCCAAGTTAACACCAGGGCCTAAAGCAGGCAGATGCGGTATTGGACTGAATAGTTGTGGGTCGAGGCAAATGGTGACGGTTTGAATGGTGGCCAGCCGTAGTCCGGGCTGTCCGTCGCCTGGTTCCTTCTGGTGGAGAAACTGGTGACAGAGTGGACTGAAAAGATGGTAATGGTGCCGCTGAGCCAGAGGAAGGTGCTGATGGGGGTGCCATTTGCTGCGGGGCGATTACAGGACCAAACCGTGCCGGGGGCAAGGGTTCCGTCGAGGTGGTGGGTAATGTCAGTACAGGTGCACCTTGCCCTCCCCCAGCACCACAATCAGCTGGAGGAAAAGAAGTTTCCCTTACCAAGGCCAACAAGTCGTCTTCGTCCGACAGTTCGTCTTGCCTGACTGGCAAATTGGCCGGACTGGTTGAAGAAGCAGAAGTGCCATCCGGGGCAGGCAAGCCAACTATGGCTTTGAGTAGAGTGCGATGCACTCGTTTGACCTTAGCAAGGTCATCTGCTGGTGCCACTGCGTACACCGAACCATCTCCAGAGGGAGCTTTTACCACCTGATGTACCACCGGGCTCCACTTATCCTGAATCTTGTGTCGGCCTTTCCAACCGAATTCCCGCAACAACACTAATTGACCTTCTGCCAAAGGCACTGACCGCACAGTCTGATCATGGCGTTCTTTCCGGCGCTGGGCTGCGTCCTTCAGCCGATCTCGGACACCGTCGAAAGCCAGATACAGCCGGGTCTGATGTTCCTGGACCCAGTCATTTACTGAGCCACTAATGGGGTCCTTCACTCGCCCAAGCAAGAAATCGACAGGGAGTCTGGCCTCACGACCGAACATGAGGAAAAAGGGCGATTTCCCTGTCGATTGGTGTGGGGTGGTGTTGTAAGCATACAACAACTGTGGCAAACAAGAGTGCCAGTCACGTTTTCGTGACGTTGGTAGAGTGCGCAGCATGTCATGCAGGGTGCGGTTAAAACGCTCGCACTGACCGTTACCCGCTGGGTGGTACGGTGTAGTGCGGGATTTTTCAACGCCGTACAAACAACATAGCTGCCGAACAAGGCTGCTTTCAAAGTTTCGGCCCTGATCGGAATGAATCCGCACCGGGACGCCAAACTTTGAAAACCATTCAGTGACAAGAACATGAGCAACAGTGGAGGCCCGTTGGTCACGGGTAGGGATAGCAAGGGTGTATTTACTAAACACGTCGGTGAGGACGAGGACGTTCTCCAACCCATTTTGGGTTGGCTCCAACATGGTGTAATCCATTGCCAAGATCTCATTCGGCTCCGAAGCAAGCAGATGCCCCATGAAACTACGGACAGGTGGCCCAGAATCCTTGGCCACTAAGCACCGTTCACAGGTCCGACACCAGTGTCTCACGTCCTCAGACATTCCTGCCCAGTAACTCCGTTGCCGCAGCAACTCCAACGTCCTCTCGACACCCGGATGGCCATGATTTTGATGCACCTCTGTAAGAACTCTCCTTTGCAATGCAACAGGCAGGAGTACCTGAAGAACTGTTCCACCCCCATCTGGGCGCAAGACTTTTCTATAAACGACTCCGGCCTGCTCAATCAGTCTGCCCCACTGCTTCAGAAGAACCAAAGAACGCTGGGACAGTTGCTTGCGTTCTTCACGACCTGGATATTGCTTCTGCCGCCAAAAAGCCAACACTTCAAGGATCACCGGGTCGGCTTGCTGAAGCGCGCCAATGTCAGCTGGTGGATACTGTGGCAAGGCCCAGACAGCCGACTGACACGCTGAAGGCTGTCGGGCCTGAAGGGCATTTTTTAGAGGCTGTGGAAGCGAGGTACCGGACACTATGGCCTCCAAGTCGGCATCCATCGGTGGATGCAAGCGGGACAGCGCATCTGCGTTTGTGTTGTTTTTGCCAGGCCGATACCGAATTTCGAAGTCGAACGATGCCAACTGGGCTGCCCAACGCTGTTCCAAGGCTCCGAGTTTGGCTGAGGACAAATGGCTAAGAGGGTTGTTATCTGTAAATACAACACACTTGTGGCCAAGCAAGTACTCTTTTTAGTAGTTTAGTATTTTTCCGTCATAGCCCATTTTAGCGCCAGAAACTCCAACTTCATGGAGCTATAGTTGACTGGGTTACGTTCTGTTGGTCTCAAGCTTCGGCTGGCGAAGGCTATGGGCCGCACCTTCCCTCCTTGCTCTTGTGCTAGTACGGCGCCCAGACCTCCGTGACTTGCGTCTACCTCCAAGATGAAGGGAAGGGAGAAATCAGCATACGCAAGCACGGGGGCGGTGGTAAGTTTGGATTTCAGGGCGTCGAAACTCTGCTGATGTTCTGTCAACCATCTTTCTGAAACACAGGGCTCGGACCGCTTGGCCTTTGACCTCTCAAGCTCAGCCACAAGGCGGTGGAGAGGGGCAGCCAGCTTGGCGAAACCCTCCACGAAGCGCCGATAATAACTTGCGAACCCGAGGAAGGATCGCAGCTCCAAGATAGTGGTCGGGGGCTGCCAGCTGGCTACCACCTCCACTTTGCCGGGGTCAGTTGAAACGCCCTGGGCTGAGATGACATGTCCCAAATAATGCACTTCTTTCTGAAAAAATGAGCATTTACACAATTTGGCCTTCAAACACTCTCGCTGGAGCCGCTGCAGAACCACTTCAAGTCTTTCCAGGTGTTGCTGGAAGGTGGAAGAGAAGACTACAATGTCGTCAAGGTATAACAATGCAGTCCGACATTGTTGGTCCCCGAAAATGCGCTGCATTAGCCGCTGGAACGTACTGGGTGCGTTACATAACCCGAATGGCATTCGGTTCCATTCGAAGAGACCGAATGGGGTACAGAATGCCGTCTTGGGGCGGTCAGCTTCAGCAACCGGGACCTGGTTGTACCCGCTGGCTAAATCCATAGTGGAAAACCAGCGGGCACCAGTTAGCGCATCCAACGACTCCTCGATTCGAGGAAGCGGAAAAGCGTCCTTCCTGGTCCGGCTGTTGAGTTGTCTGTAGTCTACGCACAAGCGTAGGCTACCATCTTTCTTCTTGACCAAAACGATTGGCGAAGCGAATGGGCTGCAGCTCTCCCTGATAACCTGCGTTTCAAGCAAGTGATTAATATGCTCCTTAACCACTTCGTAGTCTGATGGTGGTATGCGCCGATAGCGCTGACGAATTGGTGCGTCATCCAAAAGGGGAATTTCGTGGGATATCAGACGAGTGCAGCCTAAATCACCCTCATAGGATGAAAAGACGGAAGCATACTTCCAGAGAAGAAGACGCGCCTCATTCTGTTCGTCAATGGGCAAAGTGGACAGATCCACCGCACCTATGTGGTCCTGAAGCGTCAGGGTCACGGCTTGTGATGCCACTGTGGCCAAGTGAGATGGAACCTCCTTCACTCCAGAGGGCAAACTCACTACATGGACCTCACTCAAAGCACCTACGACTGTTCGCGGGTAAAGAAGCACATCAGAGGATCCCACATTGACGACAGGGATATAGGCAGTGCCCCCTTCGACTCTAACCAGTGCTGGAGAGGCCAACAGTCCGGCTGGGAGGCCCTTGTCCAAAGGCTCAAAGAGTACAGTAGTCCCAGAGTGCTGGGCTGAACATGTGGCTGGCCCGATTTGCATTGTGCCACCAGATATCCGACAAGCCTTCTTGCCAAGCACTTTGACTCTGCCGATGACCTTAAGAGGGGGATCCAAGGAGGTTCGGTGGCATTTCTGTAGCGCCTGCACCACCGATTGTGGTGCCCCTGTGACCGTGGGCAAATCAAACAAGGCTGTACCATGTTGCCCAAAAAGTGTGCTGTAACACCGGCGTAGGATGTTCATCCCCAAAATGCCAGGGGAGTAAGGTGATCCACCCGCCGGGGGGTCCTTAACCACCAATAACCCACACCCTGGCAACGACCTACCGCAGAGTGCAACTTCAAGCTCTAAGTAACCGAGGTATGGGATTGGCAAGCCATTGGCGGCTTGAAGTTGCAGCCAATGGCAGGGTTGGAGCTTCCCCTGAACTCCAGCCTGAAAGTGCTGCCGGAAAAAGCTTTCCGAAATAGTGGAAACCATGGATCCTGTGTCCACTAAACAAGGAATTTTCACTCCCCACATGACTACGTCCACGTGTGGACAAGCAGAAATTAGCTTAGCTCCCCCTTCAGTGCTTGAAATGTCTGATGAGCCAGTGGTTACTCCACCCGAACTTTGGCTCCACAGTTCGGTGGGTGCTAGTTTCCCAGATGCTGTGCTGGGCCTTGCTGCCTGTTCGGCCGGAAAGGAGCCGGCGCAAGGGGCCGGGGACGAGGAGGGCCATGCGCCCCCTCGCACTCCCTGGCAAAATGGCCAGGTTGATTACACCGCTTGCAGATTACTGGACCATAGTTAGGAGGGTGATTACGCTGGGAGTTATTCTGCAGCTGGGAAAGAGATTCAGTGAGTCTATTTAACTGCTCCTGTTGAAGCTTCAACATATCCTTCACTTCCTGCAATTCAGAAGTTGAACTTGGGCTAACCGCTGGTGGACCACCCTGCACACCGTACTGCAAACCCATGACCGAGGGGACTGAGTGGCTACGGCCACGGGCTACCCCGGGTAACCCCTCCCGCTCCCACCTGATTGCCTCCGCCCTTACCTCCAGGAGGGAGACTGCAGGCTGTCTGCGCACCAGCTGCTTTAGCTCTCGCCGGAGGGACCCATCAATGACATATTCAACGAACTGGTCACGCATCGAAAGCTCTGTGTTTGGCATCTCGCTCGGAGCCTGTTGTTTTATGGAAGCCATCAAGCTCATCAGAGCAAGGGAGAACTCTTGGAGCGTCTCCCCTTCCTGCTGTCGCCTTGAGAAGAACGCCTCCTGCAAGGCAACATAGGAATCGGTACAACCATACAGCTCTCTCAATACAGCAATAATCTTGGCTGGATCGCTTCTTTCTGCGGTCGAACGATATTTTATCTCGTCACGTGCTTCTCCCTCTAAATGGTCAAAAAGGAAGAAGGCTTGGTCAACTGTGGACAGATGACGGGCCCTCATGCACGCCTGGACTTCCTCAACCCATTCCTCTAGCCCTAGGCCTGATCTAACCCTAAACACAGGACATTTCCTGTCTCTGGGTACTAAGATAAGTCGCTCTGTCACAGAGGCGCTAGAAGAGGGTGGTGCTAAAGGAGGTTCGCTGGCAATGGGAGGTGCAGAACTAGGACCAGGCAAAACTTCTGCCTGCTCCCTCTGTAACCTCTCATTCTCCGCCCTCAACTGAGCTACTAGGTCCCTCAACTCCTGCATCTCTCCCTCCATGTTCTCTAATGCTGGGATTTAAACTACGGACGCAAATATTATAATTACAAAAAGGAGACTCACTGCTGCTTCGCCTTTAACTCACACCATACACTCTGTTCGTTCAACCAAAGTCAAGGGAATGCAGAAGAAAAAAACAACAAAAAAATATCTAAATAAGGAACACGTCTCCGCCTTAAATGAATTGATCCTGCCGACAACGCCAAGTGTGGCGGTACGAGGGCGTGGGACCACAAGAATTAATTTAATTAATACAATTAGTTTAAAGGGGATTAACTCAATCTATAATTTCTATAATTTAAACCGACAACGCCACCTGGGGGGTTTCACCCCAGGACCTTTAATGGGAAATTTAATTATAAACAGTAGAACAAAAAGGACACACAGGTACGTAACTCAAAATGGCAGGAGACGTGTTTCGATAAATTATAACAATCAGTTTTATTTTCACAACCAATATTACAACTTTAAAAGATAAGGGGCAAGAAGGGGAATAAAGGGTTCCTGCAACAATGAGTAGACACAGCCGGGAGGGGTAGGAGGGGAAGGGAATCCTTCAGATAAAGAGCACCCCATTCACACGTGAACAACTCAAACTATAATGTGTAGAGAAAACAAACCAAAAGGTGTCACACAGCATGCAGAGGGAAACCGTCACCCAGGGACACCACCTCCACCGCTGGCTCTCAGATGCTAGGAACAGGGAACAAAAAAGGAACAATTAATAGGAGAACCACTATAAACAATAAACACAATCAGATAAACAAATAATGTTATAACAATTATCAAACCAAAGCAAAAGAAATAAAGAAAACAGAAATCCTAAATATGATGGTTCACCTGGGCCCCATCATAACCCCTGGAGTCACACACTCACGTACACACTCAACATGTTTCTCTCATTCACGCCCGCACGCACATGCACACACTCACATGGACACCAAACAACCACGAGTCCTCGTGGTGCCGCCGCTCAGCCCGTGACTCAGGACGGGGCGGAGGTAACGTTGCAGGCAGCAGGTGTCACAGTTTATAGCGAAGCAGAGAACGCGCCGAGGCGCAACGTGGAACTGCGGTGAGCTCCGCCGACAACAATTAAAACAGTCACACAGTCGTCACCGAGTCGCGGCTCGACTCGGGGTCCGGCGAAGCAGAGAACGCGCCGAGGCGCAACGTGGAACTGCGGTGAGCTCCGCCGACAACAATTAAAACAGTCACACAGTCGTCACCGAGTCGCGGCTCGACTCGGGGTCCGGCGAAGCAGCAGTGATCCCAGGCTACTTATCTTTAAGCTGCGACTATTTGGCAGGCGTCCTTGTGGTCAACCATAGAGGGAGAATGTACTGCTCCGTGGAAGATGGAGCGTCTCAGGTCCGCGGATGGAGCGTCCGGAAGCTACAGGGAAAATCAACAGGTTGCCGATCAGCTGACGCCACTAATGACTCAAAACACGAGATGCTGCGAGTACGCACCTTAGTCCTCCAGTCACAGGTGCGTACTGGAACGGGGACAGTAACCGCGGCCACAACTACCCGCTAGCAACGCAAATAAAATAAATTAATACCATCCAACGAGAGCCAAAACACGAGCAGCAGCACTGCAGCCATGCACCTTACCTGTGTGGAAGTGGAAGGCTGCAACCAGGAAGTGGGTGGGGCTCAGTACCAGGGAGCAAGAGGAAGAAAGGGGGGGCTAGAGCCTCCCTATATGCCCTCACTCCCCTACCTCCTAGGCCAATCAACTCGCATCAATTAAGGAGGCAGAAATGTGACTGCTCATACGATTACATTACCTTTAGATCAATCGACTGTTTCATTCAGTTATACACATTAGATCGGGCAGTAAATGTCTGCCACGCCAACTATCGCTACTTTGCTGCAGTTACGTTGCTCCGCTTTCTCAGGATGAGCTTGTTTTCTACATAAACACTCAGTAATATCTAATGACGCTCTCCCCGTTGCCATGGTGAATCGTAGTATCGGAGCTCCATTGATGATGGCTTTGTAGAGTCGGCAGGCACGTGTGTAACTCAGAGTTTACATACTCAGAGTTGACTGAACTAATTCAAAACCACTGTTCTGAAACCGAAAACTCAGAGTTGGCCATCTCAGTTCAGGGTTAGGTTCAGAGTTTGTTGAACCTGCTTTGTGAAACGGACCCCAGTTTTCCAGAGCAGTTCGAACGAGTACAACACAGTCTGGGATCCGATGCTGAAGACGGAGGCCGGTGACTGTAATTCCCACGGAAAAAATATAATCCAGAAAACAGCAAAAAAACAAGCCGTCGCACCCGGCCAGGGATACCCGATACAAAAAAAATAACGAAAGTTTGTTCTCACTGGTATTGCAGGGAATGAAGGTAGTCCAGGAAGGCTTTGGGGAACATCGCTCCTCGCTTTCCCTGTACAAAGCCCGGCAATGTGTGCCGTACAGAATGATGCCAAAAAAAAAACTTGTACCGACGCAATTCTATATATTTCTGCCGTCAACGGAAAGTTTTTTATTATTAATTTTAGCTGCAGCCTTCGACTGCTGGCGCCACTTCTCCATATCGGAAATAAAACCAACCTTGCATTTTTAAGGATGTATGTCTCAGCAGCAGCAGTGTGTCATACTTCCTAGTAGGCTATGGCAGCGGCGGAGTGATATCACCTAGCACTTATAAGTTACCGGTTCTATAATAGTTTGTTTACCTGCTGTCATTGCTACAGACGCAGAGTAGCCTGCAGTGCTAGTTTCTTCAATCTCACGGAAATGGCCAGTTTTGGAGAATATACTGAAACTTTGAAGACTCTGATGAGGAGTTTTTTTCCACCCAAACCCAACCGTACCTGTACAAGCCTGAATATACAGAGGAAGAATTGCGCGAGAGGGATGCTCAAAGGGCAGAACGTGAACGAGCGTCTGTGGAGATCGAGATAGCCCCCGCTGGAGCTGAGAACCGGGACCGAACAAACGGACCGAACTGGTGCCAGGAGGGAATCCCCCGCAACGCGTCCGAGGGTTTACGGTTCTCTGGACGGAGCAGAGGTTCGGGTTCGCGGTGCGTAATTGTGGGTAGCATGGGGCCGTGTGCTGCCCGGTGTTTGAGTGAGCTCTGAGGGCTTTTCAGACAGCCTTGGGTGCTTAAGGGCCAACAAATCGGCGGTGTTCAGGTGTGTATTTACTGGCTGGATTCTGAGGAGCGCGTCTTAGAGTTTTGAGTCCGACGGAGCAAAGTAAAATTCCGCTGCTGCTGAGAAACTAGTCCCTCAAAAAATGGATGATTCATGCGATGCAAGGTAAGTGTTGTTTCAAATATTATTCTATCAACACAGATATGTACACCGACAGACTAGTGTTTTAATTGATTTGCCTCCGGTGCACTGTGGAGTGGGCAAGACTGTTTTTAATGCCATGCTTACTAGAACCATTGTCTTGTGCTAGCCATAGCACAAGCGAACTTGGCAACTAGAAGAACTGAATGAAATTTCTTGAAAATGTCTCCAGATGTCTCGAACACACCGGCTGCGTTGGAAAATAGGTCTTATGTCCAAAATTCCGAGCTATCCCTTTAAGGCTACTTCACATTGATCCTAATTCCTTATGTGACGGTGTCACAAGAGAACCAAAGAAAACTGTCAAATGTTAACAGGTTATGTTTTTTTATAATGGTACAGTGGTGGTAATTTCTTGTTTTTTATCAAATACTTTCACAGCCTGTTTGTTGAGAGAGTACAAGGGTTTCAGAGTGGTCATACCTGCCTGGGACCAGCTTGTATAGCACAATAGGACAATAGAACATTTCTGGATATCTTCTTAATATGCTTTTTAAAATTTAGTGTTGGAATCAATGATTATGCCCAGGTATTTAAAGTTGTCAACAATTTTAATCACCTCTTCTTGGACCCAGATGTCTAGCTGTTGCTGTGCATTTCTCTTGTTGGAGAAATACAAACCAACAGTTTTGCCTACATTGAGAGTCAGACAGCTATTGATTAGCCAGTCTGACACTTTGCTTAGCACTGCAGTAAGTTTTGATGCAGGAACTTCAAGGCTGTGCCTTTGATGCCCATGTGATGCTCAAGCCGAGCCAGCAGGATCCTGTGATCCACCGTGTCGAAGGCTGCTGTTAGATCTAAGAGCACCAGGATCACAGGGCTACCTGAGTCAGCGGCTAGCAGCAAGTCATTGAGGACTCTCAGGTGCGCAGCCTCTGTGCTGTGGGCTATTCTAAAGCCGGACTGGAACTTCTCAAAGATGTTGTTGGATAGGAAGGATTGCAGCTGGACATTAACTTCTCACTCAAGGACTTTGGATAGAGAAGGTAGTTTGGAGATAGGCCTGAAGCTTGAGAGGATAGAGGGGTCAAAGTTTGGCTTTTTTAGTAATGGCTGCACCACAGCATGCTTGAAAGCAGCCGGGACGCAACCAGAGGAGAGGATGGTATTGATCAGCAGCAGGAGGAAGGGGGCAACCGTGTCGAAGACTGTAGCATCCTTGAGTAGATGGGGGGTTGACAGTCAGAGGGGCAGTTGGAGGGCCGCAGATGTCTGACTGTGTCAGACAGAGAGGATAGGGAAATGGGCTCAAACTGCTTGAGGACAGCTGGCAGGGGGAGGAGGGGAGGGGCAGGGAGTGGGATGGCAGAGGTATCTGAAGGCCTGAGTGCTGCAACGTTATCAATGAAGAATTTTTGAAAACTTTCACAGAGGGCGGGTGAGGGCACAACAGGGGATTCATTACGGGAATTTATAAGACAATTCAGGGTATTAAAAAGAACCTGGCATTTGTGGCTGTTTCTGGAGGGTGGAAATGTACTGTGCTGTGGCAGTTTAAACGGCTCGTGGTAGTCCAACAAGCAACTACGGAGGATTTGGAGGGGAACGTGAAGGCGGTCCTTCTGCCACTTGTGCTCCGCCCGCCTACAGGTGCGACTGAAATGGAAATTTCAGCTAATGTTCACTACAGGAGTCTATTGTCATCTCCTGGAGCTTTTGGATATGAAACCTACCTTGCTTCATCAACTTCTACTATTGTGCACGTCTTAAAATCAATAAAAAAACAATAAATATAATTGTGTCTCCAAATGCGAACATTTGGGGACAGGGCTTTCTCTGCCCATGCCCCTACAAACTGGAATAGTCTGCGAACATTTGGGGACAGGGCTTTCTCTGCCCATGCCCCTACAAACTGGAATAGTCTCCCACTCCACGGGTCCGTTTCACAAAGCAGGTTTAGTGAAAACCTTGAGTTAGTTAACCCTGAGATGAGGGAAACTCTGGTTTTTCGGTTTCACAAAGCCAGTTCAGCATAAATCTGAGTCAGTTACCCGGGTAACATGCTCCGTGAACCCAACCTGCTCGCTAGCAGGTTTGCTTCAACAAACCCTGAGTTTCTCCCTACATGTCTCCGCCTTTTTTCCGGAATCTGAACCAACTCTGAAAAAATGTGCCGTCCTTTCATCGTCAACCTAATCGATATGGAAATAAAAGTGATTCTAGCAGCTTTGCGTCGGGAGAGGATTTTGATTACCTTTCCTTTCAATCACATTAGATATTATCTAAACAATATTCTCCGACATTTTCAACATTTCATATCGCGGACATAATCCGCAACCAGATTCTTTGCGGAGGTAGTGTTTTTGCGAACGGGAGATTTATGAAATGTTTAAGTACATTCCTGTGTTGAAATATCTGCTTATATTTACTGTTTAATATGTGAAATATGATTAAAATCATATGCCTTCGTTAACGTATTTGGGCAATATTCTTATGCTTAATTTTCAACTGAAGCCACTTTCTTTCTGTGCCTGGGGGGATTACACCCAATAAAAATAATAATTTATTTCTTATGCTACTTCATGAACTACGGGAATCGAACCGCCGACGCCTGCACCATAGGCAGCGTTGCTAACCATTACACCACAGTGTCACTCTCCAAGCCTGAAAATAAAGAGTTATTACCTTTAGATCAATAGACTGTTTCATTCGGTTATACACATTAGATAGGGCAGTAATTGTCTGCCACGCCAACTATCTCTACTTTGCTGCAGTTACGGTGCTCCGCTTTCTCAGGATGAGCTCGTTTTCTACATAAACACTGAGTAATATCTAATGACGCTCTCCCCGTTGCCATGGTGAATCGTAGTATCGGAGCTCCATTGATGATGGCTTTGTAGAGTCGGCAGGCACGCGCGTAACTCAGAGTTTACATACTCAGAGTTGACTGAACTAATTCAAAACCACTGTTCTGAAACTGAAAACTCAGAGTTGCCCATCTCAGAGTTGTTCAACTCAGAGTTCAAGGTTAGGTTCAGAGTTTGTTGAACCTGCTTTGTGAAACGGGCCCCACATCCGCTCTGCCTCATCCCTGCCCACGTTCAAAAAGCACCTCAAAACATTTCTTTGCGCTAAGTCCTTTGATCCCTAACCCCCCCGCCCCCCCCCCCCCCCCCACACACACACACACACTTTTTGTGAAGCGACCTTGAGTACTATGAAAGGCGCTATATAAGTTTAAGTTATTATTATTATTATTATTATTATTATTATTATTAAATGGAGTAGTTTTATTTTACCAACAAATAAGTCATAAACAAATTCAAATGTGCATTAAAAAATATTAAAATTAAAATATTAAATAAAAAATTCCAAACACACTATATTGCCAAAAGTATTCGCTCACCTGCTTGACTCCCACTCTTAATCCACAGGGTTTAATATGACATCGGTCCACCCTTTGCAGCTATAACAGCTTCAACTCTTCTGGGAAGGCTTTCCAAAAGGTTTAGGAGTGTGTTTATGGGACTTTTTGACCATTCTTACAGAAGCGTATTTGTGAGGTCACACACTGATGTTGGAGGGAAGGCCTGGCTCTCAGTCTCTTCTCTAATTCATCCCAAAGGTGTTCTATTGGGTTGAGGTCAGGACTCTGTGCAGACCAGTCAAGTTCATCCACACCAAACTTTCTCATCCATGTCTTTATGGACCTTGCTTTGTGCACTGAGTTCCTTTCACTGGAACTAAGGGGCCAAGCCCAGCTCCTGAAAAACAACCCCACACCATAATCCTCCTCCACCAAACTTTACACGTGGCACAATGCAGTCAGACAAGTACCGTTGTCCTGGCAACCGCCAAACCCAGACTCGTCCATCAGATTGCCAGATGGAGAAGCGTAATTGGTCCCTCCAGAGAACGTCTCCACTGCTCTAGAGTCCAGTGGTGGCGTCATTTACACCACTGCAGTCAACGCTTTGCATTGCACTTGCTGACATATGGCTTGGATGCAGCTGGTCGCCATGGAAACCCATTCCATGAAGCTCTCTAGACTGTTCCTGAGCTAATCTGAAGGCCACATGAAGTTTGGAGATCTGTAGTGATTGACTCTGCAGAAAGTTGGTGACCTCTCTGCACTATGTGCCTCAGCATCTGCTGACCCCGCTCCGTCATTTTACGTGGTCTACCACTTCTTGGCTGAGTTGCTGTCATTCCCAATTGCTTCCACTTTGTTATAATCCCACTGATAGTTGTCTGTGGAATATTTAGGAGTGAAGACATTTCACGACTGGACTTGTTGCACAGGTGGCATCCTATCACAGTACAATGCTGGAATTCACTGAGCACCTTAGAGCGACCCATTCTTTCAGAGATGTTTGTAGTAACAGTCTGCATGCCAAGGTGCTTGCTTTTATACACCTGTGGCCATGGAAGTGATTGGAACACCTGATTGCAGTTATTTGGATGGGTGAGTGAATACTGTCTGTTTACTCTCCAGTCAGAAGTGTCAAGTGAAGACACATGCAGACACAGCTGAATTGTTATCTGGCAGATCCAACACACGTGTGACCTCAGGTGAACTTCCTCTGCATCAAAACCTTCAGTACGATCACAAACAGACTCATTGAGGGAACTAGGAAAATCAGGTTTCAGAGACAAGTTCTCGCGTTCTCTTCCAGGATGACCACGTTTTTTGGAACACCTGATTTCAATTACTTATATGGGTGAGTGAATATTTAACGTGTATTAAGTTAAACTTGCTAATGTGCAATATAAATGTAAATGAACAATGTCAATGTGCAATAATAAAATAAAATCATCGCAATTAGTGCCAACAATGTACTCTTGTAGACAACTATTGCACATTTAAATAATGTTAACATGAACAGAAATGTAATAATAGTGTTAGGCTCGTTAGCGATGAGCCAGGCTTGTGCAGAACTGTTTGCCGGCGATCGCCGCACGATGCTTGTGGGGTAAGTTTTGTGTCCGACTTCACCCCGACTTGCTCTGTCGTCATGAACATGTGGGCAACAATAGTCTCACAAGATCAAGGCGGGCGCACTTTTTGGAGCCAGGGGCTGTTGCTCTCAACCAACTGCAGTTTCATGGTGCAGCGCAAGGTGGCGCAGAGTGGCGGAGCCGGCGTGATGCAAGTTTCGACCAGTCGCACGGTTAGTTTGGCAGTTTGGTGGATCGCCTGCGCCAAGATGGGTGTGGCGGCGCAGCAGGTGTAGGCGTCACAGATTCAGCTTGGCTTCAGCCCGGCCGGCTCGTGCAGGCACTGGGTTCTCCACTATTATGTCTACTGCTGTGCGCCCTGACCCTGTTTTGTGATAGACATGCCTTAAATGTGACTACAATTTCTATAGTGATATCATATCAGCATTATAATTATTATGACTATACGCATGCACAGCGCGTGATGAGCGTGGTGGGAGTGGCGGCGCTGCTTCTGTTATTGGATTGTCAAGTGACGGAACTTTCACTGAACCTCCCCTAACGCATTAAAGTTGAGGAGAGGAGCTCATTTGATTGGTGAAGATCTGAATCGGCTGTATTAATCCCAGTCCACGCCTCGTCTCCTCCTCATCTCCCACTCACGCCTTCTTCTCCTCCCTCTTTCCCACTTGCGGGGGTAGGAGTGACGGGAGGCGTGCCTGCGCTAGCCTGCGCGGTGCACGAAACTTGCAAAGTCCAGGGGCCTCATGTACTAAGAATTGCGTGGATTTCCTACTGAAACATGGCGTACGCTAGAATCCGGAAACTGTCCTACGCACAAAAAAAATCAGATGTATCAAAGTGTGCGTACGCATGGATCCAAGCACTTTTCCTTTGTACATCCCAATCAACGTGGAATTAAGCGCACATGTGGAAGTGCTAAACTCCTCCCTGTCCACGCCCCCATTTAAATATGCAAATGATTTTAAATAGGACCTGCATCGGGGATTCCCCTCTCTGCACCATCAGATCTAGAAAATGAGTAAAGGGAAGAAGCGCAACTTCACCGAGTCTGAGCTCGAAACTCTCTTAAACCAAGTCGAGACTCGAAGACCAGTATTATTTGGTAGCCTCTCATCAGGCATAAACACACAAAAAAAAGAAATGTGAGTGGGAGCGTGTGTGTGAGGCAGTGAACGCTGTGGCGTCGGAGCAGCGCACAATCCCTGAAATAAAAAAGCAATGGTCCGACGTGAAGGTGGAGGTGAAGAGGAGGATTTCGGCCCACCGCCGAAGCGTGACTGCAACGGGCGGGGGGGCAGGAGGATATTAATATATTATATATTATATTATTATATATATTAATGACGGCAGAAGTGCGCCGTGGCTACTGCAGTGTGACATTTCCAACTTTACGCACGCGTTTATCGACACAAATACTGAACACAAGGAGACAATAAAGGGTTTGTTAGATGCTCTGCCGCTCTATTTTCACCAGGGAAGAACAAATGCACATATTTGAATGCACATGCCCAAATGGGCGTTGTGCTGGTTTACATTCGGGGCACAATTAAACGGATACATTTACTCACCGAGAAGCCACCCATCGCGCACCGTGCCAGCCTCCAGCCTGTTACGAACCATGCTATTAGTAAGAATGAACGAGTCATGCGTTGAACCAGGCCACCTTGCCACGATGTTGGTGAGCTGCATTTGCGCATCACATATTATTTGAACATTTATTGAATGAAAATGTTTCCATGTTTTCGGCCGCAGCTCTGCGCACAGCTCCAGTAACACTGGCCTCGGCAACCTAAAACGACTCATGAGCCAGTTGTCGTCATTTGCTAACATATCCTCCCGTTCTCTAAACACCCTCTCACGTCTGATGTTACCGTTTGCGATGTCTTCTAACCAGGCCAAGGCTGCCATTGTTAATGCCATTTTTTCATCACTTTGCGCATGCTTTTATATCCATCCATATGATTGCAAACACCTGTGTGTTAATTGTCCATTAATGTGTCTCTGATGTGCACATTACTCTGAGGACTAATTGTTTTCACATAATTAACAGTTTCCCAGCATCACCTCAGAGTGTCGCCAAAGGAACAATAGCTGTAGAAACGTGCGTACGCCAGCCATGAAGCTGCCGTGGGACACCGCACATTTCCACGCTCATTTCACTTTTGATACATCTGAACGTTGGCGTGGAAAATAACGTACGCCACGTTTTTGTGCGTACACAACATTGATACATGAGGCCCCAGGTGAACACACCCCGCTGGCGTGGCGCAGGTGCGCTGCGCGCTGACTGCGCCTAGTCTACGAAACTAGGGCCCTATGTAGCAGACATGCCTTCTTCTGTCAACGTATGTGTGTAGTGTGTATGCTTCCTCAGGAAAGAGGCAACGTGACAGATTGCACTTAGAGCAGTATATGGGTGTCTTCATGTCCTTCAGGTTGCGTTCACACTACACCGTTCCATTAATGGATCTCACTGACTTTGCATGGGCTTGCGTCACATTTTGCTGAAATTAATTGTTGGTCCGTTCCATAGTATCGCTCATGTCAGGTAAGTTGAGAGAAATGCAACTTTTTGGGCGACTGACGGATCCGTCACACTACACATTTCTGTAGACGGATCTCACTGGCCAAGTCCCAAAGTCCCCCCTGAGGTCTAAACCCTGAACCCTCAGGGACTTCACTGACGTCACCTGGTAGACGGTTGAGTGTGAGAGGCTGTGAGGGCTTGAAATGGTAGAGATACAAATGGGACAACACTTGGCATGTCACTTTATTTTGATGATATAAGTCTTGGTCATTATTTCACGTTTTACAGCGTGATCTGAACGTCTTCCACATTCATCATCCCAGACCAGATGTACCTGTCAAATCATTTATTTACTTGTTTTAGTTCAAACGGCTGCAATTAGTTACATTAAAATAACTGGTTGATGATTAAACCAGGTGTGTAATAATAATAATAATAATAATAATAATAATAACCCTGTGATAGACTGATAGACGATCGATAAGATGAAACAACTATCGATTAATGAATTACTCGATAATTTGCATCCCTAATGGATGGATAATAATAATACTAATAATGCTAATAATACTACTACTACTACTACTAATAATAATAATAATAATAAACCAGAGGGGTATTCCACCAAACTCGCTAATTAAAGCGGCGCTTACCTGGTTAAGCCTGGTTAGAACTAACGCCAACTTCCACTTGCGGCTAAACCCGTTCCATTAACGCATTTCAGCCGCGCCTTGTTGAGGCTAATTCAAGCCAGGTTAACGTTGTCGTGTGTTACGCACGTTCACGGGATATGAAGCCAGACCAGAACCAGGAATGTCGAATCATCGAGAAAATGGCAGAAAAGACCAGCAAAAATGATTGATGGAACTGTACGAGGAGTACAAACCCATCATAACCAAAAAAGGGAATACTGTAGTGATGAATAAAAATCACGAGGCTGCTTGGGCAAGAATTGCCGCGCGATTACATACGGAAGTACCGTTAAGAGTAACATGTTCTAATATAATACTGACAACAATTTCTCTTATCTGAGGTTAGTGTAGTGGTAACGCGTCGGCTTAGCATGCGGCAGGCGACGGTTCACTTCCCGACTGTGGGACTTTGTGAAACTAATTTCTTTGGCCTGAACACACACTCTCTCTCTCTCTCTCTCTCTCTCTCTCCCTCTCTCTCCCTCTTTTTAGTTAGGCCTAGTAAATGCAATAACATTGAACGACTCATTTATCTCAACAATGCAATGAACACATTCAATGAATCTATTAATGAACTCACCTGAAAGGATATATGTGGCTGAAAATTGCATGCAGCAATGCCTTTGTCATTGGAATCTATAACATGCTATTAATAATAACATCTTTATATCTATCATGTTTTTGCAAGTTATATTTGGGTTCTGGGGAAATTGTATGACATATTTATCATAGTTTAGATAAAATGTTGGTCTAATTCTCTGATCTAAAGACAATTATACAAGCAAAAAAAAAAAAAACACACACATGACATATCCTCACCGCGAAGTGAACCTGCAATGCCCACATTCAAGGGCAGGTGCATCACCACTCACCCAACTGGGAGCTTTAGATTATATCATGGCCAGTCGCTCTTAAACAAAATAAACCATTTATTCATATTTTTTTAATTGCAAGCATGTATTTTTAGACGCTTGATGAAAATATAGTCTGTTTGTACTTCATATATGTAATTTTGTTGTTTTTTGGTCTTTCACGTGACAAAATCACGAGGACTAGGCTTGGCGGAACCTTCTGCTGGTACAGTTGTTTCCGACAGACAGACTTCTCTGAAACCCCCGCTAAAGTAAGCCTGATGGTAAGCCTGCCCCGGAGCAGGCTACTTTGGTCGGATAAATTCCCATGGTTACTTAGCGGAGAGTGCCTCAAATCACGTTGATGGAACGCAACTCTCGCTAAAGGTAGCGAGGATTATCGAAATTAGCCCGGCTTTGCGCTTAGCGAGTTTGATGGAATACCCCTCAGGTGTGTAGCCTCTGATGACATTTCTAGAATTTCAAGTGTTTTATGTTCCATATTACAGTTTTTTTCAATTGCTAACAAGCGCTTACCCATACTTAAGATACTTTTTCAAAACTCTTACCTACAAAACACAATTGGTCGAATGGATAATTTTCTTCTCAAAAACACATTTTGTTAAATATATACTAACTCTTCATTTCAAAATAGAACACATCTACCTCTGCACACACTAACTTTACCAAAACACTGGAAATCTGACTCAAAATGAAATTATTCTGTCAAAGAATAACACTTGTTTTCACTTCACAAGGTACATGCAGTCAATCAAAGTACAGCAGGTTTCAAAATACTGGCTATTGTTGACATTACAAAAACTGCATAGACTTTTATCTTTCAGTTTTACAGGTATTTGCATGCCAAACATGCAATCCACCATTTTTACACTAAATTTCTTGGTTGGGAACTGTATGTCTACATGTAATGTTCACATTCAAAAGCATTCCAGTAAAAAGCAAATCAGTTTTTTTCCTTTAATGTTTACTACAGGAGGTACAGTAGAAATACTGTTTACAGTATGATAGAACAGAAAAAGTTTTTACTTACTTGGCGCAGGCGATCCACCAAACTGCCAAACTGACCGTGCGCAAGGCTGTGCAGGTCGAAAATTGCATTACGCTGGCTCCACCCTGTGCCGCCCTGCGCTGCGCCACGAAACTAGGGCCCTGAGTCTTATGGTACAGACACACCAACTCCGGCAGGCACGGATATGGACGCAACGGACCGCCGAGCGAACCGGCGAGTGGGCAGTTCTGTGTTCAAGTTGGATCAATTGGATAGACGTCCTGCGAAGTGGGCGGGACTTGAGTTTCGCTCCGCCGTTTCCAACATGGCGGCCTGGCCACAAACAATCTCATTTCACAGTTAAACTACACACCAAAACATGTTTCTGAAAACATTTGAGGCGGGAAAGGTGTAGTGCAGTAACAGAATCTGGATTCATATTTGATCAACACTGCCTAGTTTGATAGTTTGAACGAAGTTTCTGGAGCCGGAGGCATTGCGTTGGATGGACGTCATTTGCAAATTCACATACGGCGACAGGGCAGTCAACTCGACGTGCTGTATCCATCATGCGGAGCTCCTGCTCTACATAGACAATGAATCAACAAGCCCTCCAACTCATACGACCAAATAGGTCGTGTGTCACGTCCTCAAATACGACCTCTGGGAGCGTACATTAGATGAGCACTCCTACTGGCGACATAAGAGCATTGCATATTGCGTGGATTAATCCTCGTCGTGCATATTGCGGAGATTCTTCCGCAACGACGATAGTAGTGGCTGGAACTTCATTGGACTAACGAAGGTAAGTACAGTAAATTGTGTTTAAGGGTTAGGGTTAGGTCGACGTGTGGGGGGGGGGGGGGGGGGGGTCTCTGCCAATGATTGACGGGGGGCGATCATCCGCGCGCACGGGGGGGGGGGGACAGTACACATTACAGTAGTATTCTGTGCAAAACGTCAGATAATTTCAACACATGCCAATTGGTCCCGTGAAAAAAAATTAAACCCGGACATTTTCATGAATTCGGCTCTTAGTACGTTGTTTTTGATTGGAGAAGAAGGTCAAAGTTCATCAGTGACATCTCATCTGAGACACCGGAGTGTCGATATTTACTTGACCGCTAGAGGGCGCACTATTTTGAAACGTAACATATGGTCGTAATTCGGTGCTTGACACACGACCTATGTGGTCTTTTTCTCGAGGAGGACAGTCTCCAATGAATGGGATCCATTGACTTGACGTCTGTTGCCGGAGTTGGTGTGTCTGTACCATTAGCCACACTGGAATCAGCTGTGGTTGTATGGAGTTAGATTTGTGTCTTTACTACATGCGAGAAAAAATGATCACACTGATAGCAAAAAAGCATTTGATGAGAGAAAAAAAAATATTTGAGAGAAAAAGTTTTCATACCAATAGCAAAAGATAATAATATTTGAGACTAAAAAAAGTTTTGAGAGATATTTTTTTTCATTGAACATAAAAAATACAAAAACTTTAAAATTATTTCTGAGAAAAAAAAAATCTCTCAAAATATATATTTTTTAACTCTCCAATATAGATTTTTTGCTATCAGTGTGAACGCATTTTCTCTCAAAACGTTTTTCTTCTCTCTCTCAAAACCTTTCTCGTGTCAGGATTTTGCTCTCGCTGTGAAAATGATGTCATGGGCGGGGCCACATTCCTATTGGCCGGTCGGGTGAGACTCGTCTAGGGAGTCTTGGGAGATCTACTCAACGTCCCCAAAATGCATTGCGGCTCGTCTGACTTCTGAAAAGTTTTGGATAATGGCGGACGATTGCGGTGATTCTGGCGACAGCCCGACACAAACCGCGTACACATGTAAGTATACTGTAACATGATTTTTATGTTTCCAGCAGACTTTTAAATCGTATTGATAATGAACGTTACTTTATTGTTGTTGGAATTGTAACGTTACGAATCGAAGGTCCTGCCAGCCGTCTAGCCTACAGACGGTAATTTACCATAGAGGTTAGCGAGCGTAACCGAAGCGGCAAAGGTTTTTACCGTTTTTACCAACGTTATCTAAGAATGTATGTGTTAAATGTTAAAACGTGGTTATATATTTACTAACGGCGGTAAATAACGCGGTTCACCGTTCGTTAAAGGGACGGATGCAGACACCGAGTGCCTCATCCGGTGGAGGGAACGATGAGGAGACGTTCACTGGCAGGAGCAATGCTGCTCTGAGAGGCTTCACTTAAAAAATGTGGTGTTAAATGTTATAATTCTCATATGCAAGGCTTAACTACTACTGTTGCCTATTAAGCTACTCAATGATATAAGGTTGAACACCAGCGTATATAGATGGGAGATGTACTGCTCTCCTGAGACGTCTACCTGAAACGTTCTGTTGAACATGAATGAAGTTGTCTTTCTTATTAATAATCAGGCAAAGTCAGTGCTGGGTACAATCTGCAATCTACAATGTGTTAAAACATCAGAGTCCATTAAGTTTATCCCATGTGGAACAGTATTACTGTCCATATTCTAATATATGACTAGTGGTGAATAGTTGCTCTAAACAATGATTATGAGAAGTGTTGTTTGTATGAACTGAAGGTGTCAGCCCTGAGGGAGGAGAGGTCACTGCTGCACACTGGAAGTGTCTGTTGTCATGGATGAGGTGATGGAGCAAAGACCTGCTATTACCCCACAACACCCCATCTCCTCAGCCATGATGCCAACTACTGCAGCAGGGTCTCTCCTCCAGAGCAGGAGGGAAATAGACCTGCAGGCCTAAAACATGAGTCAACAATCATATTCAGATATTTATTATTTAGATTTGTACACAACCTAATAATCGTAAAACATTTAACAGGAAACATTTGTCTGTAACAACTTCTACTGTGTGGTATTACTTATAAACTGCACTACTGATAAACACAAATAAAACCTCAACAATAATCATGTTCCTGCAACACAGGGATCTGGACATTAGGAGCAGACACTGCAGCTACGAGCCTCTGAGGATGTCAGGACTGAGACTCTGGATGTCCCAGGACTGCTGGAGCCTCTGAGGATGTCCCAGGACTGCTGGAGTGGCTCGGCTTCGTCGCTGTCAGCCCCATCACCACCGTGGAACTATGGACATGGAACCCATCTGTTCTGTTAGTAAGCAGTGGACGAGGTTCTCCGTGGAACGCCTTGAAAGACAGAAGTCCTTCCTTAAATCCCCTTCCCGAAGTAGAGGCCCATCGGGGGAACATGAGGATTGACCTGCAGTACGGCTTTCTGCACCAACCTGTAACAGAAAACATCAGATATTACATTTATTCTGAATGTTTTCCTATTAATTTGTTGATAAACTACTTATTTCTTCTTATCATACACATATTGCAACCTGTATATATAACATGGATTATTTGTCTAATAAACTATTCACTAATATCCCACTTGCTTGTACTTGTTTATTTTTATCACACCAAACTCATCCATGATATTATTAAAACCACTTATATTAGCCTACATGTAGCCTACATTTGTTCATGCATGCATATGCACATCTATTGATAATCAAATAAAAAAGGAACGTATTTAAACCAGATAAGTCATATTACTTACTTCAGAGGGAAATCCAAATTCCACGTATGTGAATAATGTAGCTCCTTCGACGGGCAGATTGCCTCCGTCGTCTCCGCGGTGAAGGTTGCTGGTGTTCTGTGGTCAGAGGTATAATACGATCTATGAACGGACGATTAATGATTGATAAAAGCTACTTAGTCGCAATCGATAGCGAGTGACGAAGCTACTCAGGTAAGAGGAAGAAAGAGGGAAAGCGTGGGAGCGCGCATATAAACTGTAGAAAACATTTGACAATTGTAATTTGACTTAAAAATATTTAGAAATATTTAATTAAGTGTAATAATAATCATGCTTTATATTTTGATAAGTAATTTCCATTAAACGGGAGCTAGAACCGCTAACGTAAAAATGTAGTATGATATGTGTATACTTCCATGTGAACAGCATACTCAAACGTTCACTTAGTAGGCAGTGTGCAGTACATACAAGTTGAGTATTTTAGGCAGCACTTTAGTATAGCATTTCGAACACAGCCCATGCCTGTGAATCGACAATGGCGTAATGATTCAGTTTGACTCCCAAGACGAGTCTCACCCGACCGGCCAATAGGAACGTGGCCCCGCCCATGACATCATTTTCACAGCGAGAGCAAAATCCTGACACGAGAGCAAGAAATTGCTTCGACAGCAAAGGTTTTGAGAGAGAAAAGAAAAACGTTTTGAGAGAAAAAGTGTTCACACTGATAGCAAAAAATCTATATTGGAGAGTTAAAAAAATATATTTTGAGAGATTTTTTTTTCTCAGAAATAATTTTAAATTTTTTTATTTTTTTATGTTCTATGAGAAAATACTTTCTCTCAAAACTCTTTTTAGTCTCAAATATTATTATCTTTTGCTATTGGTATGAAAACTTTTTCTCTCAAATATTTTTTTTCTCTCATCAAATGCTTTTTTGCTATCAGTGTGATCATTTTTTATCTCAAAATTTTTTTTTCTCTCAGATCATTTATTTTCTCGCATGTAATAAAGACACAAATCAAACTCCATATGGTTGGCCCAATTTAGCCAACATAAATCAGCTGTGTGTCAATTATTCAATTGTTTGTTTATTATCAGCTGAGAAATATTGTTTTTGAACTGATATCATTGCAGAAGCAGAGTTTTGATACTGTATCTAAGGTTTGGAATATTGTTTTTGCTATTGTGGGATGTTGTGTGTTAACATTCATAAATAATAGAAAAACAATCCATAATTTTGTTGGGAGGTTTAGCCTGTCTGTTCAGAAAATGTAAACATTGTGGAAATGTGTTCACTGACTGCATATTATGTGAAACAACATGAAATGTGTGAATGGCATGGCCACAAAAGACCGATGGTGTGCTAATTGTGTTTAGAGTTTTGAAAATGTGACAACTGGTTGGACAAACAAAAAACAAAAAAACTGTAAAACTGTAAACACAATACATTTTGTACACTTGTTTTTTAATTGCTTGTTCCTTTTTAAGGAAAATAAATTAGCACAAGGGATCTGACTGATGTTACTATTATATTGCAATCCATGATACATTCCTATTTCCAACAAGTTGATAGAATAGAAAAATTAAGAAAATGATTCATTGTGCGGCCCTAAACCAAAACTCACCCGTCATGGTGAAGGCTCCAATTAACAAGCCGACACTCCGGTTAGCCAGAAAAGAAACCTCTGCTTGTCCACCGTGTGCATTTGTCTCCATCTTCTTAGATTTCACAGATGCCCAGATGCCGATTCCCAGCACAAGCAGGTAGAATGCCACCATCACCAACAGACCGCCGACATTGAGAGCCATTGTGGTTTTGCCTATGAAGGTGACTGATGTCTTGACTTCACTCTTCAAGCCTTTACAGAAACACCCTGCGATACAAGAAGGCATTTCAACAAGTCAGTATAGAATGCCATGTATCCTTAGTAAACAGGTAAAACGACAACTGTTAACACGTCATTGTCTTAAGATATTCTTACTTCTGATGGGCTTGCCATTGCCTCACACACTACCATGAGAAACTTTAAAGTTATCTTTGGACATCCTTCTTTCAGGCCCATGCTGTCTCAAAAAGATGCAGAAAAACCTGTCCATGCATTTGTTACCTCAAGGTTGGATTCTTGCAATTCCTTATTATCAGGCTGTTCCAATAAATCCCTTAAATCTTTCCAGCTGGTCCAGAATACTGCAGCACGTGTTCTAACTAAAACTAGAAAAAGACACTTTCCTCCTGAATTAGCTTCTCTGCACTGGTTCCCAGTAAAATCCAGAATAGAATTTAAAATCCTCTCCTCATTTACAAGGCTCTTAATGGTCAGGTACCATCATACCTGAAAGAGCTGATTAAACCCTACTGTCCTAGAGCCCGAGGCTCTCAGATTAAAGGGTTACTTGTCATTCCTAAAGTCTCCAAAAGTAAAACAGGTTTGCTTTGAACTGTCTCTAAACTGCTGTAGGGCTAGACTGCTGGGAATGTATACTCTGGGTCTCTTTCTCTCTCTCATTCTCCCAGTCTGTGTGGAACTTGAATGTTTACTGCTAGCATGGTAAAGGGGGTGGCCTATTCATTGAAGAATTTTTTGTAAAATGTTGCATCTTTAACTAGGGTTGTCAAAAAAATCAATACTCAGATAATAATCAAAACTAAACATGATTATCGGAATAGATAATAATTTGCAGAAGTATCGATAACAGCAATGGGCCTCATTCGTCGTTCAACGTTCTGCACTGTAAAAAGTAAATAGTTGAACCAACTTAATTTAATTGTTTCATTTGATAACACCTAAATGAATTAAGTTCTTTGAAATCAAGTTAATACTTTAGTGTAACACAATTGATTTAGTCACATGTACTTAATAAATGAATTGTTCTCAAATCAACATTTTGCAGTAATCTAACTTAAAATTAAGACAGGTCAACTTAAAGTTTTCAATAATTTGCATAACCCAGAAGTAAAATATTGCTCTTTTCTAACCTAATAATATGGTTTAGTGTAAATTACTTTTTGGAGTAACCCTAAAATAAAATTTTAGTTTGTTTAATAAAACTAAAATTACAATTCAATCAATCAAAATCCAATGTTTCTTTTAAATAGTTTATTGTATAACTGTAACAAACCATGAACTTTATGGCCACCAACACAGCTTTTGGGCCAACACATTACACATTTGTCCTTTTTAAAAACACATATGCACAAAATGCACAAGTAACTGTTAGTAGGACCAAAAAGTTGTCAGCAAAGTGTGAAATAGTGCAACAAAGTATTACACAAATATGCCACAAATAACAAATAACAATCTCAACACATACATCACAACTATGAAAAAGTGCCCCAAGACTATACAGAAACTTCTCTTTAGCTATAGCCAATGAATATTATGAATCTGAACAGTTTAGCTGACCAATGGGGATGAAAAAATATGAACACTTCTTTTAGAGTTTTAAATCACGCTGTTACACACTGTCACAAGAGTTTGTTGTATAACTGAACACATCAAAACTGAAATGCAACCTTTCCCTAAAAAGGAGGAATATTTCCCCTCCTTCCAAATCACAAACACTGCCATGGTGAGCTGCTCCAGGTCTCTCTGAACATCGTCTGCTCTACAGTCCTACAGAGGGGTATAGGACACAAACACAAATCGTCATTAGCCTCACTTCTTACTGTGATGAAGTGTTTGGGTGATGTACCAATATGTGTTATGAGCTAGGCTATTTCTTGGCTGGCTGTCATCACACACCAGAAACAGCAGAGAGAGGTGTATCAATCTGACAATCTAATTGTAAGCAAGAAAGATAAGATTTCCCAACACGTCAAACTATTCCTTTGAATTTGTATAATCAACTAAGGCCACATTTACACGTAGCAGGGCATTTAGAGACACGAATACCCCCCCCCCGTTTTCAAAAATAACATTGTGCACACAACATCGTTCAACCTGCATAAATCTGCCGTCGAGCGCCAATATAGCCATGCAAAACCTATGGGAGGCAGTGAAGAGAGAAGGATAAAGTGTGGTGTGTATTGTTGCTGGGAATTATATAATGTCCAATATGGTCATGATAATAAATACAGGTCAGAAATCCAACCATGGTTCAGGTGTTATGGTTCTTCTAATAACAAACAACTAACAAAAATCTCTCTTTTTTTAGTGCGCTTAATCTACACTCTTAGAGATAAGGGTTCCAATAGGGTTCTTCTACAAGGGCTGAGGTTCTACCTGGAACCATTTGCTTCTGAAAAACCCTTTCCCGAAGAAAGGGTTTTTCAAGGGTTCTTGGTAACACTAATGGTTCCAGTAAGAACCATTTTGATCGAGAGAACCCTTTAAAACCCCTTTCCTGAATAAAGGGTTTTAAAAGGGTTCTTGGTAATGCTAAGGGTTCCAGTAAGAACTATTTTGATCCAGAGAACCGTTTTTGGAAAAAAGAGTTCTTCAGGGATTGTTGAAAGCATGGATCCTGTGTCACCAGGGACATACTTCCTGATAACACTTACCAATAATGGTGCAAAATACAATTCCTTGTGACTACTGATACAAATACTTTTCATATGCATTTTTTTGTTTATTTGTTTTTTTCTTCTTCTCCAGATCCTGTTGATCAAACTGCAACATAATTGCCCATCTTGGGATTTGAACACCTGCCGCCCAGTCTAAAGTCACTGGCAGTAATGACTGAGCTAACCAGCTAGCTGCATTGAGCCTTCAGGTCCACCACACTAGTCTATTACCTTACAAATAATGACACTGAAATGTGGTGGTCCTTCTGTGTGGGTGGAGTTTGCATGTTCTCCCCGTGTAAGCGTGGGTTCTCTCTGGGTCCTCCGGCTTCCTCCCACAGTCCAAAGACATGCAAGATGGGGATAGGTTAATTGGTGACTCTAAATTGCCCTTAGGTGTGAATGTGAGAGTGAATGGTTGTTTGTCTCTACATGTCGGCCCTGCGATAGACTGGCGGCCTGTTCAGGGTGTACCCTGGGTGCAGTCGAATAGTCAAAAAATAAGGTCCTATCTCCTATTCCTTGACCTCTGGGGAAAACGTCACGGGGTTAAGGAAAGGCGATAGGAGAACTCAAAAGGACTTAGGAATAGTCGACCGAGGTGCTCAGAGAATCCGACCGGACTTTCACTAAGCTACGTCATTATAACGCGGCCGCTGATGATTGACAGCTGATGATCGGCACCGGCGATTGACGTGCGTCTGCGCTGGAGAAACTACAATAATGGACTACAAAAAGCGCGTCGTCCACTTCTCCACATGTTGGTTTTATAAAAAGCTGGTTCACTGACCGGCTTCAGGTCCAGCAGCTCCTGTTTGACCGGTTGCTTTATTGACGTTATATTTGTGGTTTTAGTTTCGTTTTTGTCAAGTTTGTAACATGATTGAAAAAAAAAAAAAAAAAAAAAACATTCGATTATTATCACTGTCCACACACATTCATCAACACTATTCCAATTACTATATGTCTGCATGAAAGTTAATGTTAAATATGTAAATGCATATATTGTTTGTTTTCATCAACGGCCGAGGTGTGCGGCACTTTAAATGTTGCTCTCGCAAAGAATTGTGGGTCGGCGTAATCTCCTTTCCTATCGCATAGGAAGGTCCGTTGCATCCTATGCTAAAGGAGCTCTGAAAGGAAGCATTGGAGCTCCTTTCCTTTGCATTTAAAGAATTCGAACGGCTCTTATCATGGCGGCCACTTGTTTACTTCCGGGTCACTCCTTCAGTTAGGAACCTTCCTAAGCAAAATAGACTATTCGACTGCACCCCCTGCCTTCGCCCACTGACAGCTGGGATCGGCTCCAGCCTCCCCGTGACCCTAAATACAGGATAAGCGGTAGAAAATGGATGGATGGAAACTGAAATGTTCTGTTACAAATTTATTTTCACATCCATTAATTATAAGAAAGCAAGACCTTCATCAGCAAACTTGTTGATCCAGGCAAAGATTAGCTGTGACCGGGATTTTAACCCCCACCCTCCAAATCTAAAGTCTGTACCATTACCCACTGAGCTATTCAGCAGAATGTGTAGATCAGGGACTCCTCTGACACGCCACACTCACTCACACAGCCAGGTTGTCCTTCATGTCAGTGGTCAGACAGAGGGAGCTGATCATGTGTCTGTTTAGCTCTGTCTGTACAATGTGTGACTTCTGCTTTTAGGTCACATGTTCAGTAATCAGATACTTAGCTCAGATGGCTAGGAGCTGGTTCTTGGTGCCAGACGATGTGAGTTCAAGCCCCAGAAAGGGTGACAATGGTTATACATCAAAGTTCCTTGTTGTCTTTGTGAAACAAGTGTACAAAATTTTAGATTCATGGTAGATGATGTTTGACAAAAACATATCAGAATTTTACCTCAAACACTGATTTTTGTCTGACTGGCTTAGTCAATTTGTGAAGCCACAGTTGAGTTGCCACTTGCCAATTAGCTCAGTGCAATAGACAATGGTCTTGGTTCCAGAAATTGTGGATTTCAGCCTCAACTGGTGCAAAATGAACATTACAATCTCAACTGTCTTGCCTTCCTATTCTCCTGTTTGTTGCTCAGAATTGCCTAATGTTGCCAAAAATAGTCTGGACCCGACCCATTGCTGCACAGCAGCTATAATTGTGTTTATTTTTTAAAGTTTAGTTACACTACTCCCTTCTTCAGGAGCAAATGACACACAGCAAAGAAGTGGCTGGGGGAATTGAACCCTGTGTCCCTTCAGCAAGGATATAACCCCTCTTTCTGGGGCATCTAAGTGAGCTATAGGACTCACTGGACAAAGGCTTTTGAAAGTTTCTTACAAGTCAGGTGATCTAGAAATACAGTTTGAAGTTGTGAGTTCAAGGCCTGGTTGATGCAGAGTGACCATGTTAATGCCTACTGAGGTGATGTGTGGATTAGTGACAGACAATTTGAAAAATATTAAACACTTATTTTACAGACAATTTTACTCATGTATTTGTCTCCTCCTCATACTCTTCCATGATCGGCTTCATCCCATGGCTGCTGTACCCTGCTGACTGGCTTAGTCAAGCTGTGAAGCTGCAGATAAGTTCAGTGATAAAGGAAGGTCTTTGATGTCAGAGGCCAAGCCTTAACTGATGAAAAAAACATATTGTAACACTGACTTTGGGGCTACTACATGAGAGTGTGTTGATGCCAAGAATTGAACATTGATCTCCCAGGGGAAAGGGCAAGGTTTGGTGTGTTGGGCCTGGGAGCTGGCCCCATGGTGGCTGTCATGTGTGAGTAAAGAGCTGGTTGCTCCATGGTTTGCACCATATAGTCTGGTCTTCACCCTCTACGAACCAGGTGTGACATACCAATAGTGATTACTGTGAACAGAACAAAGAAGAACAGAAGAGAGAGAGAACAGAAGAAACTTCAGAGAATCAAGGTGAGCTAAATATAATATCTTATTTCAGCATGCTCGACCCTCACTGAGGACTTTTATGGTGAAAGGTGGACTAAGCATTTGTTTCTTGTTATGTTTTGTTCGTTTGCTTGTTTGTTTTCTTGTAGAAATGACTTACACAGCTTGGACCAAAGCCGAAGTGTGCCATTGGCTTGAAAAAGAGGGTTTTGCCGAGATTTCCATTATTGTTACAATACGTAACATTTTGAGTACTTGTTACATAACATTGAAGAGTATTTGAACATTATTTAAATCAATGTGAAAACTTTGTGGGGTTCCCTCACTTTCTCATGATTCTGTTCCACTGTCACAATTAGTACGTACAGTATGTACTCTGATTCCTTTCATTGGACCATGCATTATTTTATTGTTTGTAGATAGCTTACAATAAGGCGCAGTAAATGCAGTAAGTGCACCTTGGATTGATGGATCTAAAACTCTTTTTTGTCTCCCCTTTCTGCCATGTCACCATTGCTGGAGATTACACAAATTCATCGACTGAGGACAGCATGATGTGTCTGGCCTGTCATGTTGCTGATTCCACTGGACCTATGTTGATTTTTGACCTGTTCTCCCCTGGGATCTACACAGCCTGTTCTGTTGGACTATCTTTAAATAAATGTTTTTCTCATGTTTGTTCAATGTCAACATGATAAATGACCACAATATAATATGAACTAAACTGGTCTGTAGAATACAATATGGTTCTTTATAGAACCCTCAGAGGACAAGACAGTTATTTGTGAAAACCTTTGAAAAGGGATGTTTTTAGAACCCCCTGTGTGAGGTCTAGATGAAACCCTTGAAACATGAAAGGGTTCTTGGTGGAACTCCTTGTGTGGGTTCTAGACGTAACCCTTAAAAAATGAAAGGGTTCTTAGTGGAACTCCCTGTGCAGGTTCTAGATGAAACCCTTGAAATATGGAAGGGTTCTTAGTGGAACTCCCTGTGTGGGCTCTAGACGTAACCCTTGAAAAATGAAAGGGTTCTTAGTGGAACTCCCTATGCAGGTTCTAGATGAAACCCTTGAAATATGGAAGGGTTCTTAGTGGAACTCCCTGTGTGGGTTCTAGATGAAACCCTTGAAATATGGATGGGTTCTTAGTGGAACTCCTTGTGTGGGTTCTAGCTGAAACCCTTGAAATACGAGAGGGTTCTTAGTGGAACTCCCTGTGTGGGTTCTAGATAAAACCCTTGAAAAATGAAAGGGTTCTTAGTGGAACTCCCTATGCAGGTTCTAGATGAAACCCTTGAAATATGGAAGGGTTCTTAGTGGAACTCCCTGTGTGGGTTCTAGATGAAACCCTTGAAATATGGATGGGTTCTTAGTGGAACTCCTTGTGTGGGTTCTAGCTGAAACCCTTGAAATACGAGAGGGTTCTTAGTGGAACTCCCTGTGCAGGTTCTAGATGAAACCCTTGAAATATGGAAGGGTTCTTAGTGGAACTCCCTGTGTGGGCTCTAGACGTAACCCTTGAAAAATGAAAGGGTTCTTAGTGGAACTCCCTATGCAGGTTCTAGATGAAACCCTTGAAATATGGAAGGGTTCTTAGTGGAACTCCCTGTGTGGGTTCTAGATGAAACCCTTGAAATATGGATGGGTTCTTAGTGGAACTCCTTGTGTGGGTTCTAGCTGAAACCCTTGAAATACGAGAGGGTTCTTAGTGGAACTCCCTGTGTGGGTTCTAGATAAAACCCTTGAAAAATGAAAGGGTTCTTAGTGGAACTCCCTATGCAGGTTCTAGATGAAACCCTTGAAATATGGAAGGGTTCTTAGTGGAACTCCCTGTGTGGGTTCTAGATGAAACCCTTGAAATATGGATGGGTTTTTAGTAGAACTCCCTGTGCGGGTTCTAGATGAAACCCTTGAAATATGAAAGGGTTCTTAATGGAACTCCCTGCGTGGGTTCTTTGTAGAACCTCTAATGAGGGGTTCTGGGTGGAACTCCCTGTTTGGATTTTAGATGAAACCCTTGGAAAATGAAAGGGTTCTTGGTGGAACCCCTAGTATGGGTTCTTTGTAGAACCTCTCATGGGAGGTTCTGGGTGGAACCTTACACACACAGTTCTAGGTATAACCCTTTATGTGGGGTTCTCGGTAGAACCCTCCAAAAGGGTTCCAGGTGGAACCTTTATAAAAGGTTCTACCTCGAGCCAAAAAGGGTTCTCCTATGAGGACAAGCCGAAGAACCTTATATGGTTCTACTTAGCACTTTTATTTCTAAGAGTGTATATAGATTGTCCCGTCACATCTGACGTCAGATCAAAGGCGGATGGCACGCGTAACGGAAACTCAGCCTCTCGGACCAAAACATCTCCCTCTCTCTCTCCTGTTTTTAATAATATCGGCATTGTTATTATTATAATACGCGCGCACAGCACGTGATGCGCGTGGTGGGAGCGGCGGCGCTGCTTCTGTCATCGGGTTGTCAAGTGACGGATCTTGCACTGAACCTCCCCTAACGCATTAAAGGTGAGGAGAGGAGCTCATTTGATTGGTGAAGATCTGAATCGGCTGTATTAATCCCAGTCCACGCCTCGTCTCCTCCTCGTCTCCCACTCACGCCTTCTTCTCCTCCCTCTTTCCCACTTGCGCCGGTGGGCGAGACGGGAGGTGTGCCTGCGCAAGCCTGCGCGGTGCACGAAACTTGCAAAGTCCAGGCGGACACACCCCGTCGGTGTGGTGCAGGTGCGCTGACAGCTGACTGCGCCTGGTCTATGAAATTAGGGCCCATTGTGTTTTCTTGTATTTCACATTGCAGAATACTGTAAGATTGAAATTACAATAATGTTGTTATCATTTTTAATGTTGTTCAATTATGATTTTCCTTACATTACAAAGCATAATGGCCTTTTAAAGTAAAACAAAACCCTACACTGACACATTCGTTCCTGTATAATAAACAGTTCTGTGGGTTTGCGGGTCAGCTAGGAGCTGCTGGAGACGCATGGATTCATATGCATCTCTATGAGTCATTCATTATGAATACAAGTCACACTGTGCTCTATACCTATCATAACTTATTGTATTTGGAGATGGAGGATCTGCTCTGGTGCACATGGTTGATGACATCACTCACCGACTGTCAGACTCACCCTGAGGTGAAACAGACAACTCGTAAAAGATCCTGTGGAGCATGGTGCGCGAAAAGAAGAAGAAGAAGAAGAAGAAGAAGAAGAAGAAGAAGAAGAAGAAGACGAAGCACGGTGCGGATTCTCATTGGAGGGAATGACTTATCTGTGTCAGGGTACAGACTACTTACCACTTTTAATTATGTTTTTATATGTATTTGTCCGTTTTACAGTGCCGGGATTGCAGCTGAAAGAATGAGGCTGATATTGTCATACACCACACTATAAGAATACATCTAAGCAAACATTAATTTGTTCAAAGTTATTTTTATATATTATTGTTATTATTATTATTATTATTATTATTATTATATATTTATATATATACTTTTATTGCAGTCATATTATACGACTATTACAGTTTTTTTCGATTGCTAAACGACAGCAGTCACAACTGCAGCTTCATGTGCAAAACTCTAACACAGTCTGCATCAACAACACTCACCTTAACGAAATAGTTCACAACACCTGCAAAACACCTTTTGTGCAGCAAAACATTGCGAACCATCGTCATGGAGATGACACACACTGTCACTCAGAACACACTGAAAGGAAAAACACTACCATCAAACCTACCGTGTGTGTGTGTGTGTGTTTTGTGACAATAACTCTTCCAAACCCAAATAAAGAATATTGATATTTTACAGCATTTATTTTCAGAAAACCTTTTTTTTGTTTTGTTTTTAATTTGTTGCAGCTTTTTCAGTGTTCCTCTCTAACGGAGGTCATTGATGGTTTCCTAACTATGGCCCTTTATGTACTTCCCATGTTCCTTCTGTAAATATTAATTTCTCCACTCAGTATTGTGTCGAGCATGATAACATGATATCTTTTCGGCAGCAATTATGTCTTGTTGAGCCAATTGTTGGATTGGCTCAATGTAAGGTATTATTCAGACTGTAAAACTGATCTTAAAACTCATTGACTGATGATCCCAAACTGCTCAGTGATCACTCGCCACAATCTGTCCCTCATCTCCGCAACAAAGCAGCCCTTCCAGCTGTTGCGTCCAATCAGCAATGATGTGTCATGATAGCAAGTACCTACCCTTTCCGGTAAAAGTTGTTGTCATTGTGTTTTTGTTTTTTTCAGTCGCTAACAAGCGTTTGTCCAACCAGTTGTCACATTTTCAAAACTTAAACACAATTAGCACACCATCGGTCTTTTGTGGCCATACCATTCACACATTTCATGTTGTTTTCACATAATATGCAGTCAGTGAACACATTTCCACAATGCTTACATTTTCTTAACAGACAAGCTATACCTCCCAACAAAATTATGGATTGTTTTTGTATTATTTACAAATGTTAACACACAACATCCCACAATAGCAAAAACAATATTCCAAACCTTAGATACAGTATCAAAACCTCTGCTTCTGCAATGATATCAGTTCAAAAACAATATTTCTCAGCTGATGATAAACAAACAATTGAATAATTGACACACATCTGATTTATGTTGGCTAAATTGGGCCAACCAGAGCTGATTGCAGTCTGGCTTAGACTCAGTGGCAGGGCTTATTTTTTTCCTATTACATTGACACTTATACAGTAAAAGGAGGACTTTGAGGGGTGATGTTTTTGGAAACAGAAAAAGACAAACTTTTTATCTTTGCTTTTTGTTGTTTTGTTCAGAATGCTCTTGTGTGTTTCATGGATATTTTGTTCAATGTAAGCAATCCTGTAAAACCTTCTGTTCTATCATACTTTAAACAGTATTTCTACTGTATCTCCTGTAATAAACAGTAAAGGAAAAAAAACTGATTGCTTTTTACTGGAATGCTTTTGAATGTGAACATTACATGTAGACATGCAGTTCTCAACCAAGAAATGTAGTGCGAAATAGGTGGATTGCATGTTTTGCATGCAAATACCTGAAACATAAAAGTCTATGCAGTTTTTGTAATGTCATCAATAGCAGTATTTTGAAACCTGGTGTACTTTGATTGACTGCATGTACCTTGTGAAGTGAAAACATTTTTTATTCTTTGACAGAATAATTTCATTTTGAGTCAGATTTCCAGTGTTTTGGTGAAGTTAGTGTGTGCAGAGAAAGATGTGTTCTATTTTGAAATGCAGAGTTAGTATATATTTAACAAAATTTGTTTTTGAGAAGAAAATTATCCATTTGGCCAATTGTGTTTTGTAGTGAGTCTGTGTAAAGAGTTTAGAAAAAGTATCTGAAGCATGGGTAAGCGCTTGTTAGCGATTGAAAAAAACTGTAATGTTGTTGCTGTTTGCTCTTCAGGGCCACTGTAGCTCTGGGCTTTCATTCCTCTGCAAACATCACTTTCCTTTGTCATCAGCCAGTCTCTCTGAACATCTGTTAACAAAATATTGAGCCTTCAGGTCCTTTTAAGCAGCATTCAAATAATAATAAAAACCTGTTTGTCAGAGGTACACTCTGACTTCTCGGAGTTCACAGTAATCTCTAAAGTAAACTTTTAATGGATTACAAGATGATTCAGATTTTTGGATTCTGATTAGTGCTTTTGTCCATCTGTCTCTCTGATAATACCGTCCACATTGAACTGTATTTTATGGTATACAGGGTCCAGTATGAAAAAGGGTTTCTTTTCCTCTCTTTTTCATCCTTTTGAAGGTGGACTGTTCTTCGCAAAGCCAATGAGGGAGAACAATTACGTCAGTATGTTGGAGCCATTTCAGAGGAAGTATGGAAAAGCACTGACTGCGTTTCTTGCCATCATTCCAGTCATAGGTGAAGTTGTCTGGATTCCCACGATACTGATATCCTTGGGTACACACATGCAATACCACTCAAATAAACGCATTCAGGGTCTGACCCATCTCCATCCATTTTTTCCAATCATGCTTTTCTCCATCCTGTGTTGTGTCTTCTCAGCTTGGTGAGTTTTACACAATGAAACTTCATGATGATTGTAGTGACTTGTTCTTAACATAAAACGAAAACGAACCTAAGCTACTGAGGGGCTGCTGTACTGGGGTCTTCCGGGTCCAATGAATCCAACACGTCTTTTGCAATCATCAATATTTATTAATAGACTTGCGCTCTTGACAGTACGTGCCCTTACCGAACTGTGCATACAAACAACACAAAAAGCACACATATTTGCCACAATGCATAAACAAAAGGCGACAATGACGATGACGACTAAGGTCAAAAAACGGTTTGCTCTTCCCGTCAGCAGCACACCTACTGAGTAATTGTTGTAGTCAATACTTCCTACCTCACAGTGCAGAGCGCCACCTACTGTGGCCTCCACGAAATAAACAAAGAAATAAACAAATACACATATAACCAAAAATTGGCTTTAACAATGATGTTTCACATGTGTTCTTCTTTATTTAGATGTTCTTGAGTGTTTCCCTCTCTTCACAGTGGCTGTGTGTCCCTTTTGTACTGACGAGTGATCTTTATACAAACATCACTGAAGCAGCGTTCAACCACACACATCAGGCCTCCTGGCTCGGCCGGCTGGAGTCTGATGATGTCGGGAGATGGATTGATACTTTTCTAGTGATGGTAGGATCAATAACAATTCTGTATATGTGTGAAATGCATGACCACTCAACCACCATAGTGTTTCATGTGGTTTAAAGTTCTGTGGGAAACAGAAATGATGGTCTGATAAATTGTCATGGCCAAGAAAGCTGGCGTTGTTTAAATGTCTTGTGTCAATGT